>VRYO01002223.1:1713276-1777342 GCA_009812075.1 Sialia sialis
AAAAAAGAAGAGGGAGGGAGGCAAAAGAGAAGCTGAAATGCAGTTGGAGTCGCAGAGGTCTGTGGGGGAGCATTTTAAGATGCACAAAACTCTCCCCCAGCACACCCAGAACCATCTCTGCAGGGTCTGCTGCTTTCCTGGCTTTGTGAAAATGCTGCCACAGAAGCAGCAGAGTTTATTTATGGAGAGAGCACAAGAAAACAAATGTTTCATTCCCTGAACTCTAACCTCTCCTGATATTAATGTGTGTGATAAATTCATTGGCTAAAGGCAGAAGATAAACGAAGTGCATTTAGCCACCAAATTGCATTCCTTGCTATCCCTCAGGCAGAGCAGAGAGGAAAATGCTGGCCACTGTTTCTTCCAGCACCTTGCACATCAGGCACAATCCCAGTGAGTAATAATCCCAGCTAGCAGCTATTTTATTCCCATAACACCCAAAAGAGTGGAGCCTGAATTGCCTCCAGAAAAGATGCCTGTGGTTGGGTTTTCCCTCTGCAGACTGCAGCAATCCCACCCCAAATCCTGCCTGCCTGGCATTCCAGGCTCTGCCTGTGCCAGTCACACTGGAGCCAGTTGAGCAGCATTTCAGAGGTGATTTATTCCCCTGATGCTATAGTATTTTGAGAGCATTATTCGCCAATTTTTTCCTCCCTCTTCCTCCCTTACATACCCTGTTCATAAAACTGCTGAAACAATTTGTAAATAAGTGTAATAGATCAGATTCATAACACTTTGCAAACAAATTATTACACGAGTAGTCCCCGTGCCTCTAAGCCAGGATGTCAGCAAGAATTAGGAGAAAAGAGATTTCTTATTCTCTTGCACATTGAGTGCCTGGTGGGAAGGCATGAGATGCTTTCCTGGAAATTTGATACTTCCTATGAGCAGATTAAAGTTGTTTTGGGTTATTCTAAAAATCACACAACTTTGTAGGAAGTTGATACAACATTCTGTAATATATTTGTTTTAAATATTGGGGTTTTTTTCAACACAAAAATTTTAATCCATTGCCACTACTTGTGCATTAATAAACGTGTCTTCCCCAAAAAAATTGTGAAGTATTGTCTTATTATACATTTTGTCTTATTATTTATAGCTATCTGACATTGAGAGAAAATTCATGGGCACATTTAGGATAAGGCAAAAATGACTTTTGGTCCTGCTGTAAGAGATGTCATTCCCCTAGGACAAAATTTGTGCTGCACAGTAGGCACATCTTCAACATGGGCACTGCTCTGAGTCCCTTGGGAGGGTTGGGCTGAGCTCATCTGCTGCCCACAGCCACACTCCCAAGAGCAAGGCACTCCTGCTTGGTGGCCATGGAGCTGGCAGATCATTGTCCCTCTCCTAGTTTGGAGGACAGGTGTCTTTTAAGAAAGGCAGAGGCCTCTCTTTGAAGTGGAGAATGTAAACTCCCTCCCTCCAAATTATAATAGTTTTGAAATTAAGCATCTCTCAGGCAAAGATAGGGGAATTAGGAATAACAGTTCTTTACTAGGAAAATAAAAATAGAAATACTGTACTACAAAGAAACAAACCCCAAACACTGACACAGTCAGAGTACAGCCTGACACTCCATCAGTCAGGCAGGGTGTTGGCAGCAGTGCCATTCAATGGTGGCTGCATCCTCCTGCAGTGACAGATTTGCTTCAGTTGGAGCAGTGCTCCTGGACAAGGTGCAGTTTCCCTCTGGAGGTCCAGTGATGATGTGGAGAAGTCCGTTTTCCCTCTGGAGTTCAGTGTCCCAAAATCTCAGTTTTTATCTTGGTAAGAAATGTTGGGCTCTTCCCCCTGGCTGGAGCATCTCCCAATGGGATGCAGTAATTTTATCAGTCCCACAGTGGGACTCAATGGCCATGAGCAGAAGATATCTCCTGGAGGAAGGATGGGTTGTGAAAAGATAAAGAACACTGCCCCAGCTGGTTTATAAAATATGGCCATTAACAGGAGCTATCCCCTCTGGAAATAAAGAACACTACCCCAGCTGGTTTCAATGGATGGCCCATTAGCAGAATATCTCCCACAGAGATCAGGATCACTGCCCCACCTGGTCTATCACAGATAGTGATAGAATAGATACCTTTTATCACATCCTGCATTGTAACCCAAGACAGTCCCTCTCACTGGTCACAAAGGGGGTCTGGAAGTGCTCACAAGGGGTGGCGTGGGATGGGGGACAATCCTCTATGCTGAGACTTCCATGTGGTGGGACATGACAAACCCAGATTTCCTCCTGTTTCATCTGTGAGTTCTTCTTCCCTCAGGGTAATTTTCCATCCACACTCAGTCCCAGTGAAAGGGAAAGGCAGGTGAAGATACCCCAGCTCCCATGTCCAGCCTGATCCCTCAGCTCAGATAAAATCCCTGGAGAAGAGCTCCTGCACAGACATTCCTTCTCCCACAAACAAGACCATTCATCGACTCCTAATTTTATTTTATTTCTTTCAGCTGACTTGGCACTGAAATGGAGTTTAATGAGTGAAGATCTAACTGTCTGAGACTGACAACTTTAGTGGTGTTAATGCATCCTGTGCAACTTCTGCATAAAATAGGCAACTTCTCAAGGTCACTGGATATTTGCTTTGGTGCAGCAACAACAGTATCAATCTTCTTTCTAAACCCAGCAGATCAGATAAAGCTAAGGAAGTATTTAGAACCTAACTTAGAAACACGAAAAGGACATGTTCTCTCCAGGTACTCAAATGATTCTTTTAAATTAGCAGGTGATTTAGTGACATTAACCTTGAAAGGCCCCAAATCTATCCAGCAAATCTAAAAGGAATGGAACCGATTTCTCTGGATTGGTGAGGTATAAAATTACATCGTCAGTGTATAATAGCTGAAACTCTCTTATTGATGATTAACCACATTTATTAACAGCAGGCTATAATCCCAAGATGTTATTTGTACAATGACTGAGATGTAATATAGAGCTTTCTAAAGGACCAGATCATGAAATGCACCAAAGGTCACCACAAAACCCCGGAGAAATTAGAACATCAGTCTTGAAAGAAATCTATAGTTAGTTCTATTGGCCTGTCTGTCTAGTGCAAAACAATTCTGACAGGCTGATTCTTCCAAAAGTTTCCTCATTTTTTATTTCTGCCCCTGATTGCAAGTTTAGACCCAAGCCCAACCTATGCTGGAGATTTTAGCATTGTTAACATTGATGGAAACTCCTGGGAGGCTGGGAAGAGCAGCTTTGATGAGCCTGAGGTACAAATCCTGAGGTGGTAGGGGAGAGGAAGCTTCAGAGCATCTGGCAACAACACCTGCTTACTCAGGTGAGGTTTATTTGGTTGCACATTTTTTAGGGATTCTTTACAGAGCTCAGCAGATCGGTAGAAATGTAGGAGTCACCATATCCAGTTGTATGTCTTTATTCTGCCTCCTTCCTGCCCCCAAACTGCCTTCAAATCTCAGCAGCTAAATTTCCTCGGAAGCAGAAGCTCCAACAACTCAGTGGTTGGAGATACCTTAAGTTCTGTTAAGTAGTTTCTCCCCAAATTTACTTTGTGCTGGAAAACAGATCAAAGTAATGGTAAATAGCAAAAGTTCTGCCTTTTCTAATACATCTAAGACTTTAGATGTATTAAAAGTGATAAAAGACATTTTAATACAAATTAACTTCCAGTAAAAATGAATCAGGTTGTTCCTGGAATGTAACTTGGGAAAGCCCAGCTGCCAGGGCTGTTAATCATGGCATGCCTTCAACAATATGAACTAACTGCCATGGGTGAAGTGGTTCCACCAAGTGGAGTTTCCTGATGGATTAATTTCCACCCAGAATTCCCATTCCTGCTGTCAGGATGAGCTAAGCATGGGCTGAGAACCAAGGTTCCACCAAAACATCTCCATGGACCAGCAATCGTGGTCCAGCCCCTCAGCAAAGTTTAAATGCAGGCAATTTTGTTTTCACCTGTTTTGATTCTCTGTCAATCTCAAATCAAACTCAGGACTCCTCAGTAATGCCCATGTTCACCCTAGCAAAGCATTGCTGTATTTTGGTCAATAACTGATGTGCTCCATCTCAGAGCTGGTGGTTTTTTGGTGTTATTGGCTCTGTCCTGTGTGTGGTCTATAAATCACTCTTGCAGTCCTTGCAACTGAAAATCATTTGTGAAGGGAAAGACAAAATTGCCAGTGAAACACAAGGATGTCCAGCTCACCCACCTAGAGAACATGCACAAAACTCAAAACTGCATCTCACTCTCCACTCTGTCCCTCTCCACTCACATGAAATTTCTGAGGCAGAGAGGAAACAAATTTGTCCTGAATTTTAAATAATATTCCATTGCAAAATTCTGGGGTTAACAGTGGCAGCTAAAAGCTCTGCTTTGGTTTTCTGAGCTGAGGAGGAAACGCAGTCTAACCCACAAGATGTTAAAAAAAAATTACTAAAAAAAACTTATATAAACCTAGAAGTGAACTATTCTCTTGAAAATCATTTGAAAAGGGCAGAGTATTGGAATTTGAGACAACAGGAAGAAAAATGATCTTACTTTGGAAGGTCTGTTTGCATTCTAATGAGAGAGGTTATTCTTGGGAAAATAGGCACCTTTCCTGCACTCCTGCAGCAATGGGTGGGATGTCAGGGACAGATATCACACTCCTTCTGACTTCTTCATGTTGGACAGACCAAAATTACAACCATTGACAGCAGTTAATGAGAACCTCTGAATGGAGCCAGTTCCATAAAAGGAGTCTATTAGAGCTGAAAGTGGCTTTCCTCCTTCAAAAATATTGTGGAGAGCTTGAAATGCTTCCCTCTCTTGAATTAAGACAAGAAGCTGACATCTTTGAAACCTTTGCAAACCTATAATCAGAAGAAATATTTCACACTGGAAAACTGAAAAGAGTTTTCGTCTGGTATTTGAACAGCTTCCTCCCCCCCATAATTAAATAGCTAAAAGGTAGCATAGTTCTTTGTTTATTTTAAAGTCATGACATTAATAATTCTGAATTAATTTAAAAATGGAAAGTCATATTGAACTGGAAAATTGGCATTTTTCAGAGAAAATGTCAGAACAAAATGTTTTGACAACCCTCAAACTTAAAAAAATATGGTATTGAGGAACAAGCCAAAACCGTTCCCCAGCTTGTAAAGTTTCACCATCCTAAGAAAAAATGTTGTTGTGAAAATAGAAAAGCCAGTTCTAGAGCTGGCTGTCTACACAATTTGTGTGTATTGTAGAGGCATCCCCAGGCTTTCTGGTGGAGCTGCTGCTCCAAGGACCAACTTCTGCTCCCAGAAGGAATCTTCAGGGCTGTCTTCATCCCCTTCTCCCTTGTGGTTGCACAGCTCTGGGTGAACCAGGCTGAAAAATGTCTCCAGGAAAGAATTCCCCATGGCCGCAGCTGAGAACATTTTCCATCCATGTAGCCTGGTGCTGTCCCACGTTGGGTACCAGCTCCCTGTGCTCTCAGCTCAGAGCTGCTGCTCCTCCCCTCCAGCCTCCTGAAAATCCTGAATTTCACTCCTCCCAGCTGTTGAGAGATGGATGCCCTCTGCAGGGCCTGGAGATGGGAGCATCTCCTCCTCGGAACAAGGCTCTCTAGTCAAGCTGAGAGTATCAGCAATCTCCAGGAATGCTTGGAGCTGAGTGTGGATTCTGAGCCACTTTGGTCCTTCCTGCATCACCCCATCCCCTCGCCTCCTCTTCTTCCCATCCAAAGCAGCTCCACAGGAGGGTCCCTGCTGCAAACCTCGCATCTGTCCCTGCAGATGAGCCGGAGGAGCAGATAAGGAGGGCTGGGTGACAGAGGAAAGCTGCAAATGAGCTCCCATTAGCAATTGCTGTATATCTGGTGAGGGGCTGGTAAACAGTTCGCACTTATCTCTCTGCTCAGCATTTAGCTGATTTCCATAATGAGCTCCATTGAACTGAGAGGCCTCGAGGTGTCCCAAGGCTGTTGAGATGCAATGTGTTCTCTAAATCTGATTTATGTAAAGGTGAAGGCAATTGTGTTAACAAAGGGGAGGAACACGATCAACATGCAGGCTGCGCTGGCTGCGGTGCCTGGCGCTCTGCGAGCAGCTCTGACAGCAGCCAGGGACACGGGGAGATGCAGCCTTGGAAAACACAGCCAGGAGGAGGATGTAGGGGGCTTATTTATGATTGTCTTCATTTTCCCCCCTCTTCAGAGGAGAGGAAAGCTGGGGCTGCGAGGTTGGCGGAACATGTGCGTGCCCGCTGACTGCAGGGTCCTGTGAGCTCAGCGCTGGGGCTCAGTGCCACCCCAGGGCTGGGGCTCAGTGCCACCCCTGTGCCACCCCAGCCCTATCTCAGCCTGCCAGGTTCCTCTGCAGAAATCTCACTCCGGGCCCCAGCACAATCTCAATTCCTCCTGCTTGCTCAGGCGCAAAATCCTGCAAACCCCAGCAGTCCCTTCTGTGGCTTTGAGTCTATCTGTCATAACCATGAACAAAGGGAAGAAAACTCACACAGGCTTTTTACAAAATCACTTATTTCTTTGCACCATCTCCGAGGGCCCCTGTTTCCATCCTGTGTCCATGCACTCCATGCTGACAATCAGAGAAGCTTTCCAAGGTCATGCACATCAGCAAATACCTGGAGGCAGCTCTGAGGCAGGTGGACCTTGGCAGACTTTGGCCACAATTTACAGGCAGCTACTAAAACTGCAAAATAATTTCACTAGGGAGAAAGTAGAAATCTTGTCATGTGACTGAATAGAAATTAAAACTCTTGGAAAAGGAAAGAAAAAAAAATCACTGGAAAGAGATGCTATCATTGGGAATAATTCTACTTGGGTTGTAATGGGAACTGCATGACTCAGTGGAGCTTTTGCATGGCTGGATGATTCGAGCAAGGATAATCATAAAGAGAGATGAGTAGAACATGAAGAAAAAAGGATGGAATGCGTATTTTTCTCATGGTAAATTAAGAGAAGGTTGTAGGAGTGGAAATTCAGACAAGGCAAATGCAATGGAATATTGTCACAACAGAACTGGCCATCTGCATCTGCTTTACTCCCTGCTCACAGGGTGGGGATGACAATATCAGCATGGCTGTCTCTGAAGGAGGAAACAGGGGTTTTTCTGCTAGTTTGCATTTAATTGCGTATTTTGCAATTTTTTACACCAGCTATTCTGCTAAACTTGGTTTCATATGCAACAAAAGCTAACCATATAAACAACACGTCTGTCCCAAACCCTTATTACAATTCCCAGAACCACTCGCAGGCGTTCTGAAACCCATTATTATAATTATAATCAAGAATCACAGGACACTGTGATTTGTGCCAAAAATGCAGATACACTGAATTGGTTGTACAGGCCACAGATAGAGTGAGAGAAAGGATGAGGAGAGAGAGAGATGCAGCTTCAGCACTGCTTAATTCAGGCACAGTAACACACATCCTATTTAATTTTTCCTCTTTCATTTTCCAATTTAACTTCTGGCTGCTGAAACCCAGGCTAATATTTGCTTTGTCCTCTTTGTTCTTCTTTACCCTCAAAGCAGAGACCCCTGTTTTTCTCCTCTCCACAGCTGCCCCTGGGAGAGGAGGCAGGTCTGCTTCAAGGTGCAGCACTCAGACCTCTCCAGCAGAGGGAAGGAACAACCCCCTCTGGAAATTGCTGCAACTCTACTTAGCAGATGCAAAATGCAGGTAAACTCATTGGAAAATGCAAATGCAGCGTGGATCTTAATTTTATTAAGCTTTTGCACACAGTTCCTCTCTCCTGAAGCACTTTGCAATCAAAAGACCCTGGAGTGGACTATTTTGAGCCCTGATTCCTCATGCTAAGAGGTGATGCTGATTAGGTTGTACCAGCACAAGGCACTGATATCAATATTCTGCCAGAGGGTTTTCTCCGAGAACACAGGGCCTGATTTTGTTCATGTTAGCATATTTAGGGAGTTACACAGGGGGTGTCCAGCTGCTGTCTGGGCTTTGGAACAGATTCAATCTTCTCAGGTCTGTGCTTTGAACACACAGCTCTTGCTTTCTTATATGGAGCTATACTGCTATTTCAGTGTGCGTGTGCCATGTGTAAGGGTGTGTATATTTGAATATTCTATACAAACACCAGAATGTGCATAAAGAAGATGATGACACAGAGAAACCAACAGCTCCTGCATGAGAATGAGAGCAAAGCAAGAATGGTTCTTGTTTAAAATGCCTCACCTCTCCCTGCCTAGAGCCGCCTCAGTGCAAACCTCTCTCCTAGAACACAAAACTTAATGCCCAGTGCACACTTTTCAGCCCAGAAATGGGAGCTGCTGGATCAGGAATGGAGGCACCATGGATGGTCTTTGCATCCCTGTTGCTCTGGTTTGCTCACAGAACTCTGAGGACTCCGGTACTTCACTTCAGATAAATTGCATCTGTTTCCCGGCCCTACCAAAGCAGCCAGTGTGGCAGTTATTTGTTTCCTTAAGATGATTACAGCAGATAGCTCAGCTCAGAAGCCTGGTTACACCCAGGGGTGGCTCAAAAGACACTGCAGAGGACAAAAAGTAGGACAAAGCAGCCTGAGATCCCAGGGTAGAGTAAATCACGTCAGAGTTTTGTTTCTTCGAGTCTGCAGGATAGCACATTGGCTGGATGCACCTCTCAGTACCCACAGGCAGAGCTAAAAGGAGTCAGAGTTACACCAGAGGGGATTTGGCCCCTTCTGTTTCATGGTCGTTGCCAACTCCACTGACACACACAGAGGAAAATATTGCCCAGGCTGAGGCTGAGCCAAGATGACCACAGAGGTCATGAATCTATAAAAATTATTAACACTTATTAGTATAATAATCCTTTTTATGGCACCATAAAGTTACATGATGCCTTTCAGGATGTAGATAAACTCCATTCCCTGTGCTGAGGGGCCACTTCTCATACAGAATTCTCTGGACTGCCTGTGTGCAAACCCCTACTCTCTGTCTTCACTGCCCTGGGACATCATCCATTGATCAAATCTGCCGTGGGAGGAGTCCTTGAACCTCCTCTGCACAGTTCCATCAAAAAGGCCTCTAGGGATGTGGAAAAAAAATCATGTATTCTTTTCAGGTTTTAATAGTCTAAATGTGGAAAAAATTTGCATTTCCTTTGTGGCACCTTTGGGCTATAGCTGCAGTTCCTCTGTTCTGCAGGGAAATGTGGGGTGCGGTGGGAGGATGGAAGTGGGCTTGTTCTGGAAAAGTAGGACAGATGAAGTTTTTGCACTCGGTTTTCCCATGAGGGGACTGCATGATCTGAGGGATGCTGTGGGAAGTTGTGCTTGGAATCATACTGACATTAAAATGATGAGATTTCCTGCACTCCCAAGTGCCAGAGACCTCAGGGAGAACTGCAGGGCTGCAGTGGGATAGAAGATTTCCCAAGGAGGACAAATAATGCTGCAGTAGAGAATCTTATTTCTGGACATACCCAAAATGCAGCTCCCAGGCTTTTCCCCACACACCAAACTCTGGGTGACTACAGAAATGACACACTGACATTTTTTAAATTCAGTAATAGGAGGTAATGATAGATGGCCCAGAACATAGTGTTTGATTAAAAATGACCAATCAATTTGTTAAAGATCAAAAATTAACCTGCCAAAGGCACTGAAGCTTTCAGAGACCCAACCAGTCTATTTTTGCTGCTCATGTGAAGCAAGAAAGAGAAATCCTCTCCTGCTGTGCAATCCTGCCGAGTCAGCAGCCCTGGGATAGGCAGGGTGTGACAGTCTGCTGAGAAACCCATGCTGGAACTGCTCCCTTCTTCAGGTTGTTGTTGGAAGTGTTTAAATCCAAAATAATTACTGGAACATTGGCTTCTGCGGAATAAATCTCTTGTCAACTTCTGAGACAGGAATTTCTGTGTATGGAGACTTTTCACAATTTTTTAATGGCAAACTCAAAGTTATGATTTGTAAAGCAGATGAGGAATGAGCAAAAGATCTTGAATTTGCATTAAAATTGTTGTTTAGAAATTGTCAAGTTTAAAACTGCTAATTATACACTTCCAGACTTTACATTTTTCCCCAAAAATCGCTCTCTTACTTGATTAAAAGATGCACAGCTTTGATTTGTTTCTTATCCCCTTCCCACCCACTCCCCCTGATACAAATGGTTTTAAACAACATTACTCAAGGTAGCAGATGTTATTTGTTTCAGCTAAAATAAAATAATCCAATGCTTAAAAACCCCAAAGAAAACAATCAACTCAATTTGATTGGGAATGCTGATAAAGCAAGAACAATCACCCCACTTCTGAGTGATAAATACACTTATAGTCCTTGACATTGGCACATACAGATCACAGAAATCTCAGCTCTGGTTGGTATCAAAGTGCAATAAAAGGGAGAGTTTCAGTGACTTGGAGTTTCTATCAACAGCAGAAAAGAATAAAAAAAATCAGCACGTGGTTAATGAAGATGAATAGACGCAGGGAAAATGGAATTTTTGTGTTTCCAGGGGATTTAAAACAACAGTGAGTAAAATCTTCCTAATAACATAATTAAAAAAAATAGCATGTGGATGTGAAATTAATCTGGGCTGCCACTGCATTGATTTCAGCTGGCTTCAGGCTGAGGATTTTCTTCAGGGAGAAGTAAAGGCCATGGACAGGAGAAAGTGACCCTGAAAAATCTGAGTTTGGTTTGGTATGGGGTGAAAGCAGCATCCCTCTGTAAGCTCTGCATCCCACAGGGCATGGATGTGACATCCTGCAGTGAGACACCTGGGGACACCAAGTTCTGGGGGTGCAGGACATGGATGAGCTGTTGGAGCAGCCCTGGTCATGGCTTTCCCAGAGGATGGAAATCCCTGGACAGAGCGATCTCTGCATCCTCTGCTTTCTCCAAGGTTATGTCCAGTGGGGAAGAGGAGCTGAAGGAACATCTGGGACAGCCATGGGCATGGTGTAATCCCAGAACTGTAGGATATGTAGGGTTGTGGAAATGCAGTATATAGCTGTTTGTGTGCTGCCCCAAGCCTGCAACTCGTTTCTGTGCAATCATGACGAAATCACCTCAGTTCATCTTCCCTAGCTATAAAATTGGGAAGTAGACACTCACCTTCACTTTTTGACATCTACGGATTAAAGAATTTACGTGGGATTTTTTCTCAGCAAGATAATTTGAGTTCTACAGAAGAATGAAGCCATTCTGCTGGACAAAATTTAGATCAGTGTCCCTGCTCGAGGCCTGTGGCAAAAATTTAGGAACCGACCCTGCTGTGGGGCTGCCCAAACACAAGTGCTGAGCTCAGCAGCGTGTGCTGTGTCCCTCCGTGAGGGGAGGAAGCTGCAGAATGCAGTTTTGGCCATGGCTTGCTCCAGTTTCTGGCAGCAGCGGGTTCTCTGAAGCGCCTTTCCATCTTCCTGAGGGATTGGCTCAGCACTCGGCGCTCGGTGTAGCCTGACACAGCAGTCACATAAGGTCAGGCTCACAAGATAAACGGCCCTGTGTGTGTGGGGGGGCTCAGCTTCCCCAGCGTTATGGCACAGGAACCACTCTTCCATTACACGGAGATCTATAAGGAATCGCTGCCATTAACGGACTCCATTAAAAGCAATACATGTGGGAAAAATTGCACTTTGATTTAGTTTCGCAATGTGGAGATATTGGCAAGATAATCACATAAAAGTGACACCTTTTATAGCCAAGCTCTTTGATTTTATGTCAGTGAGTTTCAATTTCTCACATTTTTATGTTCATATATAGGTCCTTGTTCTAATGTATGCATTAGCTGGCGTAAAGGTTAAATAGATTGTTTTAGCATTTTGGGATACACATTGTGGATATGCACAAATCTTCAACGAGCCGGGTGAATTATTTTGGGTAGGCAGGAACTATGAGAAGGGAGCAAGGATTACTCCTTTGACTTGGTCCCATCTGAAAAAGAAAAAAACAACGGAACAATGAGAAAAATATATTCTATATATGTAATTTGATTTGAAAAACAGATCCGCAGGCTTCCCAAGAACTGTCAGAAGGAACAGATGGTGTGGGTCACCCTGCTCCATGAAATGCTCTGAATCTGAATATTTATTTTTAAACGCAGAAAAATATCTATTCCTCGTGAGGCAGATTGTGATCTCCCTTACATCAGCAAAGCTGTCTGGAGCTGGGATTGGCACTGGATTGATGCTGAGAGGCACAGGGGCTGGTGAAGCTGAGCCCAGAACCTGACCCCCATGGGGAAAGGGAGTTTCAAGGTCTGGTTCCACGGTTAAGCAGCTGAGACTAAACTCTCATCTTGTTCCAGTGATTGCACAACCAGAATATTTTTGATACAAAAAATCCTCGTGTGAAGGCACTCGGGAGCTGAGGGTCCTGTAGGGTTTACAGGTGTCCTGGTTTAGGGCAAATTTGGGAAAAATAGCAAACCTAAACCAAACCAAGACAACAGGTAAATCAGGGATAATGTCACTAGTGTGACTTTCAGAAGTGTTTCACACTTGCCTGTGGTGTGAGGCACAGGAGCTTGCTCCAACCATTCCTTATCCTCACCTTTAGCCTGGGCCAAACACACACCTCATATTTCAACAGCCCTTAAACCATCCTGGTGTATTTAATCTCTCAATTCATTTCTTCTCTCTATCCTCAATCTCTGTTCTGCAAACCCTTCCTCCCATGTCCCTGCTACTTTCAAAGAAATCTTTGAAAGACCAGTATTACAAGTCTGGGTTCTAACTGGTAATATTCTTCTCTCTCGCTTGTTTTTTCCCCTTTTTAGTTATTTCTGAAAGTCTTTTGCCTCTATCAGTCCCTGAATCTGGATAGATTACTCTTCAGTTCATGAAGGGAATTCAGGTTATCTCTTTAAATCTTCCTCTACCCCCTACTTCACATACTCCCAACATCTCTTTGTCTTTCCATTTCACCTCATTTAGATATTCAGCCCAATTTCAAGGTTTAATAATGATGAATAAGATTGAGATTAGGATTTAATAAGAGTGTTAAGGAAAGATTTGTCATTCCAAAGGCTGCAGGTCTTGGCTGAAATTGAGCTGGCATCTGGCCTCTGGGCATGTGCCAAGGGGAGCTCTTGGCTGACTCCAATTATGGATTTCTCCAGAAGAGCAGGAAAGGTTTCCTTCACTCAGCTCTGGCATACAGGGATGATTTACCCCTAGCTAATTGTCTTCTCACAATCCATGTCCTGCACTAAAGTCAGTTTGACTCCAGGGCTGGAAAGCCTGGGAGCTCCATGTCCATTGAGGCCTCTTCAGGTATTAGGTCTTGGTTGTCTTCATTAGTCCATTTCACATTCAGGTAAGACTCAGGGAGCCAAATCAGTGCTTTTCCAGGGTCTACATTCCCATCCTGGAACCAAGATGAATTGTAGTGACAAAGCCTGAATCCACGTCTAAGTCTCAGACCGAACTTCAACAAACTGAGTTGAGTTTGGCTCCGTGGAGGTGCAGCTGTCAGAGCAAAGCTCAAGGAGGAAACGTGTGATGGGCACTCTAAATTCCATCATTGCTTTGCAGACATCTACTGGTGCCATTAGCTGTGTGCAGGATGAGCTGGGATCTCCTCTGGGAGCTGAGCAAGACCCTCTGGACTGCAAGCCCAGGAGTAGCTCGACCCTGAAGCTGAGAGCTGGGAGCACACAGCACAGTGTCTGCATGCCAGTGTGGAGAGTGGTACGGAGGGGATGGGAGGATGCCAGGATCTCTCATCTTCCAGACTGAGCTAATCTTGTGTCCCTTGGTGCCCTTAGTGGGAGAGTCAGGCTGCAGGAAGCAATCTGATCTAAAACATGGCTTGCTGAACACAGCAAACCTCACATTTGATACACCCCACATTCCCCAAAGCTCTCTGCAGCCCCCTTTTCCCGGAGAGAGACCCTTTGTGCTGTGCCAGGCTCAGCTCTCGTTGATCTCCTGAGGTAGTGTGAACATAAAACCTCGCTGGCGTCCGTCACGCTCGGGCTGAAGATGTCGAACCAGAAACGTTGGCTCAAACTGTTTTGACAAGGGCTTGTTGGAGTGCCTGAAACCTTGTGCACACAAAGCCCAAAGAGGCTTAAGGCTTCTCAAGATTTAGGGACAGATTCCCAGTGCAGGGAAAGCACTGAAGCTCTTTGAAAATCAGGGGGTTTGTGCCGCTTTACTCCAGGAGGGGGTGTGGACCTGGGGGGTGCTCTCACTGCTTAAATTGCTCTGCAGTTTTAGAGAGTTTACAGTAAGCCTCTTAAACTGCTCTAAGGACTTACAGTATCTTAAGCCTCTTAAATTATATTTAAAAAACGGACGGTATTTTTGGCAGAATCTACCGTTTGGAAGGATTCAAGGTTAGGAGAAATCAAACTTGGCGTGCTTGATAGATTTTATTGAGAATTAAATATATTTGATGAAATATGGTTTTAATAATTGAAAAATTATAAACTGAAATAATTATTTTGCCAGTCTACATTAATGGAATTGCTTGTGAACATATATTAAAATATTCAAACTGGCAGAAAATGCCATAATTTTTAAACTCACTATTTCCTGGTGTAGGTCTTATTAATTTTTCAACCACTCATCCAATTTTCTTCAAGCTTGACTTAATTTTTATGTCACAGTTACCTCCACAAAATAAGACAGTTTGGCAAGTCTACTCCAACCTACTTTTAAGAAATCAAAATGTGAAGTGTCTGATCAGAATATAAGAGGAAAATATTTTTTTTATGAAATCAAAGAAAGATCTGGTATTCCTGAAAATTAAACAACAAAAAAAAAGTACCCCAAAGCTCTTCGGGTGAGACTAAATTTAACAGATTTCTTCATGCACAATTGAAAGGTGACATTAAAAGAAAAGAAATTGGAAAGTTAATGTGACTGCAGAGGTGGTGACAGGCCTTTCCTATCACACTCATTAACTACCCAATTTTAATGACTTTTTGAGCGTGATGATTTTTTTTTTTTTTGTGACACAGGACAAAAATATTGATCTTTCCTATGTTCCATCAGAACTAAAGTGCATTTAGAAAATACCAACAGGAGTTATACACACACATACACATAGAGAGAGGATTTTTAGGCTTTCCTTCAAATTTCATCAATAAGCTGCATCTCTCCTTCCCCTGCCTGTCATAAAAATGGTCAAAGAAAAGACAGCAAGACTTCAGTGGTCATGGGGAAGGCAGCAAGAGCTTCCCATGGAAATCTTGAGCCACCTACGAGAAGGACTCTGGCTTTAACAGCTCTGGTGCAATGTCTGGAGTCCATCCACATGAACAAATGGGCACCATATGTGGTTGACAGCCAGTGCTTTCAATCCCAGCAAAGCCAATTGATTTGAGAACACCAATTTCATAGAGGTCTGTTGGGAGCCATCAGATGATCCTCGATTTTGACAACTCAATCAGCAAGAATGTTCTGTTCCCACAAGGAGAGGGAGAAAGTAACTGCTAACCAAAATGCTTAAGCCAGACTTGCATCAGAACTGAGCTGCTTCTTTTCTAAAGCTCCATAAACGGATTATTTTAAAAAGTGAACATGTTCTGATTGTTTTGTAACTCAGTGCTCAGCTACACAAGTTGTCAACATGGTTAAAACCTGAAGGGATCCTGGAAAACATTTATTCAAAAGAAACCAAAAGAGAATGCCTTTGCCAAAAGGGAATGAGAGCCAGTCTGCACAATTCCACTCTGTTCTCAAGGGACAGGTGGGGACAAGTTTCCTCTTTGCAATTTGAATATTCTAGCTGATTTTCACAGACCAAACCAGTTTCAGCATTTTGAGTTAAGTATCTGAATGCCCAAAATGCTTCTGGACAGTGACATAAACCTCTAAAACCACAATTTGCCTTTGGAAAGTTACTGGTTCTGCTGCACAGAAGAAATTTCTGCAGATGCAGCTCTTATGGCCAAACATTTTCTCATTATTTTATGTTGTCTTTTCAGGCCTGTGCCAGCTGTTGCGTTGTCTCACCTCTGCCCTTCTAACTCACTTGAGTTTGGAGCTTTAGTACATCCTTGATGTGTCTGAAAGTCAGGAGACCATTACAAGCTCTGGGCACCACATACAGAGGTCTTGGGACACATTCTGGTTTGATTTTTAAATTATTTCAACTTCTATCCCTGCAGTCAGGCCTTGCCTGTCCACCATGTGAGCTTCACCAGTCCTTCTAAACATTTTATTATTGTTTCAGTGCTCATCCACCAGCAAGACCTTGGCACATCTGAACCCCAGCCTCATTTTCCCTAGGAAATGATTGAAAATAGCAGTAATTACGGAGGGGGAAAGAGCTGGGGGGAGGAAAGAGGGGAATTGTTTTGTGTTTATCATTATTATTTAGTGGATATTTTTGTAACATCTTTTAGAGATTAAGTTCAATTAGGAAACAGATGGCACCAAAATATCGTCAAATGTTTCTGATGGGCAGCAAATTACTGACTTAATTATGTAAATAATTAAAATTTATATTTACACCTGATCATCCAAATGAGGGTGAAAATACCAATTTCAGGGTTTGTAATGATTGCTGGCAGGGTGTCAACCTGTGAACAAGTTGCTTCTTTTCTTCAGCTTCAGATATCTCCCTTAGATCCTGGAACAGTAAAAAAAAAAAAAAAAAACCTGGAAAGGGGAAAAAAGAAAGAATGAATGAAATTTCTGACTAAGTTTCTGTCATGTCAGTGGTCTCCTGAGTTTAAATGGAATGCCTGTGGTGGTTGAGAGGACTTGGTTAGTTATGAGCAGGCTCTCACTGCACCCAGAGCTCCACCCAAGCAGCTGCTTTTGTGCACTTGGTTGAGGGGCAGTTCTTGAAAATTTAAAGGCCAAACAAACAGGGCTGATAAGTAGCTAAAAAAAAAAAATAAAAAAAAAAAGGAATGAGAGCAAGAGGGAGTCAGACAGTTTTATTAACTTCTGTATTAGAGATGCAGAACTGAGGCACAGAAAGATAAAATGTGTGATTCTCATTTGCACTAAATTTGCTTTCCACTACTCTGACAGCATAAACGGGCCATGAAGTGGGTATATATTACATTTACACTCTCTTTTCATTTCTCCCATGATGTTAAAATGCTTCAGTGTTAGTGAATATCAGGCCCAAAATGATTTCTCTAAGATCACAGAGGAAATCGATGCCATTGAACCCACATTTCCTCAGAGCCACTCCAGTGCCTCAGTCACAGGAATCCTGTCCCCTCTCTGAGCTGGGCTCTGTGTACACAGCCACAGCTACTGAACCTGCTTTAAAGGGCAGCTTTGTGTAAGGAATGTGTAAGAAACCAGGAAAACTCATCAGATTTGCCTTGTCTTCTTTTGCCTTTGCTTATGCCTGCACATCATGATGGCAGAACAAGGAAATGATAGAAAAAACTCTGTGTGGTGACCTCTAACCTCAGCTTTCTTGTCTATACAACACAGGTTAATTTTTTCCCAGACAGAGATGGAGCTGCTAAAATCCATCAGGAATCACTGCTTGTGTTGTTCCCAGTATCCTATTTCCTAGGAAAGATGTTGGAGCTGTGTTTGCCTCCAAAAACCAGAACTCCTAAGGACATGGGTTTGCTTCATCTGCTCCAGAGGTGGGGATAGGTAAAATATCAGATAAAGCCCTGTGGTTTTGATTCTGAGCCGTCTTTGAAGGTCGAAACTGGGCTTTTGTGGTTCTTCCTGCTTTCTGTGTCACAGGTTCTGCAATATTAAGATTTTTATCTCAGCCCTATTTTATCAGTGCTCTTCTCCCATCCCTAATTTGGAGCCAGTGGGGGTGGGGAGGGGAGAGGCGATAGGGAGGTCAGACAAATGCTTCTATTGATATCCCTGTAATAAAAAGAGCTTTACTTTCCTTTCTGCTGATAGCAGTCAAAGGAGCTTTGCTTTTGATAAAATTAACCTTGGAGCCAGAAACAACGAAGCTGCTCTGATTTCATCAGCCCTTCTGTCTGAGGAGACGTGAGCACTTACCAGCACTGAAAGGGGATGGAACAGGGCAAATTCCTCCCCTCAGCTCAGCTGAGTGGATCCACCTCTAATGCCTTGTGCTCAGTTCCAGTGCCTTTCCCACCTTGGAGATGGAGAGAGAAGCAGGAAAACATGGATACACCTTCACACATTCACACAGACATGCTCAGACCTCATCCTGCACACAGCAGGTTTGTTTTGCATGAGATCTGTAGCAATAAATTTTCCTGAAGTCATGTCCTACAGTCACCACGGGCAGAGGTGTTCAGCTGGATCATGGTCCAAATGGATATTTCCTCATCATTCCTGGCTGGAATGGAACTGAAAGATGACAGCCCTGTGTGTCCAATCATCCTCACTGGGTGCAATGACATTGAGAGGATGACAACAGCCAGTGTCTGCAATCATCCCCAGCACTGCTCCAAAGCCAGGGAGGAGCTTGTCTTCCAGGACTGACAGTCTTGTTATCACAAGCAGATTTTATGGTCTGAGCTCTCCCCCAAACAGCCATTTATCAAATGCTGCCTGGCTCTTAATTCCTTATTTAATGTGTTAGTAACCACTTCAAAAAAGTACCTGTGTCCCATAACGCCAAAGTACTTCATCATAAAAGGTAATGATTATGGTTATGATCTGCATAAGCAAAGGCCATTGCCTGGTCTGTGCTGGCAGTATAAAGGGATTTCCTTCCCTTCTCCCTCCCCTCTGAAATGTTCTCCTGTGCCCCCACAGCTGTTAACACCACTCTGAGCAGGTGCCACGTGCGGCTGACATGATTCAGAGTCACAGCTGTTATTCCAGGGTGGAAATAAAACCTATTAATTCTTTTGGAGGCTGCTTCCCTGCAAGGCCTGGGCTCTGTGCTTGTGCAGTGCCATGGAGCTGGGAGTGAAAACAGGAGGATGAAAGAGGATATTGCTCCATGCCTGTGTCTGTAGGGAGTGATGCCATCAAGGGAGAGAGAGGATCAGCTGGGATATCCAGCCCGTTTTGGGCTCTCATCTTAGGAAGCTCTAGTGGAGGAAGGCTCAAGCAGAGTCATCATCATCATGCAGGAGGGATCTCCACAGCTCATCAGCCTTGACAGAAAATCCTCACCAAGCCTTTGTTCTGCCCACACCTCTCCCTCCCCATGCAGCCAGGATGAAGTTCATCCACCCCAAGGAACTGTCCTGTCATCACTCAGGACTGCACACTGCTTTGGAAAGAGTGGGCAAAATGACAATCATCAGCCTGCAAACATCCTTCTTTTCCCTATTCCTTTCTCCTGAAGCAGGGGATAAAAGCAGTATTTTTATCCTCTGTGAAAAAGAGATGTGCAAAGCACTGCTGGAGAAGGATTCCAAGTGGCTTCCAGAGGAAATCTCTGCCAATCTACCTCACTGTCGATTAGCACAGTGGTTTAAGCAGCTCAGGGTAATATTTCTCAGCAGATGGCTGTAAATGCTCATTGTCAATATGTACAAATAAATATTTCAGGTGGACCAGACAAAGAATGGTTCATGTCTCCTCTCAAATACACTGTGGGCTTTCCCCTTCTGTTTTCTTTATTTTTTTTAAAAAATACATTAGTATAATTCTAGTAAAGCCCTGAAAAGAAGGACACGAGGATGTAGATGGGCACTGCAATTCTGATTTTCCCCTGCTCTTCTGTCCTGTCCGTGTTTTGCTGCACTGTCCAGTGAGGAGAGCAGGAGTCAGATGAAATGGTTTCCACTCCTGCCCTTGCAATGTGACCTTAAGCAAGTTGTATTTACTCTCTGCCTCTTTCTTTCTTCCCTCCTAGACCTTCTTTCTTTGGGATTTTTTTTTGCCTATTTTTTGTGAAAAGTACCATCCATATTGGATGCATTTGAAAAGAAATCCATGCCCAGTGAGGATGTTGGAAGCTATTTAAGAAAAATTAGAGTTTTTAAGCCCCACATGGCCAATTGCCTCCTTACACCACTGAGCAGTGTGATTGTACAGTTTGTCCTACTAACTCAGCAGGGGGAGTTGGAGATTCTCAAATTTCCTTCCATTTTTTTCCTATTCATTTTCAAAGGTGAAAGCAAAAGCTGCCTGTTTTTTTTCCTGTAAGAGTGAAAAAAAAATGTTAATATCTTATTTGGTCTTATTTTCCTATACAACTGAGGATTGAAATATGCAGCCACTTCAGTGGTTTTAGAATCAAAGCATTCCCTGCATTACAGAGTTGTGTGAGAGGGAATTGAAATTGCTACACGCCCATTCACCACCTAATTGATTTCTCTACCTGTAATGCAATTTTTCCCCCTGTATCTTTTGGACAAAGCATTTGCAGTGATATTGTCTTGCTGTAAGCCCACACTGGCACAGTTGAGTCATTTATAGCGAGAAGTTGGTTGGAAAAATGACAGCAATAACTTCATGCTGGCTGTGAGTGAGGTTCCTGAGTGAGCAAAATCCTGACTGTAGGTGCCTGGGTTTTTCAGCTCACCAGTATTTGGAAAAATATCTGAAGTCCTCAAAAATCCCTTGGCCAACATTTGTTTGGAACAGAAAAGATGTCATCTCCAAGAAATCCATGATATATGGCAGCCTTCGTTGTAGGGTTACAGCACAGTATTTTAGGACTATCACTTGCACTTGAGATAACTTGTGTCTCCCTAAAAATATCTAGCCTGCAAAGAGATTTCCTGAGAAGCCACAACCCAGGTAACCCACATTTTTATGTAAGATGTGCCAAATCAGAGGTGGAGGTAGAGGAAAGCAGGGGAGTTTTGGGGAAAAGGAAGCAGAATGTGGGATAGGAGGGCTCAGGAAGGCAGCACTGTTTGCCCAGGCAGGCTGTAACAAACGACACATTTGTGGGTGAGTATTGGGATTAATAGGCAACCTGCAGTTGTGCTGGAAGAATATATTTAAAAGCTATGAGCTACTTTGGAATAGGCTTTTGCTTATGGTTCTGACTCTGGCAATTCATTAATTCAAACCCCAACTTCTATTAATACCCAACACACCTGTGTCTTTCCATATCCAAATGAGCTTGATAAGAAAACACCTGAGTCAGTGAAGATTTATTGGTGAGGCTGCAGAATTGCCCTGCTTTGTCTAAACGACTTTTGAGCCTATTACGATTTTCACTCATATTTTAACAGCTTGCCTGAAATAAATATGGCCTCATTTCTAGCCTGGCTGTTTTCTGTGCACAGCACTGGTCTTTGATGCATACACAAGATAGTAATTAATTTGCAGTTTCATTCACTAAGAGAGACGTGCAATGGGAACGTCTCTGGGTAGATGGCAATTACTGCTTTACAGCACACCACAAGATTTCTAAACGGAGCACCATCTCCTCACACAAATTGCTTTCCTTAAAGATCAGAGCTGGCCTCACTACCCCACTATCTCCTTCTCTGGAGTTTGCCCGGAAAATCTCCTGTGTGGTGGGAAGAGGAGGGTCCATGGAACAACAATCCGTGTCTTACTGCGCTCAAAGCATTTGTAAACAACTCACAGTGTTTGCTCAGAGGGATTTTTTTTTTCCTGCTGTATTTCTGATGAATGCAATGAAATGTGTGGGAAATTAAGGTCTCCTAAGTACATTTTAATTTAGATGAAAAATTATACATTATTACACCATACTGGTGATTGTTCTGACATAATTGATTGGGAGGGCCATCCACAAAGAACAGCAGGAAAGCTTGACTTTGAGGAGAATGCAGAAACAGTTTTAACTGTTTAGGAGTGTAATGGAAAGCAGTGTGACAGACTGGAAAACCTGGATTTCGGGTTCCATTTTGCCATTCTTTAGGGGAATCACCTCCTTTTCCTCTGCATCTCTTTTTTCACAACGAAATGGCAAGACACAAGGTGAGGTTGGGGCCAGGGCTGGGGTCAAGATGAGGTGGGACGTGATGTTCCTGCCACAAAGACAGACTTATATGTTGGAAAGGGGGGTTTTACTTCAGTGGTGACAAAGATTGGGGAAAATTCAGATCCCATGCAGTGCCACACCTACCAGGCACTGTAGTGAAAACAAAACAAATAACCTGTAAGTGTCTCAATTCACCATTCCTTAGGGAACTGCTATTGTGTTCCCAAAGATATTCCACACAATATGTGACAAATAATTTTCCACCCTCCTCTAGCTTTTAGGGTTTTCACAGATGTAATTACAGTTATTTTCATCCTTCTTGGAGAGGTCATCTTACATTTCAAAGACAGTGTGAGACGGGAGATGTTACATGAAATGTTATTATTACAATAAAGCAGCTGTGCTGCTGTTAATTCCCCCTCACATTGTGAGGACAGACCCCAGTATATTCTGTTTTTTAGGTTTTTAGCTGTGAAATACCAGTGAATGAGAAATAAGGGCGACTGAATCCCTGTCTGGGATTATGGACTGCAATGGGCACCCAGGAGGCAAAGTTCATCTTTGGAGTGGCTGTGCATAGAAAACTCAACTCAAAAGGCAAAAGAGAGCAGGGAAGGGGAGAAGAGAGGGGGAAAAGCTTGCTCTGGGTGAAACAGCAGGAACCAGGACTTCACCTGCTATGGCTTTCCTTCTAATTCTCAGTGTGAGCATCTCATTCCTACTTGGTTGTGCTGGCTCCCTGAGGGAGCAGCTGGGAGGAATATCCCACCACAAACACACTTCATCTGACCCTTGAGGGGTGGGATGACACAATCTTGGGTCGAGATGATTTTCAGCCCCGCGGCACATGCTTTGGTGAGTTGGAGAGGTCTGCACCATGAGCATTCACCATGGGCAGAAGGCTCCAGGGATCTCTGTCGCTCATAAATTTACATGTTGAAAACAAAATTTTCTGGAAGCAGATGGAGTTTTTCTCAGTAATTTGTGAGATTTTTCCAAGACTTTTTCACTTCTCAGAGAGAGTTAGAGCCCCAAAAGAGTGAATCTCCATGGGGTGGCTTGAGAGATCAAGATATTGTTGGGAATTGAAGAGACAGAGGTGAAGGTTGAAAATAATGGGTGTTTAAGATAAAGAGCTGGCTTTAGGAAGAGTTTTGGGCAAGCCATTGAGATTACTGAGAACTGCTTTCCTGCGCTGCAGAAACACTCAGTGCCTTATCTGCCTTCAGGAAAACCTGTTATCCAGAGGATGCTGTGAAATCAAAATGCTTCTCCTAAGTGTTTGTTAGTAGTGAGGAGAATATAACTCACCTGGATTTGTGCAATCCCAGGCTACAGACAGCTTTGGTTTATTCAGACCCTTATGAAATTATTGCCACAAATCTTCCCTGAACTGACTTAGAGAATGCATTCTTTGCCTGAATGGATTTATGCTATCTCCAGAGAAGCAGCTGAAAGTTCACACCCTGCATGGTCCTCGTGGGGAGGAAGAGCAGGCAGCTCTTGGAGAATGCATTTTGAAGCACTTTGAAGAGGCCATTGCTGATTTCTGTCTGGCACAGGTTTCACCACACACTCGATGGGGCACAAAGCCCTTGAGTCTAAAGGCAGCAGCAGCAAAACCTGAGTAAAAATGTGCCTTCTTGACACAAAGTGATGGGGTTTTCTCTGTGCTGTCAATAAAAACGGCCAGCAAAAGGCTGTGTGTGTCTTACATCATCAGAAGACTTCAGAGATCTTCATCTGATGCACAGGATGTGTGCTGCTTGCTTTTCCCTGGGCTAAATGTCATTCCCAGGAGAACAAGTGCTCTGCCTCACCTCTGCATTTCAGAGCTCAGTGTGCATATACTAATTATTTCTACTCCAGGTTTTACTTCAAGTGTCCTTAGGCTCTCCTCATCAACATTAGTCTCCTAAACCTTTTTACATGTGAGTTCCTGTGAGCTGCTTCGCTGTTCCCCGCCCCATTTTGATCTTCTTTTATGTTTTTAATATATATGTGTATAATAAAGCACTGAACCCAAACTGAACACTTTCTTCCAATTAAGGCCCTACCAGAGCACAGCTGAGTGGAATAATTGCCTCGCTTGTTTTACACAGAATACTCGATTAGTGGTTTGATCTGGGACTCAACACTCACCCAGAATATTTGGTCTTTTCTGTTTTTTTCTTTCTTTTTAGCCCTCAGCAGCACATGAAAAGACAGGTGTAGACTCTGCCAGGCCAGCCCTGAAATTCCAACAAGCTGTTGGTAACAAGCAGCGTCGTTTCTCTGTTTCATCTTTTCCATTCCTCTTGTATTTGGAAGGATTTAGCATCTGCTTTTTTTTTTTTTTTTTTTTTTTTTTTTGGTTACCTTGACATCTTTATACTCATGGAGGGTGTTTTTTTTTTCCTTGAGCCTTCCACTTAGTTGCACCCTGTGTAATGCAGTGCACAGGATGAAAGCCGTTATCTGATTTGAGTTTAATGTTCAAAAGTCCTCAAGCTGGTTTATCTAAAGATCCTCCCTGTATAATTGTATACTTAGAATTCAGCTGCAGTGTAACAGGGCAAGAGCCCTGTGTTCTGTCTGGAATTACAGAAAAGATACTATTTATTTTTAACAAATAGGAATGGGAAAAAGGGGAGTAAATTGCCAACATAAAAAATGTATTCCACTGAGTTTCAGGAAAACCTACCGGAGGGTTTGATGTATTCCGGAATTAGATTGGATTTAAAGGCAGTGAATAGGAGAAAAATCAGCTGTCTGGAGAGATGAGGATTAAAATTCAAAAGGAAGAAAAAGACTTTAGGCAGCTCTAATCAAGAAATCAACCCTTTTGGGCCAGGTCCTGTACAAAAATGTCATACAAAGTTTGTGATTCTGGGATTTAAATCCAGCTCCTGCATGTATTTCCCTTTAGATGCATTTTCATTGACTTTATTAATATAATGAAAGCAAATTACTTAAATGAGAAAATGAGTTACCTGATTGCAGATAATTGGAGTCAATCGGCTCCTAACTGGATGTTGTGGTTTAACCCCAGCTCAGCCCTGTTCACCCACAACCCTGTGCTGGGTGGGGGAGAGAGGGTGTCCTGGTTTGGAGAACAGGTAAGAAAGGCAGGAGCCTTTCTTCTGCTAAGAAAGGCAGAGGCCTCTCTTTAAAATAGAAAATGTAAACCCCCTCCCTCTGAATTACTGTAAATTTGAAATTAAGAGGCTCTCAGGCAAAGATATGGGAATTAGGAATAACAGTTCTTTACAAGAGAAATTACAATAGAAATACAGTACTACAAAGAACAAACCTCAAACACTGACAAAGTCAGGGTACAACCTGCCACCCCGTCAGGCAGGGTGTTGGCAGCAGTGCCATTCAATGGTGGCTGCATCCTCCTGCAGTGACAGATGTGCTTCAGCTGGAGCAGTGCTCCTGGACAAGGTGCAGTTTCCCTCAGGAGTCCAGTGATGATGTGGAAAAGCCCGGTTTTCCTCTGAAATCCAGTGGGGACAAAAGCTTCCTTGGTGTCCCAAGTCTCAGTTTTATCTTGGTAAGAAATGTTGGGCTCTTCCCCCTTGCTGGAGCATCTCCCCATGGGATGCAGTAATTTTATCAGTCCCACAGTGGGACTCAATGGCCATTAACAGGAGATATCTCCTGGAGGAAGGATGGGTTGTGAAAAGATAAAGAACACTGCCCCAGCTGGTTTCAATGCATGGCCCATTAACAGAATATCTCCCACAGAGATCAGGATCACTGCCCCGCCTGGTCTCAACAGATGGTGATAGAATAGATACTTTTGGTTACATCCTATATTGCAGCCCAAGACAGAGGGCTGGCAGAGGAAAAGGGGAATCTCACTTCTGGCTGAGACACAGGCAGTTGAACAGGGAGAACAAAAGCTGCGTGGACAAGCAAAGCAAAAGCAGAAATTCTTTCCCTGCTTGCCAGCATGAAGGGTCAGCCATGCTCAGGACAGCAGAGCTGTCACCCAGAGCAGTGGGGTCAGCTGTGCACCCCCAGGAGCAGAAAACACCTTGGCACTCTCAGCTTAGCTCAAACACCCCTGTGTCATCAACCACGCTTCCAGCACAAATCCAAAACACACCTCCTGTGGAAAAAAATTAACTCTACCCCAGCCAAAGCCAGCAGCAGAACTGCCCCCGTGCTCCTTCAGGATCTGTTAATGTGATCTTCACATCTGAGACTGAATATATTGCTGCTATGAAAAGTATTTACAGCCTCCAGCTTCAATGCACAGTGAAAACATGGCAGAAAAGTAAAACAAATAAATCATAAAGACAAAGAAAGAGGAGAAAGGAAGCTCGACTATGTCATTTTATTGGGGGAATAGGAACACAGGGAGATTAATGGTTTCATTTGAAGTTACAGCACAGTCTGTGACAGGATCAGGAGCAGAATCCAGGTCTTTTGTTGAAAATTGGATTTTTGATGAAAAACTTCATGCACTTTCTAAAATTAGGAAATTTTCACCTTGCCTCAGCCAGGAGCACCTTCCAAGGGAGGTGAGAACCTGGAGGCAGAACAAAGAGGTCTCTGAACTCCCATCAGTTTCTATCTGGACTCATTCTGGCTTTGAATTGAGTGGCTTGCTGAGATGTTCAGCAGTCAAGGAAGGGTGCTAGGCCAGGAGGTACCTCCCAGAAATTTTGTTAAAGATGTACTACATTAAACTGCTGTGAAACTTTATGTATTTTTACAAGAAAATATCAACCCTAGTTAAAATGATACTTAAAAACTTCTGAGATTTAGCATTCCCATTGATGCAGATCACTTCTCCTATAAAACTGTGAAACTCCCTTAATTTCACACCTGTCAATACTAAACCACCATCTTGTGAAGATTTTACCAGAGAAAAAAAAAAGAAAAAGAAATTCAATAAAGCTTTTGCAGCATTTCTCAAGCAATCTTGAAATGTCCTGGGGTATGATTAAGGTGGAAAAAAAACCTTCATGAGATTTTGGTGGGAAATATATATTCAGCTCTGCTCACAGAATTCCAGAAAGGAAATTAATTCCACATAAAATGGCAGCCTCCTTAGACTAAGTAATGAGAACAACTGTGTGCTACAGAAAGAGTGAAATAACAATCAGAGTTAGTGTGGGTTTAATAGGCTGTCCCTGCTCCTGTGTTACAGAGAGAGGAAAAAGAAGAGGGGATGGAAGAGGCCACAGAACCTCCTGGTTCATGCAGATCATGGCAGAAACAATGAACAGACACAGAATCCCAGGATTATCAAGTTTGGGAATGATCTCCAGGTTCCTGAAGTCCATCCTTTGACTGAGCACCCCAAGTCACTAAGGCAGAGCACTGAGTGCCACGTCAATTCTTTGGACACTCCAGGCAAGGGGACTCCACTGCTTCCCTGAGCAGCCCTTCCCAGTGCTTAGCTATACTCCCAGGGAACAAACTCTTCCAAACACCTATCCTGAACCTCCCCTGGCACAGCCTGAGGCTGTTTCCTCCTGTCCTGTCACTTGTTCCCTGGGAGAAGAGACCAAGACCCTCCTCACCACAATGTCCTGTATGTCTTCACTCCAGACTAAACAACCCCAGCCCCTTCAGCTGTTCCTCATAGGTTTTATGGTCCAGGACTTCATCAGATTTATGTTCCAGACCCCTCCTCAGCTCTGTTGTTGTTCTCAGGATGTGCTCCAACTCTCCAATGTCCTTCCTGTGAGGTTTGATCCAATCCCTGATCTGGCATAGCAGCCAATGACTAAAAGGCATGAACTTGTAGGCAAGATGTATCAGAGCTCAGGGTGTGGTTATAAAACAATGATTAAAGGTGTGTGTTGGGCTGGGTCCAGCCAGGGGTGCCAGCAGGGCATGCTGAGCTGCTCCCAGCCCTGCTCCCAGTCTCCAGGGATCTGTGTGAGGAGAACCTACAGTGAGCTTCAGAGCAAGGCTTGAGCTCAGCCTTCTGCCCTGGAGTGGCCTGAGAACAGAGTATAGAGAATAAAGTGGGGATTTATTAAAGGCCCTCAATTGATCCACCTTGGGCTGTCAAAACCCTCCCAGAGGCTACACCCAAAATGGACAATGGTCACCAATATTTCAGACAGATATAAGTTTGATCTATATGCACATCAAGGGTTAATTCTCCAATTACAGGTTCAGGTAATGAAGTCATGTTGTCCCAGCTCACTCCACCCCCAACTCACTTTTGTTTACACTTTTCTAGGCCTGAGGCAGAGGGTATCCTTGAATTTCAGGTCCAGAGGAATTGTTTTGTCTGACCAAAATGTGAAGAGAGTGCACTACACTCTATATGGAGTTTAGAGCTATTCACTAATGCAGTATAGGATTTGAAAAACATAAAAGCTAAAATACTGAGGCATCAACCCCCTGGCACCAAACCCTACTAACCACACTCCCATCTTCATTTCCCTGCCTTCCCTGCCACAGAAAACCCCTGTACACGGGCACCTAGTGCACAGACAATATTTGCTGTCCTGTTTTGCTGTTCTGTTTTTTTGTTGTTTTATTTTTTTTAATTTCTTTGCCCCTGCAGAAATCACTTGACTGCTCAAAAGCCACCAAAGTTTTCCCTCCACTTCCCCCTTGCAGCAGCAAGGGCACAGTGATGCTGATGGGAAATTGCTTTGGTACCTTGAACTGTAAATGATGCTGTTTTCATGATTCATCAAATCCGTCTGAAGCAGAGGTGGCGTGTCAGGAAGGCTAGGCAAAGTTTAGAACATAATAGGGCCCAAGAGGTGACAGACTTGTCTTTCATTGCAGTGGTGCATCTTTGAAGTGACTGCTGGAAATAATTAGGTTCCTTGATTTCCACTGCCATTCGGTGCTCTTCACACTAATCAGAGGAACAGCACATTTGCATGAACTGGAGGGAATAAAAGTATTTTTTAATAGAATGAGCCATAACAAAGAGAGAAGTCTCTTGGCTTCGGAATTCGTTGTCCCTGCAGTTCTACACCGCACTTCATGTCTGGCCAAAAATGAGGTGAAAAATGTGTATTTAATATTTATGGAAGAGCCTCAGATCTTTATAATCTTTAAACTTTGGTCCTGCTAAATATTCCAAACTCTTTTTATTTATTAATAAATGTTTCATTCTGTCTTTTCCAACACCTGAATGAAGCTCTCAGGTCATGCAGCTTGGGAGATGATTCACAGAGGGGAAATTGAATAAAATCTGATTTCTAATCACTTTGTAGAATTTTTTTCAGGACTTTAGGGGTCCAGTGTTTAAAGAACATAGTGGGAGTTGTGAAGTCTGACCTTTCCCATCCAAACTCAGCATTAATTTATAGTTCTTTTATGATCCTGAGCACATCAGCTTCACCTCTCTGTATCTCATTTTATCTATATGTAAAATTAGAAGAGTAAAAATATGACCCTATTCTACAAAGGTGTAACAGGTCTTAATAAATTCCTGATATTAAACTGCTGTGAAGGCTTTGCTTTATGAAATGCAGGCAGTGTTTTCAAAAGAGCTCAGCTCCTATTTAGACACCTGTGCAAGAACCCGGGGCACTGAGGATGTTTTATGTCCTGAATCTTTGCAAATATGTGGTTATGAGAACCTCAGTGTTCTCTGTGGGACCCTGAGCTCTTAAAGCAACCCAGATTTTACTCAGATGCCAAAACTGAATGAAGGCTTTTTGCAAGGGGGCTCTGCTTCCCATCCAGGTCTCCTCCTTCATCACCCTTTGGTGTTGCTCTGAATATGGATTGAGAAAAAAATTCTGGTATCTGTGGTCACGGATATTTAATAATGGAAATCTAGGGCAGCTCCACTGGAATTCGTGTTTTCTGGAAATTTTTATATAACTAATGGAGAAGATATCTACCTTCACTTGTTTTACAAGGTGGGGAAACTCTCCCAATGATCTCTAAGTGTGTATTACAGGATGAAGGGGGATAGCAGAGGGGTTGGAGCTGAGAGCTTTAGAAACACTCAGGAATATAAGAAATACAAGGTAAAATGTTGTTTTTCAGGAGGCCAATGTAAGAGGATGCTTTAAACCAAGAAATACCACGTCAACACATATGACCTATGACAAGTGTGTGCTTGCCCCTGTGAACCATGAGACACATGAGCATAGAGGAGAAACAAAATAGAACCAAACATGGCACTGTTTGAACACGAGATTCATCTCCCCTTGCTTTCCTGATGTAAAAATTTGCTGTTTCACCTCGCCCAGTTTCCTCAGCTTCCACAATAGCCAAGGGAGGAGAGGCAGCTTCTCTGGGAGAGGTTTATAAAACAGGACGAGCAACACTTTAGAGATGTCTATCCATTTTTATGTTAATAATAAAACGAGCCTGGAAGCTACCTTTAGCAATTCACATAAATTCAGATTACTGAGGTGAAACACGTTGCATGTTAACTGTAGCAATTGTCATCCTGGGGACAGGCAGAATTACAGCAGCTGCTGTCACCAAATCCATGTGCTACAACTTGTACTGAGAGACCGAGCTTTAAGTTCATCTAAATCTTATTCTGTGATGTTTCTTAAAAAACAAAACAAAACAAAAAAATAAAAGCCCTTTCTGTGTCCACAGTTAATTTCTTATCAGGTTTACAGGTAATTATCTCATCTCCAGACCAATTAAGTGCAGTGATGGCTGGAGGGGAGCCTGTTTGCCTGCCTGAAATCACCTACATGTGACTTCAGATATCTCCTAGCAAATTCAGCTCCATCCACAGCTGACCCAAAGATAACGTGTCACTTACAGCTCCAACTCTCCTGGTGCAGATGGATTTCAGGACGAGTAAGTTCAGCCCAGACTGGGGTAATTTTCCACTGTTTCACTGTGGGAATTCAGAGAATTTTTCCTTCCTTCCCCCTTGTTTTTTGAGGAAGGCAATCTCTGTGGAGAGACTGTTGCTTTCTCTTGCAATGATGTGCTTGAGTATGAATTTCTGAATTTCTGGCTGTTCTTCAAAAGTTCTCAATTCTTCATAGGAGTGACACATCCCCTCCCAAATCATCTAAAGAACAAGTGTTCCTTGCCTCAAGAGCCACATTGGAAGAGCAGTTAATTCACTTTGGAAATCTATCCAGAATAATAATACCTATATCAATACCAATACAAATGATGATGATGATGATGATGATGATGATGATGATAATAATTCAAGAGAGGAAAATCCCATACAAAACACGAGCTCTTCTTTCCGTGTGCTGGGAGTGAAAAAAGGGCATTGCTCCAAACCTTATTTCACACAGATTTGTTTTATTCTATCCCAAGTTGCCTGGCTCCTGCAGTGCCACTGAAATTTTAGGAGCATTGAAGTTGTTGCTGGTGAACTGCATGGGGCTGTCTTGAAAACAAGGTCCATTCCCCCAGCAGCCTGAGGCAGGGAGGAAGCCCTTTCCTGCTAATTTTTTTTTCTCTGAAGGCAGAATAAAATAACTTAAGTGAAAAGAGAACAAAGCCTATGAAGGTGCCTCTGCATTTCTGTTTGGAAGCAAAGCATTTGTCAAGTTTTGCTTTAACTCCCTTAGATCTTAGTTACGATTTAAAAAAAAAACAACTTTTAAAATACAGAATGTGTACCTAAATTCAAAGACACAGTGGGAAAGAGCCACAAGCTTGAATCCTAGGGGTTGCAGTTTCTAATAAACATTTCATTTCTTGCCATCAGTGGAAGGCTTCCATGGCTGGATTTAACCTGGGGGCTCCTCACTGGAAGTCAAGACCTTTAGGTCTCTGTAAACCAATTCCCCAATTCTCCACCATTTGGAACTGGAGACGGGAAAACAGAACAACTTTCTTAATTAAGCAGGCAAAGCCCCATGACCTGGGCAGGTGCTGGGATGCTTCTTTAGAACAGCTGCAGGATGTCTTCAGTAGATTTATGAGTTACAAACCTGCCTTTCAGCTGCTCAGGAATGCAGTTTGATTTATCAAGGTGGATGAATCCCTTATCCAGGCAATCTTGTTTTCTTACAGGTGGATTTTTCTCTTTGCAGCTTTTGTGCTTTAAGACAAATTAGTGAAGACTCTGTTACACATCCCAGGAGAGAAAGGCATCATCAGGGTGGGCTGAAAATCATCCCAAGATTCTCAATGTATCCATCAGACTCTGAAGCTGTCCCAGGTAACAGCAAACTGTGATTGACAGCAGAAGTGGTTTGGACTCCTTGTCAATGGAAGAGTTTCTATTTCCTCTGTTAGAATAATAGAATCCCAGAATGGTTTGGGTTGGAAGAGACCTTAAAGCCCATTCCATTTCACCTCCCACACCTCCCACTGTCCCAGGCTGCTCCAACCCCAATGTCCAGCCTGGCCTTGGGCACTGCCAGGGATCCAGGGGCAGCCACAGCTGCTCTGGGCACCCTGTGCCAGCCCTGCCCACCCTCACAGGGAACAATTCCTTCTCTCTATGCAACCTAAATGTTCCCTCTGTCTGTCTGAAGCCAGTTCTGTGAGGTGTCCACACAACCTTCTCCATGCTGGACAGCCCCAACTTACCCAGCCTGTTTATACTGGTTGGGAAAAGAGAGAGGCTCAAAAACAAGGTTCTGCCTCAACACTGTGCCAGGTGCCTCTGTCTGAACAAGCCAGGGTCTGTGGACACATGCTGGTGTGGGGATTTTGGACTAAATGCTCTGTTCCTTTGCAATACTGAAGATACTCCAAGGTGGTTTGAATTTGGGATCTCTCCTGTTTTAGTGAAACAGAAGAGACAAAGGCACCCTAAAGGACCTAAAGCTCTTTTCTGCCTCTCAATTATTTTGGGGGGAAATTTGGATCCAAGCTGTTGGTTTCCATACATTCCAAAACCAGAGAATACATCTGTTTTTAAATGATGAGGGGTAGGTAAAGGCAGCAAGGAAATCGTGCAGAGTGCTTTTCTCAGGGAGAACAAGGGCTCACTCACTCCTGTGAGGTTTCACAGCGAGGATTCCCATTTTCCAGGGGTGTGAGAGTGCCCAGCATGGAGCACAGAGAGAGCTGAAAGACACTGGGCTCCTTTACCCAGAAATGTGGTCAGCTGAGGGCAGTTCTGAGTGTGACCTGTGTGTCTTCCTGCCCTCAGCTCTGAATTTCTCAAATCTCCTCCGTGGGAACGAGCAGCACCACTGCCACTGCTTCCCAGTGGCAATGGGGACATGGACACACTGCTGGCCTTGCCTAAAATCCCAATTGTGGCTTGAGGGGCACTGGAGGCAGCAGCAGCTGAGCAAGGAATTGATCACAAGGCTTCTGATAGCACCCTGATGATTAGAATAGCTGCAAATATATCTGCAAATAGGTGTAATTCCATTCTTTCCAGCCTGCTTTTTGCCTGCCTTGCCTTCTGAGACAGCAGGCTCTTTTGAAAAGGTTCCATCTGATATTTTATATAGCACTTAGCAAAATATAGTCCCAGTCTCAGTGAGCCTCTGGGCATTACCATAATCAGTGCATTAGGGGTCATTTTTTCAGGCAGAGATTTGAAAATAACTTTGAGGAGTCTCTTCTAATGAAAGTTTTTTGTTGGCTGCTCTCTGGAGAGGAGATAGAGAGGGGGATTTCCGTTCTCTCTCCCTCTCCCACACATCTATATTAAATCTTGAAGAAGATGTAAGTCCCCAGCTCCCCCAAAGGAAGTGGAGAATTCTGGGTGTTTTGGAGGAGAAAAAAAAAAATTATGTTTTGAGAGAGCCAAGATATTTAGCTTTGAAAATTAGCTACTCAGCAGGCCAGCATTAAAATTAATTTAATGGAGTGTAAATTAACATACTTGACACTTTTTTGATCATTTTTCATAGACAGTGCTGACCGATGAAAATAAAAGCTTTTTCTCCCATGAGATCAGGAGAAGAAAATTCACAAATTTGCCATTCCCACCCCATGGGGTGCTTTTCTCTTCAGGAGTCAAAGTAGGTCATCAAGTGTAAGTCTTTAAATACTAAGCATTGGTGTTTGCTTTTGCATATGATTAATTGATGGTTTAGTGGAGGACTTGGCAGTGCTGCTTAATGGAAGGACTTGAGGATCTTAGAGGGCTTTTCCAACTTAAATGATTCTGGGATTCTGTGACTTTAAAAAAAAAAATGCTTCATTCACTAACAATGAAATGTGTAAAAAATTTCCCTTTCAAATAATCTGTGAAAGTTAATTAAGTTCACTCTGAGTTTATGGCAAGGATTCTCTAAAAAGTACAGGGGGATATTTATAACCTTGCCCGAAAATGCCACATAGTGAAACTTTTGATATGTTGATAAGTGATAAGAATGTCATTTGAGGTTTATTTTTTTAAATAATAATTTAATTGTCATTGTAAAATGCCTCGTAGTTGGGACAGATTAAATTACCACAAAACCCATTACTGAAATTCATAACCCCCCATAAATGTAAAGTGTTTGTTGCTGTGCCATAAATAACCACTCTCATTCCAGGAAAATGAGGTGCAGGAAATAAATTAACAAAATCCAAACACACAGGACATTAGGTTACAACAATTTGCTGTAGAGGAGGCTGATGGGAACACAGCAGAGCCCAGAGGAGAGGTAAATTCAATGTTTAATTATGGCCTCAGCAAATCATGCCCCCTCTGTGTGTTTTGCCATATTGACGTGTTTCAAAGATTATTTCACAGTCCAGTTCAATAGCTCTGGTAAAGCATGTGCATTTCAGATGTCATTATACTTGAAAAGGTCTGAAGAGCCCAATATTTCTCCAAAGATGTGGAGGATCCACTCATGGTTAAATGAAAGGAGGTAAATCAATTTTTGTTAGTCTCACTCAAAAGGCTCTGGGTCTCATTTTCCATCCTTTGCACCCATGCTGGTTAGTCCACCCTGTGCTTTGTGGAAGAGAAAATACAGTGAATATTTCAGAACTTTCCATCAGCTGAAATGGCCACAACAAGGCTGTGACCTCTGGCAGGTTTGATCTTTTATCAGGAGCATGGCATCAGCCTGGAAAAGGAGCCAGGCTGCAGCAATTCCTGTTGGAAAGAAGGTGGGAAGCTGGGAGGGACATGGTTGGTGGGAAAAGGAGATTTTAAACAACTTAATTGTGATACAGAAATGGCATCTGTAGTCAACATATTGAACTGATAAACAATGCAGCTGCTACAGATTTCACACAGAGAAGTAAATGCCATGGCCATATGCAATTCATTACCTGGGATAATTGGGGAATTACAAAAAAAAAAAAAAAAACAACCCAAAAAAATAAAAAGGGAAGAAATTGTAGGAAAAGGGGACAACTTGGATCACCATAGGGAATCTGTGGCTGTGAGCTGCACATCTGGCCTGTCCCAGGGCACACAGGAGACCCCCAGCTCTCACTCCTGGCCAAGGCAAGAGAGTCCCACCAGCACCTTTCCTGATCCAGGATAATGCACTGGCCACTGGTGATAACTTGTTAATGTTTTCTGAGGGACAAAAACCCCAATACACACCAAAAAAAAGGCAAGAAAACGATGGGAAGTTAATTTTCAAATGCTGGTTCTGGGTGTGTATCCTCACCCCAATTTTCCAGGCAGGTCCCTCTCTGTTGACCTGAATGAAATGCCACCATTTCAAAGCAATGCTAGACCTCTCTACATGAACATTTTGATTAAATGCATCCCCCAAAAGGCAGCTGGACATTGATTTTGAAGCTGGAACAGGTTCCAGAGCCGATTACAGGCACTGAAGGACCCTTGGAGGATGGAACATTAATGCTCCACAGCCAATTACCACCTGAACTCACCAAGATGGTCTCACACATTTAACAAAACCAGCAGGAACTCACCTTGAAGGCACTCCAGATACACTCCTGAAGACATGAAATAAAACTAAGGACTCCTTATTAATTGGTTGGAAACCCAGCGACAGCTGCTGAAAAATAAAAAGTTACGAAAAACTCTCAGCTTTTCAATAGGATTTCATGTTAGTACTGTAAATTAATGTAAATGTCACTTTAAAAGAGAATACGGAATAGAAACCTAATAAAGCAGCACAGCTCTGCAGGGGTGGTGAGTAAATTGAGGGAATATTTGATTAGATTTCAAATGCTGCTCTTTAATTTGTATGCTCTCACTTATTTCCCCCCTCCCCATACTTTTCTCATCTATTATATCTGCTGGCACACAGTGAATTTTGCAGTTGTACCTTAAAGGTCTCTTTCTTTGCTCGATGATAACCCACATTAGCTTGGTCCCACATGGTGATGACTTCCTCCAGCCCCAGCAGCATCTGGGGAGACATGAACAGCACCAATTCCCCCCGAGGTTCTGTGCCTGTGACACCACCCATGGGATCCTACTCATCTCCCTGCCCCTTATGAGCTGAAAATAAAAGAACGATTGCAGCCTTGAGTCACATCCTTATGGAAAAGACAGGTCCTGCTTTTGGCTGCCTCTGTGGAGCAGAGCCATGCTAAAATCAATTAAACTGTGAGCTCTCAGAGTGAGCCCTGCTGGCAGAAAACTGCAATCCCAGGAACAGGTGCTTCTGGATTAAATCAGAGTTCAGCAAAGCGGAATTGAGAGGTTTGGTGAAAGTTCCTATGTGTTGTTTGTAACTCGCAGTGCAGCTAACCAGTGAGTCAGGAGTTAGAGTCCCTTCCAACCCTAGATATTTTAGGATTCCCTGGTTCTAATGGCACCAGGAACCAAGACATGCAGCTCATGTCCACAGTGACCCAGCTGGACAGGCTCAGGAGATCCCCTGATCTCTTTTCCTGACCACCAAAACTTGCCAGTGATTTGGGACCTGCTGGGATAACAGTGCCAAGATATGACTGCCAGGCACAACTCCTGGTACAGGTGCATTTTCCTGCTTCTAAAAGCTCACGTGCTGACAGGCAGTTCTGCTCTGCCTCAGGAGCAGCTCCTGTAGCAGAGTGAAATCTCTCTGGCCTTTATCTACTTCCCTTTCCCTCAGAGAAGTGCTGTTGTGGACTGGCTGTGGCTGCACACTGGTCACATCTAAGCTGACAGGGCTCTTATCTTCCTTCCCTGAGCTTTGGCCAGACTTGCAGAAGAAACAGGCTCAAAGGCTCTTCTGTCTCAGGCAGGGAGTTACCTTGGCATTGCTGGGCCTTTGCTGCTCCCTTCTCAGGTGGCATCAGTCGTGTCCTTGTGGTTTGAAGGCAGAAATGAGCTCCTTCATCCTTACACGTTTTATTCCTTGAGTTGAGCAAAGATTGACCTCTCCGTGTCCTTTCTATTCCCCTGCTGCTTCAGAGACTGGCAGGAGGTGAAGGACTGTGTGCTTTGCTCTTGGAGATCTGAGGGCTGGCCGTGGTGTGTCTGTCAGCCCGAGCCCTCTGTGTTCGGATGAGGATGCTGACAGCAACAAGCCTGTGTTCCTCAGTTCCCCAACTTGTAACACTTCCAGCACTTTCAAATCCATCCCTTCCAGCAAGCAGTGGGACAGTGGAGGTGAGGCTAGGCAGAGGGAGCATTTTAGCAGTATTTCATGATTCCTTACTAGTTTCTGCAGGCACCACAGGGCAGTGAAGCAGCCAGGAGGAGTGCCTTCAAAATCGGGAGTTTGGAGTTGCTAAAGGTGCATCTTGGTGGGTGGAAAAGCAAACACAGGAGAACTCCCATTAGGAAAATACCCAGCCTGAATGAGGCAAGGCCTCTGAACATGGCCAGGTGGGATTTCAGTTTTAGTGTTTGCTCCTGATGCTGTCTGAGGTGCCTTGGGACAGATAAGAGTGACATGCAACATAAATTGATAAAGCACAGGCTGTGCTCTGCTAGAGTGGGAGAAGAGCTGGGAACAGGGAAGAGGATTTGCTGCTGCAATGCAAGGTTTGGCCACAGGACACATCAGTTTTGCCTTACCAGGCTGCTCTAAGAGCTGTGATAAGACAGTGATTCAGCTCAGGGAAGATGAGGCTGGCACATTCCCTATGTCCTTACTCACCTAAGGGAAGTTATTGGACACTACTGGATGATCTGGCTTTGTCCAGACATTATCAAAATTGCTGAAATGGCCACTTCCCTGCTAAAGCACTTCCTGTGAGTGCTACTCCTTCTTCTCCCAATGGTTTGTGGATTTGGTGGTGAAGCCATTTGCCCATGACTCACTGTTTTACAGATCCTGTCACAAAGCTAAATTTATAGCAAATGAGAAAAGGTCAGGACTTTCAGCAGAAACAGACCGAAGAGAAAACTTCTAATGAGTTTTTCTTGGAGATAATCAAACTGCCAAAGGAAACTTCCAAAAAAAAACCAGCCATAAAGGCAAAACTTGGCTTTCCTTTGATGTTCTCCTCTATGCAGTAATTTTGAGCAGTCCCAAAAAACTAAAAGGGAAGATCACAGGAATGGCAATATTCTGCTCCTCTTCCCTCCCATCTCAAAGGATGGAGGTGCCTTTGAAGGACACTGCACCCTTGCAGGAGTTTGTGGAAAACACAATGCTGGGCAAAAATGTAAATACTTGCCCAGCTTGGCAGTGTGATGGCAGAGAAGGACTTTGGGAAGGCTCCTTGTTCTGTGTGCACACAGAATGCCCTGGAAACACTCCTTGGTGATTCTCTGATGCACTTGTGTGGCACCAGAGTGCCTGGGGCCTCTTTTATGGCTCTTGATTAATTTAAATGTCCTAACCCTGGCCAGGAAGAATCACAGCTACATTGTGAATAAAGTCACAGCCTCTAATTCCAGCCTTCCTCCATTCACCCCTTCCAACATTCCTGGGGCACTTGTCTCCCCCACTGAAGAGGATTTCCGCCCCTTCTCCCCCAAGTAAAGGATTTTATTTGTTATTTCCAAGGGCTGGACACTCCTTCTCTTATCTCCTTCTCTTTTCCCTCTTTTCCAAAACTTGCTAATCAATCCCAATTTTTGCAGCAGCCAGTGGGGAGCCTCTAACCTGGTTGTCATTGAGTAGAATAATGCAAATATTAATAAGTGGAAAACTCATTAGGATCATTCTCACTGGCAATCCACCTCTGCTGCAATACCAGGTGGCTCCTGCTACAAACAGGTGAAAAATGAGGGAGATTTTAATTCTGGCTCCACTGGAAAGCTTACATCAGCTCTACAGCTCAGGGACTCTGTCATCCATGTGACCATATTTTTAAGAGTGATGCTCTGCTTGCATGTTCCAGACAATATGTTTTGAAACTTATTAATCAGGAAATGTCCAATCTCTTTATGCTGAAGCATCAGTAAAACAATTACTTCAAGACTAAATGAGGTCCACTGAAGAATCACTTGATTAAAGTGAGAATTTGCAATAAATAAATACATCAAATATTTCATTATTGATGCTGCAGGGGGAAAACAACTCTGATTAAGTCAAAGAAGGGGAAAAATATTTAAATTTGAGTAAGTGTGATGGACTGGCTACTGTGTTGGTGTGAATCAACATCACTCAAATGATTTCACTGGCTCTGTGACAGCTTGAGTGAGCTGAGTGTTAGACAGAGTGTATCACTTCTCAGTGGGGATATTGTCTTAAAGGAACTGGAGGAAAATGCTTGTGTGCCACCCCTTGCTCTGACATTTCATTGCTGTGCTCCTTTCTGGAGAATCCCTCCACATTCCTCTTGTTCACCTCTAATCCAGGGCTCAGGAGGTTTGCAGGTACCACAGGCTGCCTGGGAATCCTTATCAACAGCAGCAAGGAAATGTCATTTCTTAAAAGCTGATGCCCAGGTGCCATGGATCCTGCAGAACAGCAGGATGTTTCATTTCTTAACACTGCAAGGAAGAGAAAAGGCATAATCACTAAGCAAAAATATTTATTGAAGTGAGGAGTTGAGGTGGATACTACAAACACAAAAAAGTCAGAATATTCCACAAGATGAGGGATCTACATTTCCAAAGTTGGAAGTTTTTAGGTCTCTGAATCCCAGTTCCGGGAATAAATACATTGCGACTCAAATAACACAATGCCTGTGTTGAGCACCCACATTCTCCCTTTCTGATTGCTGTACTGCTTCTCACACAGGTGGAGCTCAGTGTAGCACAGAGATGGAATCCAGAGTACTCCAGCATCACAGAGAGCTAGAACTTACTGAGTTTAATGGTTTGCTTGTGTCTTGCCAAAAAAAAAAAAAAGTTTAAAGGAGTCACATTATCTCTGCACCTCTTGGCTGCCTTCTGCCTGCCTGCTTTGGGGACAAGGACTGGGTCTTACAAGGCCTTGTGTTGTGTCTGGCACAGTGGGGTCTCAATCTTGATTGGAACCTCTTGCCACAGGTCACAGCAGAAGCAGCAAAAATCCCGGCAGGAAAAACTGGGGGAATGTGATTACAGGATCTAACAGCACAGGGAATCCTGATGCAAGGCAGCAGGACATCTGTGGCTTGGGACAGCAACACTTTCAGGCTGTGTTTCTGCACTCAGCAAATTTGGCATCTGCTTTTTTTTCACCTTCCTTGTCGTGGAAGTTCATCACTGTCCAAAAAATTGTGCTAAATCAAAGTCTTGGGCCTTCATACAGCAATAGTACTGCATAAAAAAAAAAAACAAGTGTATCTAAAGCCATTAACTGTATGAAAATCAGGCATTGTTCTCAGTTACCAATAAAAAAAACCCACAAAACATCACAAGAGTGTTTCAATGCCTGAATAAATTCAGTTTTTCATTTCACACAGAGCTAATCTCCAAGTGGTTACCTTCCCACAAATACCCACTAACTTATTAAGATGGGGGTTTCTTCCCCTACAAAAAAAATTCAAAAAGAAAATCTCATCATTTTCTAGGAAGAATCTTGTAAAATTTTACTTGTAATGCTATGTTCATAGAAAGTGTTTGAATCTTTCATAATTAGGGAATAGAATGAGAATGACTCTTCCACCAAAATTAAAAGCAGTGCTCTCCATGAGAGTGCAATACTGATGTTCTCTAGAAGGTACCTATGGCACATAAATAGGCCTGCAATAATTTTATGTGTTCTCACCAAATGAACTGATTTTTTAAAATTATTTTTCATAAAACAGAGGTGTATTTCATTTATACTTTTGGTTGGAAGCAATTCCATTTTTTCCACTTACGTGGTGGGGAGAAGCAGCCAGCTAACTCAAACTGGAGCTGCCATGTGAGAAGGAGTAATGGTTTAAAGTTTTTTTCCATGATTTTTCCCTTAGGAGGATATATAAGACAGAGCTTCTGATGGAGTGTGTTGGGAGTTTTCAGATAAACAGGTTTCAGTTCAGGAAGAAGAAGTTGGTATAAATTAGTAGCTGAATTTTTCCCTGGTGAAAAGGGGGAATCTTAAAAGATCACTAGGAGTTTCCATTGCAATGTTTCATCTTAAAAATCAAATAGAAACAATTAAATTCTCTGTATACTTAATAGAATCACAGAACAAAACCTGAAAGAAACCTAACATTTCTTTTAAAACTAGAACAAAGATATTTTCAAAATAAGGCACAAGACCTTCCATTTATGCTCAGAAAAATCAGTAGCAGAGTCTTTTTAAGTCTAGCAGAAAAAAACTTAACACAGTTGGTAACTGATACAGAAATGAATTGAGTGGATTTTTTTTAAAGTATTAATTAATTAGTAGAACATCTAGCATGGGATTTGGAGAATTTATTTATTAATTTACCATTTCTCTGCAGCCTGGGTGCCTGTCTCAGAGGCAGCCCAGCAGCTCTGAGTTGTGTGTTTCAATACCCATCACTGGAGCAATCTTCACTCAATCCCTTCCTATCAATGGGAACCAGGAATCTTCGGTGTTTCCTGTCTCAGGCAAAGAAGGGCAGAGTCTGGTTTGGAACAGAACATCTGAGGTCAGATCCAGTGGTTTGAGATACTCTGAGATATCTCATGATGATAATGATTTGATATAGAAGCAAATTAGTCTGACAGCTGGGCTGGGGCTGTCGCCGTCATGGCTCACAAGCAATTACAGATATTTTTCTCTGTATAAGCAGTGCTTGCATACCATCAGTAAAATGCCACATTAATGAAATAAAGCAGGAAAGAACAAAAGTAGCCCAATCTCCAAAGTATTTGTCCCTGCCATGAAATTCTTGTTCCCTTCTGCTTCCCAGAGCAGCCTCCATGGAAATCTCACCCAGTGATTCTCAGTGCTAGTGCCTCATCCTGGGCCTTCCTTACCATAATGACAGCAGAAGAAATCCTGTCCCATGGCAGGAGATCAGAATTCAGAGTAGGATTCACTGCCTCTGCTCCAGCCATGCTGATTCTGGCTTTATTCCAAAGACTCCTGCCAAGGCACTCAGGGGTTCCAGCTCTTCCCTCTGCCCCCTTGGCTGGGCTGAGCCTGCCAGAGCTCTGTGGCTGTTGCCCCGGGCTGTGTTTCTGTTTTATTTGTAATCCTTTGAAAGCAATAGCCATTTCTGGCAGATGAATTATATTCTGTCGAGAAGCAGCAGGGGATGGCTGGGACCGTGTCTCTCTCCCTCTCTCCCTGAATTCTAATTTAAAGAGAGGAAACAAGATTTCATTGAATTTTAACAAATTAACCATTAATCACTTATGAAAACCTCCTGATGAGGACATGGATTGCCTGGGTTATGAATGGGAACAGCTTCATTTTGCTGTGATTGTTCGACCAAGTTAATCCCCAGCTCCTTGAGCTCCTCATGCTCCTCACCTTGCTCCCTGTCTGCTGCCTGCTCTTGTCTTCTCTCCCCCACCTCCACCCAGCACAGACACCTTGCTCCCTCTTGTCCTCTTCCCTGGATGCACAGCCCCTGCTGAACCCATCTCTGAAACATTTTTGATGTCACGCTGAATATGGAAATTAAGGAAAAAAACAAAGTCTTCCGCTGGTTGTGTGGTGTGAATATTTATGAGGGAGCCAGCAAGGAAGATAAATAGGAGCAGTGAGGGAGGCAGGCAGTGAGGATGGCAGGGGATGGCAGCTGACAGGGGCTCATTCAGCAGCACATCCTCGGCTGCCAGCAGCATCCCAGAGAGTGGGGGCTGTGTGAGTGACAGAGCTGCAGCATCCTCGCCTGGGCAACACAAAAAAACTAAGTTGCAGCTGTTTCTCTGCCTCCTCTTTATTCCTCCCTTCTCTAGCTGATCAATTCCAGCGACAAAAATAATAATAAAAGGAATCTTGGATGTGGTTCAGCTGCAGCAGACGATTAGGCCTTAAAAATCAATGTTTATGCTCGACAGGGCTATAAAACCCCAATGCTTCCCTCTACCTATCAGATCAGGACTGGAATCAGAAAATTCCCCTTGGCTCCTCACACAAGGGGTCAGGGATGGTGGCACAGGGGGTGAAATTCTGAATCAAGGCTCTGTCCTGTGCTGTTTCTCCTGCTGCTGCCATAATCCCACATTCAATAGCAGAATCTTTCCAACAGGGAGACTTCACTCAGAACCACACGAGGGTCCAGGGCACAGGTAGGTACAGAGACCTGGGGAGGAACACATCCCAGGAGTGTGTCCATTGGAGTCACACCCTGATGGAGATCTGGAAAATGCATTATTTTTGGGGTTTTCTGGCCTTAAGGATAAAGCAGACCTGGGAAGGAAATCGATCTGAAGTTGCATTGGGCATGAGTGAAACTAAAGTCCTGAAGTGAATCATGGATCATTTTGTTTGTCCTGGGTCCTGCAGAGGCTCTGCAAGTGATGATCCTCATCTTGATGATCCTGGACTGTGGGGACTGCCTGTTCCTGCTGCCAAGCACAGAATGCATGTGGAGCAAGGAGAGAAACTCTGCCCCTTTGAGCCACAGCCTTTTGTGTAATAAATCCTGATTGTGAGATGATAATGATTTCTGACTTACCTGGTGTCTGAATTTATCAGAAAATAAAGCAACCTTTTGATTGTGGGGTGTGCACATCCCACATGTGATTGAGCTGTGCTGTTTTCCTGAATAAAATCACATTTCCTCTCCCCTGGCTTCACTTTAAGTGTCCTGAGCATGGCAGGTCCTCCCAGAAAGAGTGTCTTAAATGATCAAGCAGTCAACTGCCCAAAGAATGGGTGGTCAAGAGAATCAGTGGCCCAGAAGGCACCACATCCAAACTATATTCAAACCACACCCAAATAAATACAGGCCAGGCTGTTAAATGTTTGCACTCTGGACCACTCAGCCAACAGAACTGTCTTCTTCTTCAGTGAATTTTCCTAGCCCACACCCAGCATTCTCCCCATCTAGAATTTTTTTGTCAGTTCCCAGAGTGGTCTGGGCTGGCCCTTCTTGTGTCCATTTGCAAACTGAAGCATGCCAATTTTTGTAAAGATGAGGACTGGGATGTTCCCTCCTTTGCTAGAACCTCTTCTCAATGATCTATAACCTTGTCTGGCAGATCTGTGAACTCGTTTCACTTCCAGACAGCTCCTGTGGGTTGTATGACCAGGCTGGAAAATCCTTCTCCATTTGGGTAATCCTGTTAATCCTTCTCCCTGCACACACCACATTTCTGCTTGGAGAGTTGGTGTTTTCTGGTCCTTTGCATCCTTTCCCCACCAAACCTTCCAGAGAGGAGCCCAAGGAGTCACAGGCCAATGGATGGACTTGGTGGCAGAAAACTGGAATGGGAAATAAAGAGGCAAGAGGGTGAATTTAATGATGTGGATGAAAATAACGACGTATGAATCCCGTGGGAGAGTATGCTGGAATAAATCACCAGTGCCATAAGAAAAAGGGGTTCTTCTGCCTGGCATGGCAGCAAATAAGATGTCTGGAAGATGCAATATAGGAGGCTTTTAAATTAAAATTGATTAGGCCATCCATCTCCATTGATAAACGGCACTGAAATCCTACCGGTAACCAAGGCAAAATCATCCTAAGGACACATCCTAAATTTTGTGTCTTTGCTCATCCTCCAGTTCCTGTGAACATTTATATGACTTGTATGGGCAAAAAAAGCCCAAAAAGAAAAATCAGAGTTTTCTTTCTTCCAGGTTCGGCTGCAACATCTGACAAAAGACCCGAATATCTCTGTGCTCCCAGATGTACTGCTTGGTTATTAGTCATGATTAGTTATTTTCTCAGTCATTAAGTCACTTTAAAGATCTTTTCTCAATCATAGATTGCATTAAATCTCCACTTATTTACTCATTGCAGTCCATCAGTCATTTCAATAGTGAGAAGTTGAAAAAATTAGGAGAGCAGAGTGTTTGTTCCAGGTTTGTATTCCGTTAAATGAGTAAATCTACACCAAAAGTATTTTACATCACACGTTCAATGTCTGGGTTAATGAACATTGTTTGCATGTCCAGAAGAACAAAGTTCCATTAAAAAAGATTTCTTGAGGAGCTACAGCTAAGTGAGATGACCACTAATGTACAAAGTAATTTAAAACTCAGTATTTTACTTCATTATCGCTGATGAATGAATACAAAGAGTAGCCTCTAAAGCATTTTTAATTCTACAGGAGAAAGCAGCAGACGATGAATAGAAGCTTCCTTATAACCATTTGTGAAACTACAGATAAATAGGCAAGCAGGTAGATTATAAGTCACTAAAATATATTAATGACTTCTCTACACGGCTGCAACATCCTGACAGTTCCTCGGTGCTGGTGGACATCTCTGCAGAAAGCCCAAACAGCCCAGCTCAGAAGAGGCCATTATTTAAATAGCTGTCTCATTTCGTGTAATTTCGAGTTCAATGGTGCGGCAATTCTGCAGTATTAGATGTGCTGAATGATTATTAAAATCACACCTATTCAAGATTAACTATGAATTAATTATGAGAGGAATTCAGAAATTCAGATACCTTCTGAGATAGACTCAGGGGCAAGGATAGGGTAAGTGTCAAAATCTGGCACAGGCTTAACCTGATGTGAATCTTTCACAGTGCAGGTTCCTCTTCATCTCGGCAGGACAGGGGATTTCTTGCACCCAGATGTGCATGAGGGCCACATGCAGCAAGGCAGAGGTGTGTGATTTCTGGGGGTGTGATTTCTCTCTCTTGATGAGGAAGGGAGTCCTGATTAGCTGGGATGCAGAGAATGGCACTTCTGTCACGGTGAGTCCCACAGGAGAAATCTGGAACATTCAATCCCTGAGGGTTCTAACAACTGTGGGACACAGCCCTTGATGTCCCACCAAACCCCAATTTGCAGGTTAAATTGCAGAGAATTTGGTGAGAGCTCAGGTGTTGAGTTGTACTTCACAGACAGAGCAAATCACTCCAGTGAGGCCCCAGCATCTTCTTGGCACTGTAACCAGCTCATCCAGGCTGCCCTGCTCCTGCTTCCCCTCACTCCCAGCTCTGCTGGGGCTCCTTTGCTGCTGCCAGCTCCACACAGGTGTCACTCTGCACTGGCAGGAGGCAGCTCTGGGCAGAGAAAGGCGCAAGAACACAGGCAAAGTGTGGAACAGCTCCAGATGTCTGAGAGGAGTGCTGGATTTGTCTTTAGAAACAAGCTCTGGGTCTGCTGGTAGATAAGACCAGCACTGAGCGAGAGAAGAAACATTGGGAAGGATTGCACTGATTGATGAATGGAAAAAGACATTTGCCCTTACAAACAAACTGCAGAAATGAAACTGGGTATTGGAAGATGAAAGAAACAATGGCGGGGAGGGAAACTATGAATTCTATAAGAATTAAGAATTAAGAATTAAGAATTAAAAAGGAGGGTTATACATTAGAGGGGAATCTCAGGTATCAGGTGTTCAGGACGTCTGCATCTCTCAAGTACCTCAGCCAATGGGGAAAGATAGAAGGAAATGCAGATGGGAAATTGGGATAAAAAGGAGGCTGCGTCCTCCAAAAATCTGAGAGATCCCAGCGGATGCCCCATGGCCTCTCCCTTTACTGGAATAAAACAAAAGGGACTCCTCTGTCTCCTTGTTGGACACAAACGTCTGGTGTTTGTGGATTAATTTTCCTGACATGTCCATGCACAGCAAAGGAAGAGAACAAATCACTCACATTTGTCTGCAGAAGGAACCAAGCCTCAGACAGGCTGGCTCAGAGAAGGGGTCTCTGCTGCTCTCTGCAATGTGGGGGGCATTGAAACACTAATCTTAAAGAAATTAGGATTTTAGTTAAAAGTTAGAAGAAACTGGGCTTGAGATAGTGATCTGAAACGCAAATAATTGATTGCCTGTCATTTTATGTTTGCTTAGCTGTGCTTGCAATGGGAAAGGATGAAATCAGTAGGTAGGTCCAAAGAACACAAACAAGTAATTTCTCATGAAGGAAAAGCTCCTTGGAGGCTCTGCAGTGAGCTCTGCAGTCTGGGGAGGGAAAGGGAAGCTGCAGGTCTTTGTGGCACTTTGGTCACAGTTTCCTTGGCTGCTTGCAGTGATTCAGCCCTGCAGTTCCTCATGGACAGGGAGATCTCTGCTGTGTCTCCATTCTCTCCCAGTTCTTCAGCATGATAAAGGATGGAGTGAGCTCTGACAAGCAAAGGACAGCAGGTTAGAAGCTGGTGGAGACTCCTACCATTGGCAGCTAAGCAGTTTTGGAGAGATCCAAAGTGATGAACCCTTTTTATGTTGACTTAGTCTCCAAAGTAATTTCTGAAGTTGCAAGATCTTGAGGAGAGGAGGGTCACATAGTCAAAAAATCCCTATGGATTGAAATTGGGACCTCAAAGCTCAGTGGCAGGGCTGTGAAAATCTGGGCCTGCATTTCCTTGCTCTATTATGTGAGTCAAGAAAGAAAACCCAGCTTTTTCAAAAGCAGAGAATTTATTTGTTAAGCCCACAGCCTGAAAGCCACAGTGTGAATGTGAACTCCCAACAGGAGTGGGCAGTGCTGTGTGTGTTGGGTCCCTTTGCCTGTCACTGGCTGTGAACATTTCATTCACAGTGACACAGAGATGTGGAATAAACAAGGGCAGGCTGGGCACTCAGAGCTCCTCTTACCCCTTCAGTGATGCTGCTGAACACCTCTGGAGCCAGAGGAGCACCTCTGGAGCCAGCTGTGATGTGCAGCTGCATCACAGCCTGTTCACCCCTGCAGCCACAGGGTCCTCTTCACCCCAAACCTTTGTACCTAACCTGAGCCAGGCTAGACCTTGCCCATTAAAAATCATCTCCCAGCTTTAGGAGTTCAGGCTTGGACCCAGATGTGATCACCTGATGTCCCCACCCTCACCATGGGTGACCTCAGAACAATCCCGCTGTGAGCAGGCTGGGTTTTCCCATTGCTGTCCTTCTTCTTCTTGCCACCCTGGTCCTCCTCAGCCCCTTGGGAGCGTGGGGACATTTGTGGCAGCACAGAGGATGTGCAAATCCACTGCAGTGGCAGCAGGATGGAGAGCAGACATGAAAAGGACACCTACACATGGGATTTGAAAGGAAAATGGGCTCCACTGAGAGGCTGGCCCTAAGCAAAGGCCACCACACTGGACACATGCAGGAATTCAAATTGCAATCACTACTATTTTCTCAGGATTATTTTTTTCCTTCTCCACTTGTGAAATGGCCCTGAAAGAAGCCCAGCTGGAGATGCATATACTGTATTTTCTCATTAGAGTTTGGCTGTCCCCTCCGTCTCCTCTTTACTGTTTCAAACTGTCTTCTAAGCAAAATGAGAAGCCACCAGTGTTCCAGTGAGTTCAGCATTTGGCAGAATGAGTTTGTTCATTGCTAATTAAAATAAAAGATTTCTGAGGTGCTTTGCACTTTGGTTTATTAGTTTTCCTGTGTAACAGCAAATCGGAGCCCTTGTTACACTGTCAGCAGAACTATTATTATTATTATTATTATTTATTATTTACAGTACAACTTGTGACTCACTTCCTATGTTGGTGGATCTTTCACCATCTGTTAAAAAAATAATAGCAGTCATTTTCTGAAATATTATTCTAATCCAAATGTTAAAATAGAACCATATGAAGCCAATTAAATAGACTGTGTGTTGTTAATCTGAGTTACTTCAGCTCAGCTAAAGAAAAAGAAAAAAAAATTAAAAGGATTGAGATTGCAAAGCAAAGATGCAGACTTTAGAAATCTGCAGAGATTCTGCCAGCATTCTCCTGGAATTTTAAATTTCAAGTGGAAAAAATTATAAAAATGTCATCTTCCAAGCTAAGTTTAGGAGCCAGATATAGATCCAAATCTGGATGTAAGATTGCAACTCCAGACCAGGCTTTATGTGAATCCTAAAAATCAGAAAAAATCAGTTTTAATCCCTTTAATATTTAGTGCTTTTAGCTGTTTTTGTTCTTACTTTGAGTGAAATCAAAAATCCTTGATCTGGTTTGGTTGGCTTCACCTGAGAGTTTCATGTTAGCTTCTGCCTAATTAACACGGAGCTCCCAGCTGGTGCTTCTGAAGATGCTGCCCCTGCCTGCAGAAGTCAAGGAGAGATGAAGCAAACCCATCCCGAGGAGATGGAGGTGGCCAGGCTGGCAGTGGGGATCAGTGGCAGCTCCACTTCAAATCCCCCACAGCCCTGAGCCCAGCCTGAGCTGACTGAAAGCAGGAGGAGTTTTACTGATTTCATCCTAACCCCGTTTTTAGTTCATTATATCCCTGAGCAGGGTGTGCACTGCAGTTCTTTAACTCAGCTTGGGTGAAGCTTTGCACATCCTGAGCCTGGAGGAGACAGATGTGAGCTCGAGGGATGGTAAGTGAGAGTTTCTCACCTCACCCCATCCATCCTGAGTCCAAGAGAGAGTTAACTCTATCACAGGTGAATCAGAGAATTTGAATCACTTGCTGAAAAAGGAAAATTTGGGTTAGTTGTCAGGAAGGGGAGGGTGGGCAGGCTCTGAGAAGCTGTGGCTGCCCCTGGATCCCTGGCAGTGCCAAGGCCAGGATGGACACTGGGGCTGGGAGCACCTGGGACAGTGGGAGGTGTCCTTGCCATAGCAGGGATGGAACAAGGTGATATTTAAGATTCCACCCAACCCATTCTGGGATTTTCTGTTTGCCTTTCTTTGCCACCACTTGGAGAAAACTCCAACAGCTACAACCCAAACCACAGCACCTCCCCAAAAGGCCCAGCATCATGGATGCAGGGAAACTGAGCTATTTTAAAAGCCTTTTTCATGGTATTTCAGGTCAGGATGTAAAGGCTCCTTGAAAACCAGCCTGCAGTGCTCCACCCTTGGCTTCTTGGGCCGAGGACAGAGGCAGGAAAGGTTGGGGTGCAGAAGCATCCTCCATTTCAGGGAATGGAGCCGGGCTGTGCCCCAGCCCTGCAGCAGGAGCTGAGGATGCTGCTGAGCAGCACTCCTGGCTGCAGTTATTTATATTCTCTGAACAGTGTTGTTTACACAGGCTGCATGAATGCAAATCAACGTGAGGAAGTGCTGGAGCCAGTGAGGTGTGCAGCAGGAACAGGCTCCCGGGATTGGTTTTGGTAATGTAGTGTTAACACAGCTACACATGGCTACACACACTTTGAAAGCCAAGCGAGGGAGAGGGCAAGGCAGCCCTCATTACCTGGGACACTGGCCGAGTCCTTGTACCTTGACAAGAGATAAAAAATAAAAATGGACTTCATTATCACAGCCTGCCTGTCAGTCAGCTGCTGCAGCAGCAAGCCTTCCGTTTCCCCACAGAGAGTTCCCACCTCTTCTGGCTGGCAGGGAGGGGTGGGCTGTGGGAGGATGAGGATTGCAGCAGGCTGCAGCTGCCCTGTGCCCTGCAGCACGTGGGAAAGGCTGGATCTGGGAAATCTGGGGTGCCCAGCAGCTGACACCTGGCTCCTCCACACCTGGGGGTGCTCTCAGAGCTGCTATCAACCAGCTGCCCTCTGACATTCACCCTCTGAGCACACCACTTCCACTTTGCAACTGCTTGAGCCATAGTTTTCTGATATTTAGGTACCAAATATTCCCCCCTAGGTAGTGACTTTGGAGATCCATAGGGATACTCCTTGTTTGGTTTTTTTTTTGTCAGTAAAATGGGGTTAATGATGCTTCAAAACAGGTTTGCCAATGTTCTGCCAAGATCTCTTGAGTGGCAGTGACCTTTTATTTAACCCATCAGCATCAAACTGTCTTTCATTCCATCACCATGTATTCTCAGGAGGCTCTGCTGGCAATTCCATCTTTCTTTTCCACAGTACAATAAAACAATAGTAGTAAAAATTATTAAAAAAAGTTCCTTGGTAGTTTATGGTAATTAAAAGCAATAAATATTGCTGGATGCAATACCACAGACCTTGACTCATTGGTGGGTCAATACTGCTCTCCTGTTGAGGCTGGGTAATAAATCTTTATTCCTTTTTGAATGGAAATAAGGATGGGATTTTATTCATGAATTCTGTGACCCGTTGAAGTGACATTTTCAAAACAAACACTCCAGAAATGAGGAGTTTTCTCTGCAGTGTGGGTTAATCTGCTCTCTTCTCAGTGCGTCTCTTTCATACTGATGATTTGCCCGATGCCTTTTTAATCCCAGCAGCAACTTCTCAGCAAGAAGGAAGAAAACCAAAATAAAACAAAGTAGCTTGGTGAGAGCTGAGATGCCTGTGCTGGTCAGGGCTGGAGAGGATGGGCTGGGAGATGATGATGAAGATGAAGATGAAGATGTGGCTCTCTGGGCACAGCTGGTGCTGCGGACTGGCTGCCCCTGGATCCCTGGCAGTGCCCAAGGCCAGGCTGGACATTGGGGCTGGAGCAGCCTGGGACAGTGGGAGGTGTCCCTGCCATGGCAGGGGTGGGACAAGATGAGCTTTGAGGTCCCTTCCAATCCAAACTGTTGTATTATTGCACTCAAATGCACTTGGGGCCAGGTTTGCACCCCAGGTTTGGTGTGAGGGCTGTGGCAGCTGTCTGCAGGGGAGGGGCAAGGAGAGAGAAGGAGCTTTCCTCTCTGTGGAGCATATGGATCAGTGACACTTCTGAGCAGCCCCTTCCCTTCCCCACTGAACTTGTTTTTTTTCTGAGGTCAGCTCCCACTGCCATCAGTAAGACATCACTCAAAGACAAGCAGTTTGGACCAATTGGCCTTTTCAGAATTCAGAGCTCACTGCTTTCCTGAAGAGCTGAGAGCTGCCAGCACCTGCAGAAGTCTCTTGCCCACCTTTTCCTGCTGTGCTCAGCACAGGTGTGAGCCCAGGTGTGCTCAGGTGCGCTCTGTGTGTGTGGCACAGTGCCTGCAGCCAGGTGGGGCTGGGACAGCTGAGCCACCTCTGTCTGTGCCATTTTGGAGAAATCCACCCACGTCCCTGCCTAGCTGGGAACCTCAAGCTCTTGTGAGCATCCCCAGCTCAGCTGGCTGGGTGTGGTGCTGGCTGGAATCTGTTCACATTAGAGATGGGCCAGGAGGACTCATCCCTCCTCTCTCTCCACAGTCACCCAGCAGGCTCAGGCAGGGGTTGGGGCAGCTCTGCCTTCACCCTCTTCCCCATTTCATCTTGCTGAGCACGGAGCACACTCAGGCTCAGAGAGAGGCCAGGTGAGGAGCTTTGCTGGAAGGACACAGAGCTGCAGTGAGCAGCCAAGCCTGGGCTCTGATGGGACAGAGCTGTTGTCTGGTGGTCCTTATTTGAGCTGACATTTGAAACAAAAGAGACTCGACTGGAACAACGCTTCCCCGCTACATTCAGAGCACTGAAGTGGCAGGAGCACTCACCAAGATTAATTTGAGTTATTTTAATTATGATTCTCTCCTCTCTCTCCCTTTTCCCTCCTCCTCTCTCACACACGCTGTCTGGACAGGGAACTGCAGGTTTTCTTCCACTTAGGATTAATTAAAAAGGAAAAGTCAATAAGTTTCTCAGCAATTACTGTCTTTTCCATCTGGTCATTTGAGACGGTAAGGGGCTCAGAAATTGAATTTCGAGAGCAGAAAATCATGTCTCCTGGATCCTAGCACAGGGATCTCGGAGGGAGGAATATCTGCCACCACACCTGGGGGAGAGAAAGAGGCAGCACGGGTGGGACACTGGAGGAAATAATGACAAACTTTGACTGCCCTGGGTTTCACTGATGTTTTCTTTAGCAGATAAGATGACTGCATGTTATCACAACTCTAATCCAAAGCCCCCATCCACGGTCCTTGTAAGTCAATGGGAATCTTTCTACTGGCATCAGTGATCTTGGGATCAGACTTCACCTGATGCCTGCAAATGCAACAAGCTTGATTCAGCTGTAAGGTACAGCTGCTTTCCAGACTTCTGCTGCGAGTCTCAGCTCCTGTTCCTTTGTTTTGAGACTGTATAAGGACAGAAAAACACACCACAGGTTTTTAATTTTGCCTTTCTTAGAATATACCAGGGCTGGAATGAAGAAAGGGTGCAAATCCAGAAGGTGGGGAAAGAAATTAAAATAAGCAAAGGCCAAAGTGAGTGATAGAGGAGGGAAAAATCAGAAAAGAAAAGCAGCAGCCACCTCACTTGGTTTTGTTTTGCAGTGGAGCCACACATACTGCAGCGAGTGCAGATTCATTCCCTCTCCCTCCAGTCTGAACACAGCAGAAGCAGAACTTCAGCTTTGTTTTCACATACCTGTGGAGCTGTTTTCTGCAAGTATTTTCTTGGAATGAAAAAGCAGAAAAATGAGAGAAAAAAAAAATTTCCCAACCTCCCAAACGCTGTGCGTGCTCTTTTGCTAACAAACCCAGTTTGCCCCAGAGGCCCCGCTGGGTGTGAGCGATGCTCCCTGCAGCTTTGTTTAGGAAAGTTCCATTTGCTTCTCCCTCTGCGAGGCCATTAACAGCCTTTTTCCAGAAGTGTAGAGCCTCCTTTTGTTTACCTGAAATTGCTGGGCAGCAAAATAAATCTACATTCAAGGAGTAAATAAATACATGAATAGATAAAAGAGGGGAGAATCAGAGAGAGTTCTGCTGGGGAAAAAAAAATACAATCCCAGAGAAATAAAGCTAAAAGCTGGGAGGCTGGGTGGCTCACACAGTGCTCTCTGCAGCTCCTGGCCCGTGTGAGCCTGGCTCCCAGCAAGACTGATTACACTGTCACCACAAACAGCATGTAAAAAATTGTGCCTCATTTTATTAGCTGGAAAACAGTGTTTAATGCTGCTGGAGCTGCAGCTCAGGGTAAACGGTGGAAGTTTCCTCTTGGAAAACTGTCAGGGCAGTGATGACATCATTTCTCCAGGAGTTTGATCCATGTTACAAATGAGAAACAAAATTTGTAGCAAAATTTAGATTGCTCCTTTTTATATAGAAAGAGCAAAGCGGCGTTGGGGGGACATGAGTGGCCACCACCCATTCCATGCTCCCCTGAATCTCAGTTTGCAGCTTCTTCTTATTGTGGTCCCTTGTGGTAATCAGCAATTTTTGTTTTCTTGCTGTCATGATTTTCCAGGTAAGCAGTGGTAGCCGAAATAAACATCCATGTAAAGTCTCTGGGAGTCAGTCCCATAGATACCATCTGCTCTTGGTAGATAAAACCAGCAGAAATTGGCAAGTTCTGGTGTTATAGATAGGCAGTCATTGATAAAACAAAGGCAGGAATTCTGATTTTGCAAAATCAATCAGACTATTGGAAAGTCTGATGTTACAAAGTTGTAGTAGATACAAATTATTTAGAAACATAATATTCATAACAGAGGATTTAAAACAGAATGATTTAATCACATTTTTCCTCTATCAAGTGTTACTTCAGACCTTAGTATTCTGGTTTATACAAACCTTAATATTTTTATGATTAACAGGAATCCTTTATCAATTATCACAATCCACTAAGGGCTGTGCTGTTAGAGTTTATTGTCAGATTTCTCTCTCCTGCCTTCCAATATCCCATCCTCAGGCAATTCCAGAGCTGTAGGTCTGTTCAGAGGGGAGCTCATGGATGGTAGGAGAGAGCCACCAGCTCTGGCACAGCAAATCCAAATGGGTGTCACTGAGGGCTGGGATTGATTCTCATTGATAACAGCAGCAGTGATGGTTAAAACTCTCCCTGCACCCTGTCCCTGTGGAATGGGCAGGAGCCCAACCTTCCCTGAGCTGCATCGTTCAACTCAGGGATCCTGGAGCCCTCCCCTACAGCTGGAAAGGGTGGATGTGTGCTCACTGATATTTCACTTCCACCCATTCGATTTGTATTATAGCATCTATAATTTTAGTATCCCAGTTTCTGTGATTTCCAGGTGGGACAGTGGAGCACACACCAGCATGTGCAGAATAAAGGATGGAAAGGAGATCTGAGCAGTGAGATGTGCCAGCACTGGAAACCATTTCCCTGTTCCTGTGTGCCCATGGTCCCCTGATTTAGGGCAGCAGGTTTAGGGTGGAGGCACAGCAGCCACATGGGCAAGGCTGTCTGCTTAGGTCAGTGATTCATGGGGGGCTTCTTCTCTCCAGGAGAGATTGCAGGGTGACTCCTCCACTGGAGATGGGTAAATCTCTGCACTTGCCAATCCACAGCACACAATGAACATGAATTTTCAGCTGAGTTCAGTGGAAAAATGTGACTCACTACTGGTTTTCTGCCTGTAGAGCTGGAGTATTGAGCTTCCTGATAGATATCCAATGATTCATCACAAAAATCCAGGCTCCCTCTGCTCCTACAAGCTGGCCACTCTCTAACTGCAGAATTCCCAACTGCTCTTCACTGCTCAAATGTCTTTTTATGAATGTCTTCAGAGAATGGAAGTCAAGGCTGCTGAGCTGTTCACAAACAGCTCATTGAAAATATCCAACATTCCAAGTCTGAAATCCAGGCTCTGTGGATGGTTACATGAGCTGTATTGTGTTATTTCTGATCCCTGGCTGGGCAAGTTGTGTAACTAATCACATCAGAACCAGCATCCATTCTGAACTGCATGTTCATGTGTGTAATTTGGAATATGCTTTTGGAAAATATTAAGCTATTTGAGCTCCAAATTGACTTTTGATGAGTATTCGCACTAGTAAAGCTCATTTGCTGGAATATTTGTGGAAAGCAGCCATAGAAACAGGAGATTCAAAGCAAATTTGTTCAGGACTTCAAATGAATATACACAGACATCTTTCTGCAGTATTCACTCCCCATTAGTCATGTTGCAGTAATACCTGCACTACACACTTACAACTGAGTTACCCTTCCCACTGCAAGGCTGGGAGATTTATTAGCTCACTGCTTCCAGAATGGATTTGACTGAGATTTTTAATACCAAGTTCCCAGCTTGGAGGGACACTTTTTAATTCCATCCCCTCGTGCCCCCTCCCCCTTCCCTCTGCCAGCCATTACAATAATTTAGGCAATTGATCACTGGTATAGCTCAAAAGCCTGGGCACAGAAGAAAAGGAAGCGGTGGCTGGGGGGACAGTCAGGGGATTTTAAACCCTGAAGCAGAGAAGCCCAACATTCTCTCTGAGTTGACTTTCTCATGCTCAGTGAGAACGCCCAGAAGTGTGAGTAATCAAAGAAAATGCTCCAGAGGTAAAAACTTAAAGGACAATATGTGAAATCTCATTTACAAGTGTGAAGCAAATGAGGCAGGATCCAAGTGCTGTATAGCCAAGCAGGCTCTAAATCAGCATTTATAGCAGTGACTTGGCAGGTGGGTTTTACCTCTCACCAAGCACTCTCTCAGTCAACAGGCCAAAATGTGTCTTTTGTTACATTCAAACAATTCTCAGCTAAATATACTGAATTTAGGGAATTTAGCAGGCACAGGCATGATCAAAATGTGCCTCAAAAAGAGCTGGCAGGGAAATTTCACTACTCAGGAATCTTGGCAAAAACAAAACTTCTCCAAAAGGGTCTCATTTACAGAACCCCCTGGTCCTGTGAACCTGAATATCAAAACATCCTCCCAGGAAGGTGCCATCCAGCGGTGCTGTCCCTGGAATTGCCTTCAGCATTGCTCCACAGCTCCCAGTTTTCTCCAGTTCACTCTGCTCCATCACCATCCCCAGCATCTCCTCCATGCCTGCATTTTCCACATCCACTTCAGACTTGGTGCAAGCTGACTGGCACCAGTCTGTGGGTCAGAGAGAGTGCTCAGCTCACCAAAACCCAGGACAGAGCCAGAGCCCTGGGGCTGCTCTGGGACTGACATTTCTGCAGCAGGTCACTCTGCCAGAGGATCCCACGGTGGTGGATTGCACACGTGGGCCAGTCCATACCACGCTTGGCCACTGGCTTTGTCTCCTGGCTTTTCCCAGTGTCTCTCAAGGCTCCAGCTCTGTCTTGCACACTGTCAGAGTCCCAGGCTGCGTCTCTTGAGGAGCTGTTTTTTCACTCCAAGCACTGATTGGGTCCTGCACTCACAGCACAGCTGCCCCACACACACAGCCCAAGCTGTCACAGCACATCAGCACTGAAGAGGCACAGCAGGGCTGGGGCAGGCTCCCAGAGCTGCCTGTGCCGTCCAGTCCACTGTGGAAATTGCTGTTCTTACCCACACAAAGGTGGTTTGCATTTTCTGTTTGAAAACTCCACTGCACTCTGCGAGAGTTATTTCCATCACTCTCTAGAATGGGAGACAGAGGCATTAAAAAGTTAAATCATGCATGCTAAGAAGGGAACAGAGTTCACCTGAGGCAGAAATAAGGCTTAAACCAAAGGCATCTAATACGTGTTTTTCTCTTACCAACAGTTCATTCTGTCTTACAGGAAGGTAAAAATGAAAAGAGAACAAGCTCAGCAAGGGCCCTGCCCCATTCTCCCTGATTGCAAGAAGGCACAGTGAGGAAAAGTCCACATCAACCCTATTCCCAAATATCTTCTTTGAAAAAAAATTAAACCCTATAGCAGAAAATACATTTCACAAGTCAAGTTGTTTTTTTCTTCCTGCAAGAACCCTCTCTTTCATCGAAGAGTGCAGGAGACAGATTCCAGTGACTCCCCTGAGTGAATATGTCTGACCCTTTTTCTCCCCTGTGGGCAGATTAAATGAGGAGACTTGGCCACCAGAGCCATCCTGTGTCTGCCAGGGAATGGCTTGTGTGCAGCTGGACACCTAAAGAGTTTCTCTGACCTGAGATTTCTCTTCCCTCTCTGGCATTTTCTGCAATTACCCCAAATGCCTGACCTAAAGTGGTGCATTATTTGCCTTTTTTTTTTTTTTTTTTTAATCTGCTCACACTGGACACAATCCACAAAATCTCTTACTCAGTTAATAGAAGAGAAAAACAACACAGGGATGGGGAAGGGCTAAACCACCTCTGCTTTGCAGGAAATGTTTACCAAACATGCTTCTCTGTGTAGGTTTTGAGCTGTGGTTCTCCCATGGGCACAGCCCTGCAGATCCCAATTCCATACCAAACCACATGAAAGAGAGTCTGAGCTTGGGTGATCACAGGGATTTTGGTAATGCAGATACTGGTCAAGGGCTTCAGCACTTCCTGGCATGGATTAGCTCATGGTTTGTGGTTTGTGTGTGAAACTCCCCCTCTTACCTGACCCCTATCTGATGTGTGCTGCTGTAGCCAGCTGTGTCCTGAGGCTGACAAAGCTGAAGGGAGGGAGGGTTTGTTCTGGCATGAAGCCTTGGCCACGTTTGCTCCAAAAAATGTACTGTTTTTTCAGTTTTTCACCAGACTCTGGGGTGTGCTTGGCTCTTAGAAGCTACATTTGGTGAGGTTGAGTTATTGCTCAAAAGGAAAGGCTCTGGGCTGGAGGGGGGATGATTTCTGCAAAGCTGTCCCTGGGGCAGAGAAAGGGGCAGGGGGAATGGGAACACCCCAGAGCTTCCCTTCCACTGGTGCAGTGACAGGAAAACTCCCTTGGCACAGGCAGCTCAAAGCAGACACTCCACTATCACTTTGTCAAATATAACCCAGATATTTACAGTAATTTCACGGCCATAAGGCGCACCCTTTTGACTAAAATTTTGATTGAAACCTGGAAGTGCGCCTTATAATCCGGTGTGCCTTATGTATGGACATATTTCGGGGATTTACCAACCTGGCAGTGCGAGCCGCGGCAGCTGGCGCAGTGAGAGCTGTGGCAGCCAGCACTGGGAGGGAGTGCTGGGACCCACAGCACGGGGAGGGTGCCTGGGGCTGCGTTTAAAGGCTGCGCCGATCCGTGAAAAATGTTTGCAAATTGAGCAGCTGCCAGTAAACCCCGCGATGGTGCCATTCTGTTACTAATTCGTTACTTTGTTGTGTGCGGATCCTCGCGGCAAAAAAAAAGTGCGCCTTATAGTCCAGTGCGCCTTATAGTTGTGAAATTATTTTATGTCCTTTAGCACCAGTTCCTGGGCTGGAATACTTTGGTGTGACTCGAGCAAAGCCACCCTGCCCATCTGACCACAGGATAAAACCACAGCTTGGATTACACCCACCCCTGAGGCTTCATGGCTTCTAGGCCTGCAGCTCCCAATGTTTTACCCAAAAACTCTCATTCCAAAATAAACCTGCAAGTATTCCCATTGCTGCAGCTTCCTCTGTGAGCAAATAACTTTGGAACCGAGTTCTAAGGGAACAGAAATGCGTTGCAAAATGACACCACTCGTAATAGAGGTTTTTATGCTCTTTGCTTCTGAAATAATGTGCATTCAGAAGAGTTCAGTGGATGGGAATGTGCTTATTATGTGGGCAATGCCTGTGGTTAGCTGGATAATGGTGATCTCAGTGCAGGGCTGGAAAGTGGAGCCTGCGGGAGCAGGCACTGTGGTTTTGTTCCAAGCTTAGACATCTCCAGCACCACAGGTCCTGCTCCAGGACTGAGGGTCCCTCTGAGCTGCTGGAATACAGATCAGTGGTGGCAAGAAGGTCTTTAGTATTCAATGTCATCCTTGTGTCCTGGTTTTGAACATGGAATGCAAATATCATAATATTACAAAGAGGCAAAATGATAACTGTTGGTGAAAATGCATTTTTATATGATAGGAGGATTTTTCAGGTTAAAGTCAAGAAAAAGCAAAATATTCTTTCCTCTTATTTTTTTTTCTCTGTCTTTTTTTTTTTTTTTTTTAATTTAACTTAGGTAAATTAAGAGCATCTGACCCACACTTTCTTTAATGTTAAATTAATGGCATGGATGAGTCACCAGATTGTTATGAAAATGAGAGAGCTGCATGGCTGACCATGCTAATAACACTCCCTTCAAAGCACAGCTGCCTTTAATGTGCACCTGAGAGAACAGGCACAGACACTGTGCAGCTGGGGAAGTCAGGAGTGCAGATCTGGAACAGCCCTGCCTCACCTCAGGGTCTGGGGGACACGGATGTGTTCCCATCCTCCTCCTCCTCCAGGGAGGGGATAACCAGGATCTGTCGCCCAGCTGGTTTTGTTGGGTCAAATTTTTACATTTCTTGGTGGCTTCTGTTTAATGTGAGACCTCTAGAGCCCAGGCCCCCACCACAACAATCAGGTTTTATTTGGTTTTATATCTGGTCTTATCTGTAGTAGTCTCGTGTTTCTTCATGGGTTGATCATCTGAGGAAAGGGTGGAACAGGATTTTGGGCCCTGTAAACATCTCTTTGGTGAGGAAGATGAGAGGGGACATCTCAGTGTCTCTTCCATCCTCTTCCTCCTGTATCCTCTGCTCAAAGTTTTGGCTTGCTGTCCTGCAAACCCTTCTGTGTAGGTTCTTGTGCCAAATCTCACCCAGACCCTGCTTTCTGGCTGGAGAAGGGCTGGAACTGATCTTCTCAGGCAGGGGTGGGAGCTGGAGCAGGACACCTGCTGTTCAGGAACATCTGCCCTCACCCACACTGCTGAGGGGGCAGCAGGACAGGGACTGCCTGGGAGACCTTTTGGTCCCTGAATTAGAAATATGTGCCAGGTAAATCTCCCAAAAGCAAACAGGAAAATCGTTTTGTACTCTTTTCCTGCACCCTCCCTGTGCATGTGTCCCCTTGTGGCTTTTGCTTTGCAAAAGAGCCACCAAAACACCACAAAGCATTAGTAAACCTGGATGCTGAATAACCCCAGGTTGATCATTTACCACACAAGTAATTATAAATTTTTCAAGGCTCCCATGTGTGCCCTTTCCCTTCCCTGTCTGCTTTTCATTTCCCATGTCCAGGGCCTTGAAATCCTTGGGCTTGACATGATAATTGATGGCTTCTGGCTGTACAAACATAAAACCTGGAATCTAAACAGAGCCAGATGGAGTTTGTGTTGCATTGTGTGTTTTTCTTAAATCAGGGAAAGATTTAGAAATTGATGAAATTTATTGTTAATAAGAGGACATTGGCCCTTTATAATAGTCTATTGTAATTGAAAGACACTCAGGAGCAGTCTGTTCTTGAGTCATATTTGTGCTTTGTTTTCCATTTGCTGCTCTCCTGAAGAGTTCACACAGATGCTTTGTGTCTCCTGTCCCTGGCTGGGCTCTGTGTGTCACAGTCACTCTCACTGCAAGCTGCTGAGCTCATTAATACCAGCCTTTTGCAGCCAGAATTACTGTTCTGGCTAAGTCTGATCTAAACTAAATGAGGCCAAACCCCTCTGGCTAAAGAAGGTCAAAACCTGGCCTGGAAAGTTCAGGAATGTTTGAAGCAATCAGGTGCTGGGGAACAGGCAGCTCTTTTGGGAATGTCAGGGGTAAGGTGGGAGCTCTGGGAACACCCACATTTAGGGATGATTCACCCTCAGCAATAAGAGACACATCATCCACGCTGGTTACCTGAGACTTGCTCTCAGCTCATGCTCAGGTGTAGGGCAGGCTCAGGTTTCAGGGTTCTGGGGTGGGAACAGGTTGGTCATCATCTGTGTATTTAGGTTTATCACCAGAATTATCAGTGTATTTCCCTGGGGACATTGCCGGGAAAACTGCTCATGTCCCCAGAGGAAGGGAATTGTTTCACAGCTGCATTTGTCCTTGGTTTTACTCAATCAGTCTCTGCACAGAGATTCCCTCAGTAACACATTCAGCTCCTTGGAGGCCTTGAAGAAAGATAGATGCTGTCTGAGCCTCCTTATGCTTCAGTTCTTGGCAGTTTTTTGTTTGTTTGCTTTGTTTGATTGTTTTGCGATTTGTTAAACCTTAGAATTAGTATCAATTAAATTTTGTGTCTCTAGCTAGCTTTTATCATTTCAAGTTTTTGCTCTGGATATACTCTATGGTATACAAAATGAGAGGTTTGGAATCTACAGGATCTCATTTTTGTTCCTTCTCCAATTGCTAATATCATTTAGGAGCTTAATTAGCTCTCTGTGCCCCAGTGTCTTTAGCAAGACCAAAGCAACAGTGACCTGGCAAAGTGCTGTGAGGTCTGGGGATGACTCAGAAATTCAGGGCAGGAGGGGAAGGTTCCCCTCTAGCCCTGGTTCTTTGAGGAGCCTGATTTGGTACAACAGAGTCAAAGACTCAGAGGAGCAGGCTGTCACCTCAAAGTGCACAGCAAAAGCAAGTTCTCAGCCTCAGGTGTCACAGAACTCAGCCCTCACCTCTCCATGTTTCTGGTTCTGACTCACAGAGCAATCACCTTTCACAGCGGTGCCTGTGACATCCAGACACTGCCATGCTGGCCAAAGCCATGGCCAGAAATCAGGCTCTTGTTCCTTATTGATTGTCCCAATTAACTCTTGCACCTGGGAGAATTCCTGAAGCAGTTTGACCTGCAGTTGTCACCAGCTTCCCAGAGGAGCTGTAAAACACACAGAGTAACACAGACACAGACACAGCATCCCTGCTGAGTGTGCCAGGGACACCCAGCTGAGCCTGGACAGGACACACACGCTGAAGCACCTTAAGCTCTCTGAAACAAAAAGCCTCTCACATCTTAACAATTTGTCTTGGAATCAGCTGTTGTCAGACTCCCCATGTCCTAAGGGCACCTTCCACTCAGAGCTGCCTCTGTCCAATACTAAGGTGGCTTCAGCCTGCAGGCAGCTCCTGATCCAAACTGCAGCACAAGGACAGGGAAAATCCCCGCCAAACACAAGGTCAAAACCCAAGGCTTAAGGAAGGAAGTGTTCCTAAAGAAAGATCTTACCAAGGATGTGTCTCACTCACTTAACAACCACTGCCCCAGGTCTTGCTGACACCAAAATCCCCCAGACAGCAGCACCCATGGAAATGGGAGGGTTTCATGGAGAGGAAGCCCAGACCCTCAGGGCAGGGCCAGTGGAACAAATGCACCCCCCTGGTGTTGAGACCCATTGTTCTGTGTAATCCAGTCAGTCCCTCAAACTCTGTCTCCTCAGCTGAAGGCTTCCTTGGCTCCCCTCCATCATTTTGTCCTGCTTGCTTTGGAGGGGCTGCCCATGGGAATCAGGAAAAGCCTCTCAGGCTCCTGTTGCTCCTTTGCTCACTGCACGATTAAGCCCACCGTAAATTCTGCCCTAAAAATTCTTTATAGAGTCCACCTGTCCACAGCAAATAAATCAAATGTTCTAAATTAAATCCTGTAACAGCTGAGTGGCAGAGGGTACAATGTCTGGATTTATTCAGGAGACAGGAAGACTGTAATTTTCTAAGTCAACACTCTGACCCTGCTTTACTCGTTTGCTGTTTGTGATGAAAGTGGATCTCTCCCTATATTTTTGCCCGGTTGTTTCTTCCCTCTGAAATAGCTGTAATAAGCATGTCCCTGAGAAAGGGGTAGTGGGGAGGAGGCACAGAGGGCTGTCATCCAAAGGAGAGAATTAAATCAGGAGGTATCTGATCATGCTGGCTCCTGTTTTCACACAGCCTTCTGCTTATATTTTGCCTGCATTAACTTTCCACAAGCAAAGCTAAAGTGCCAGGCAAAGGCCTCGTTAGACACACATCTTGGGGAACTCTGATGTGCCATTAATTAAGCTCTTTCACTGCCTCTTTCCTGCTGGTTTCAAGGACCAGCCTGTGCGCCTTGCCTCTTTTCTTCTCTTTCATTTCCCTGTCTCCTCTGAAAAGAGCAGTGGAAGGCTCCTTTGCAGATGGGGATGGGATGCTGTAGTGCCCTCTAAGTGAACTCTCAAGTCTTCCCTAGCAGAGGCAGAGCCCTTGCCAAGTTTCTCAGACACTGGCTCAGACAACTGCTCTCTGGGCAAAGTCAGGCTTGGACAAAGAGGGGGCTGGTGCCAGCACATGCTGGCACAGCAGCGTGGGGATGGCACTGTCCCTCTGCCATTACCCTTCAGCTGATGGCGTTGGGAGCCTTGCTGTGGCACTCTGTGCTGTCACAGTGATTGATGCACCCAGCTGAAGATTCAAACAGCAACGCACAGTGTTTGGCTCCAGGTGTTGCTTTCCTTTAATTTTATTATTTTGCTCCCTCTGTTGTCCCCTTTGGCAGAGTTTAGGGGTTATTTAAAGTGTGTTTGCAGAAACATGGGGTGCTCTGGCTGGCTGAGCCATTCCCTGTCATTCTTACCCTCCATCCTACAAAACCAAATTAGCAAGTCAAGTTCCAGCTGGTCCCTTCCATGACCCCACTAACATTGATGTACTCAGAAAAGGCATCTTCCCTCTAATCTAATTCCCTCTAATTAATATAAACATAGAAATATACACTAACCAGAACTAAATATATCTGTGCTAAATATACTTCATTCAAAGTGTTGAGCAGTCAGGGCTAAACCTAAATTCTGAAGGGATATTTTCATGTCTATTTATTGATGACTAAATAAGGAAATATAAAACTATACATCTCCTTTGCTAAGAAGCCATGAGGCAGAGATGATATGAATATTTTGAACTTTTTCTTCCCTTGGCAGCTCGATCTTTTCATACATCTTCAGTGCTGAGTCGATTGTCCACTTTTCCCACATACAGTAATTTCACAACTATAAGGCGCACTGGACTATAAGGCGCAC
>VRYO01002223.1:1778342-1799445 GCA_009812075.1 Sialia sialis
CTTATAGTCGGGAAATCACTGTAACTTAAATCCCAAGCATGGTAGGCTTTAGCAATGAATCTCACTCTGTATCCCTGACTTGTTCCATCCCTTTTAGCCACCCCTCTGCCCTCTGCTCACCCCTCAGCCCGTGCTGAGGTTGGCTGGAAGGGAAGGTGGTGTGAGAGCCAGCAGTGGGATCCCTCTGCTGGCTCCCCTGCCCTCCCCTTTGCAGGTATCTGGGCCAGGCTGTGCTGTGTGTGGGAGCTGCAGCACAGCTCTGCTGGTGACACGGGAAGGTGACAGCACAGCGGGGGCACTTCTCACTCAAGGCAGCTCCTCTCCACTCTCTGCTTGCTGTAATTAATATCCTTTCCCCTGTAGGCTGTGAGTCTCTGACAGGCTTTATTTTTAACTCCACTTAATGATAGAGTATTAAGACAAAATGCAACTTGTGTGAGCTGCAGGGCTTGGGGAGGAGAGAGGGTCTTGTGTTGGTGCTGTACCTGGGGAGGAGCTGCTGTTTTCAGGGATGTGAGAGCCACAGGGAGATCAGCTCAGCCTGTGCAGAGCCCCTGACACACCCAGGGGCTGGAACTCCACAGGATGCTCTCCACATGCCTGATCCTGCTCCATAAACCTGTGGGGTTTTGGTAAAATGGGAGTAATTCTGCCAGCATCTGGGCAAATACTACAAAGGGACAGAGGTTTGGGATATAAAGCTTCCACAAGTGGATGAGGGAAGTGGGAATGACTTGGAGTTTTCTGCAGTCTGCAGGAACGGAAGTAAAAAGCGACAAAAAATGATTTTCTGTTGTTTGCAAAGCAGGACAAGTTCACAAAGTGGTTCCCAGAGTGGGCAGATAAAAGAGTGGTTCTAACTTAAATGTTGGCCACAGCTTATATATCCCTCATCTATCGATTAAAAATAAAGAAGGGCAGCATATGGAAGAAAAATGTGGAAAGTACAAAATAAGCGAATGTTCTTTCTGGAAATAAAAATCCTGGGCATTCTCCATATAATTTTTTAGGGTCTGGGAAGACAGTAATATGAGGAAAAGAGCTTCCTTATGCTTTTTCTTCTCACAGTAAGGAGAGAAGTGAAAAAAAATCCTGCAAAACTTCTAGCCACTGACTGTATTGCCTCCAGAGTTATCAAAAGTTACATTTCAAACACCCCAGCTTGCATTTTTCAACTGTCCCTTAGAAATGTTGAAGATAATAAAGACTTGTTTTATTTCACACCAGCTGGTCTTCCCTAATGCCAGTTTTTCAGGAATTGCTTTTAAGGCAAAATTTAAGATCAAACTTAACATTTCCAGGTTGGAAAAAGGGGATTATAGAAAACTTTGGTGCAAGCCCTCTCTCCTTTGCTCCCTGTGACTGTAAGTATGTGCAGTTATGGGCTGGAGGCCATGTGGAGCTGAAAATAAAATTCCTTTTTCTTGGGAAAGAAACATCCATTGCAGAGCTGTGCACTTCTCAGGCTGCCTCTAAGGTGAAGTTGGTATGAGACTTTCCCCAGTAAATGTCACAGGATTTTTCTCTCTTCTCCCTTTCCCAAAGGAAGCGTGGCAGGGTGAATTACAGAGGGAAATGTTTTGTTAGGAATTCTCTGAGCATCTTGTTTTCACTGATACCAATATAGCACTTTGTTGAGAGTGTTGCCAGGCAGTGTTTTGAGGGAGTGATACCAAAACTTAGTGCCAATAAGCAATGAAATGAAATGGAGCCTCAAATCTGACTCTTATTGCAGCTTTATTGACAATGGAGTCTTGGGCTGTACTGCTGCAACATCCTGAGTCTGACAGTGACCCTTCCCTGGAGGATGGGGAATCCTGCAGCTTTCAATAATCCACAGTTTCCCCTTTGTGAAGGTCTCTTCTTTTACTGATGAGGAATCAGGACCTGACAGTTATGATTTTTAGAAATTGTAGTGACTTTTTTCCAGTATTTTTTCCTCCTGGTTTGAGTCCTGCAAGACAAACATCACCAGTGGGCCACGCTGAGAGCAAACAGGTCACTGATTTATTCCACCTCATGTTCTTCTCTCTCAGCCACATATCCTCAGTGTTTAGGTGATCTCCTTGGCTCCTCAGTCCTGCTCTGAGATCCTCCGTCCATCTCCCAGGGGAGGAGAAGCTCTCCCATCCTTGGCACCACTGGCTCTGCTGATGGATTCCAGGCCACTGCACAGAGTAATTGCTGCTTGAGATTGCTGATGACACAAATGTTGACATTCTGTTGGCATAACTTGCAATAATGTATGCAGATTGCATCCTTCTAGTGCCTTAATTATTACTTCTCTGCAAGAAATAGTCAGGTTACCCTCTGCTCTGATTTGAAGGAGATAATTCCCCTTCAGAAGCCTGGCTTGGGGAGAAGGGAAGGGCAAATAGACCGAGATGCCACAGCAGAGTTTTCCCTCTTCATGGGACGTGTCTAAAGCTCAGCATTGGCTAAGTTTTCTTCCTCACCGTGGGAGTGGGGAGGTCTCTCTCAAGGTGAAACTATCCCTGGAAAAACAGAGGAGTGCTGCATTTAATGAGCCAAGACAGATGTCCTGTTCAATGCCCAGCAGCAGGCAGGGAAGTGCTTAGTATTGAGTATCTGTAGTGTGGTGGTGTCTGGAGGCCAGAGCCAAGGTTGGGGCCTTGTTAGGCTAGGCCATGTATAAAACACCTAGTTAGATAAAATTCCTGACCCATGGAGTCTGAGCTATAAATTAAACAGGAGGCTGAGCAACGAGAGAGGGAAAAGAGATCCAGTTGTGAAGCAGAGATCAATGTGAAAGCCAGCAAAAGAAATCCAGTAAATTTGACACCACCTTCCCCTTATCCTTTGCATTTCTGTCTAGAAGAATCCTAGAAAAGCTGAGAAATTACACAGAAATACTGTACTCAGACAACTTTATAGAGAGAGAAAAGCAGCAAGGAGCTCTAGAAGCCTGGCTGGGGAAGTAAACACAAGGCTCAGATTCTCTAACAAGCTCAATATTATTGTTTTATTTTTATAAACTGACAAACACCTGGAGACATTCAGAATAGAGAATGAGACATGAGAAAATATCTTGTAAAGTATTTTATTGCAGACTGCAGCTGCACAGCAACAGGGAATGCAGTCCTGGAGCTCTGGAAATCAAATCTCTAAAGACTCGTGTTTTACGCATGGGAGAAGGTGACTGCTCTGTGTCTTTGCAAGGCAGGGCAGAAGGCTCTGCACCACAATCATTTGTGTCCCTCATCAAAGCTCCTCTGTGTCTATGACTTAGCAAAGGTTTAGTGTGCCCGGCCAGAGTGACCATTTATATCAACTCATTTATTGTGCCATCCTGCAGAAGGATAGTGCTCTGGAGAAATCGTGTCAGGCAGTCATTCACCTGTACCTGCTTCCTAAATATTGCATTAGACATGGAGCCAGGTGTACATATCTTACTCTGGAGAAGATAAAAAAAGCTTTTCAGGCCTGGCCTGACTGAGCTGGGACCTCATTCTCTGCATTACCTGGCAACTGATTTCCCCCATTACATGGGGAAATAAATAATCTTAAAAATGAGGGAGCCTGGTGGGCTTCTAGTCTCAATAAGCATCCTAGGGCACTTTGTGGATGTCACCCAAATGCTGAGTGCCCTCCCCTGAGCTGCCTTTTTGGTTTCACTAATTGTGTCCATGTTCTTGCACTGCCTGATGGAAAAAGAATGGATCTGCTAAGATTAATCTGAAAGGGCTTGTGAGAAATGGGTCTCCTGAGATAATTGGTGGAGAATAATTGACATAATTGCTAGTGCTCTCTTTCTTTAAGTCCTTTCTGGTCAGGAGGGATCGATTTTCCAGGATTTAGATAAAAATGGACACCCTCCCCAAAATAATTTTCTATTATTGTCCCAGAAACCAATTAACACAAGAAACTGTGGCCATTTGTTCCTCCTGGGGACTATGTGAATGGAAACCTCGGCGTATATTTAAGTAATAGACCTAGATACTATAGTTATCAACTTCTCCAGCAATTTTAGGCACAATAAAAGAGTAATAAATCTGGTTTTGGAGGGCTTGAACTCTGACTTTTCTGAAGAATATTGACAGAAGTTTTAGAACAGATTGATTTGTTAGATCTGATTATGTCTAAAAGATCTTGGTGGCACTGCTCCAGCTGCTCAGCCACAGCTGCAGGTTGTAGAGCATCCCTCAGTGTCCATATTTTGTGTGCTGCATTGGAGTCAGCAGGCAAACAGTGAAAATTAAGTTCAACAGGATTGTGTTGTTGTGGTATTTTACCCCTTTTCTTTGGAAGGGAAGCTGAATTGGCAGGACATGAACCAAATTCATTCTGCCTTATTCAATAAATGCACAAGCTCCCAACTAAAGTCTGTGTACACATATTTATATCTGTGAGAGCTGTTTTGGGCTTGAACTTTCTTCTCTGAGGGAGTGTGACTAACCCTTGGGCCAAGACTGCATTTGCATTTTCCAGGAATACTTTACACTCACTTCCTCATGGATTTGGGAAATTCTGCATACAAGTTGACTTTTCCTCTCTTGCCCCCCTTCACTTGCTGCCCCTTTCTTTTCTACTTTCCCCCTAGAAATGTTCTTCTCCCACCTCAGCAAATCACCTTTCCTTTGCCTCCTGTCTCAGCCAGACAGGGGTAAGAGTGGTGGATCCTGATCCTTCCACTGGCTCCTGCCCCATCTCTCCCTGCAGCTCCCTCCTTATTTGTAGGGGGAAATGAGGCACTAGGGGTCACACAGTGGGTGAGCTGAGTCCCCTCCAGGGTTAAAACACAGCTGGGAGGACAGGAAAGGATGAGATGGATAATATGGCATGAGAAGGGGAGGAACAAAAATCAGCCATGGGAGCCTCAGTGCAGTGGTCAAATCCTCCTCATCCTTCCAAGCAGATCCTTGAGTAGCTGCAATAACAGTAATTTCATGACTATGAGGCGCACCCTTTTGCCTAAAATTTTGATCAAAACCCAGAAGTGCGCCTTATAATCCAGTGCGCCTTATATATGGGCAAAGTTCGGAAATTTGCTAACCCAGAAGGGCGAGCTGTGTGGGCATCCATGGCAGCTGGTGCCGAGCGGGAGTGCCGGGGCCCGCAGCACGGGGAGGGCACCTGGGGCTGCGTTTAAAGGCTGCGCCGATCCATGAAAAGTGTTTGCAAATTGAGCAGCTGCCAGTAAACCCCGTGATCGCGCCATTCCGTTACTAATTCGTTACTTTGTTGTGTGCGGATCCTCGCTGAAGATAAAAAGTGTGCCTTATAGTCCGATGTGCCTTATATATGGACACAGTTCAGAAATTTGCTGACAACCCAGAAGTGCGCCTTATAATCCGGTGCGCCTTATTGTTAAATACTGTACTTCAGAGGGGAATTGGCCTCTTCCCCCTTTTCCTGGCCCCAAACCCTTGCCAAGAACAGCAGCACCACCCCAGCCTGTGCCCACAAAGATGCCCTGTCCCCAGCCCTGCCTGTCCCCATCCCTTCCCACCCTCCCAGCCCTCCCCTCCCATGAAGCACAGCCCAGGTTTGTTTAGTCAACTTCAAGTGTGATGTGGCACGTTGGCCAAAATCCTCCATGAAAATCCTGTTAATTTGTTTGATGAGCTGCCTCCAGCTGCAGACAGACGAATAAAGGCTGATTGGCTCCTTTGCTGATGCTCTCCCTGACAAACTCAGCCAGCTCCGAGCAGGGGGGACGTGTGGGGGGAGCAGGAGGTAGGGGGAGATGTGTCTAATGGCATAATTTCCGTCTCACAATAGCTAATCCTGCCTAAATCAATGAAGCTCTGGCATCCTAATGAAATTGGGTTGGAACTTGTTCAGTTTATGATGAGCTTTTTAACCTCAGCTTCTTATTTAGCCTGGTGCAGGGCTGAAATGGGAAAAAATGTGACATTTTCCTCCCCAGCTCATCTTTCATCTGCTGAGTGGAAATGGTGGAATTAGATGCTAATCTGCTGGTTTGGTTTAAAAATACTCTCTGTGTTTAGCTCTCCTTGGGGGTGTGGGGGGAAAATAGAGCAGTGTTTTCATGTTTATGAGGCTGACACCTTCTTGAGCTGTGCAGGTGTTTCCCAGGCTGGAGAGAAAAGGTCTCAAAGGGGAGAGTGGGATTATCCCCTCACTTGCACAGAACGTCAAGGGAAGGAAGGGGTGAAAGTGAGATTTTATCCCTGGTGATGAGATGCATTGGAACAGAAATGCTGCAGTTTCTTCCTCAGAAAGGACACTGCTCTGAACCAGGTGGGATGTTTGGATTTACATATGTCTTAAAGAGCATTTTGGTGAATCTCTGAGAATGAAGAATATTTGTGGCTACTGAAGCACAAAGGGATGAACCAGCCTGAAGAAGGCCAAGACCCTCCAGAGAGGAAAGGCTGAGCTCTTCCCTGCAAAGGTGCTCCAGGTCAGCAGTCAGAAGGGTTTTCTTGTTCCAAAGCTTGCTTTTATAATAGGGACAAGAAAATCTCTCTACAACTCCTTCCTTGCCAAGGAAAGGAGGACCAAATACCCATTTTTCTTCACACCCAGATTGTTGTTTGGTGTACACTGGGGAGAGCTGGGAGGCCACTGGGAGCCATTTAGGCAAACAAGAAGCTTTTACTCTCCTGCAGTTTTTCTCCTCATAGAGAGAGGGAATAAAATGAACCTCCTTTTCCCCATCACACTCTCCAGCAGAATAAAATGTGACTTTTTCCCTAAATAATTTACAGCCTGTCTTCTTTCTGAAAGTTTTGGTTAGTACAAAATGACACTTCCTACCCTTTAATGCTCTGATGAAATATCCTTCCATGTATAATTTAGGAACTGGCAGCTGGTAGTAGCAGGGCAGGTGTGGTGCTGGCATTTGCAGGAAATCCCTCGGCACCACTCTGCTCCCAGGCCACAGGAGGGGACAGTGCAGGGAGAGCTGAGGACAGGATCAGAGCATAGACACCCTGCCGAGCCTGTGTGCCCTGGAAGGGTGAGGCACGACTGGGACAGCAGCTCTGGTGCAGCTCACAGGGATATTGACCTGCAAAGCAGGCAGAGGGGCTCAAGTCTGAGTTCAGCAGGGGCAGATGGGGTCCTTGTTTGAGATTTGAGCCCAAGGAAGGGAAATAAGGTCAAATCCTTGGTCTGCCATGGGCTTCCTTTGTGGCTTGGGTCAGCACCGTGGGCTCAGAGCAGCAAACACACCTCTACTTGTGGATTGTGCTCAGGAAAGCTCCAGCTTTCACAGAATGGGGCTTTACATCTTTGTGTCCACAGAAGAGGAAAATCTCCTCCTTGCTTTAGCGCTTTAAACAGAGAAATAATTACTTCCTTTTTTAGAGGCCCATTCTGAAATACAGCAGGTGTTTTATAGCTCTTGGAGCATTAGCACTGTGTTTTGAGTTCAATTTTCTAAATCTTAAAACTGGTAACAATCAACAGTGTTCAGGTTTCATCCCACACAAGCTCTCCCTTGCCAGATTTACTGTTACATTTTGAGGACATTTATTTTGTCATGTCATTTCTTGAAGCTGCTCAGACCACACAGAGAGAGGTGCAGGACATCTGATCCAAACCAGATTTTTGGATGACACAGCCCTGTCCCCTCCACACAATGGTAGGAAAGAAGCTCAGGGTAGATACAAATATGGACATGTTCAGCAGCAGGAGCTTTTCCCAACCTGTGCCATAGATCACAGAAGATGACCTCTAAAGTAATCAAGATGATCTCATGCAAATGCAAATGAGGGCGATACCAACCTGGGGGCAAAGCAGTGATGGTATTTTTGACTTCTGCCCTTCTCTTGCTGCCCCTGGCCCTGTGTGGGAGGCAAATTAGCCTGGAGCTCCTGGAGCTGCCCTGTGCAGGGGCTGTGCTGTGCTGGAATGCCCCTGGCCATGGGCTTTTCCCAGATATTTCATTAACGCTCAGAAATGGCACTTCCTTGCTAATAGTCTACCCACATTTAATAAACACAGCCCAAGAGTTTTATAACCTGTTAACTTCCAAGTGGCAATAATTAAACAAAAATGATAAATAATTAAGGCCTAATTACATGGTATCAGTCATTTCATTTTCCAGCAGGCACGTTAAGTGCGTTTGCCACTACTGATTGGGGGCTCATTCCGCAGGCGCTCAGCACTTTCTCTGCGCGCCTGGATGGAGAGGCAGGTTCCATGCAGCTTTATGGTGGAGAAGAAAAAGGAAAATGTGCTTCATTAGCTGGGTAATTGTCCCCTTCCACCACTGAAGATAATTCCCACTGAGGCTCTTACATGACTTTGGGAAGGCAGCAAACAGAGCTGCTTGTGCTTTGTGATTCTGTGACAGACTGAGCTGGAGGGGATGGGGCAGATGCACAACACAGGTACCACTTTTTCACTGATCCTTTGGGTCTGGATCCCAAACTGACATTTCATGGATGTCATGGATGAAATCAGCCCCAGTGAACAGACTTTGCAGGTGTGACATCAGGATCCATCATCACTAGATCCAGCTCATGGTTAGACCTGCAGCTGATGGAAATCCCCAGAGCCCCACTGTAACACCACTTTACAACATCTGAAAATATCTGCTCCCCAAGGGCTTTGACTGGGAATTGAGGACTGAGGACAGAGGCACAGCTGGAGGGGCTCTGCAGAGATGGAACAGTCAGAAGGACAGAGCTGGCTAAAAGGGAGGAGTGGGAGCACCACAGCCCTGTGAGACCCTGCAGCAGTGCAGGGCACTGAATGCCTGGTTCTCTTCATGGACACGGGAACATGGAACAGTCTGATACAGCCTGATAGAGGAGGGATGAGCTGATAGTACAGAATACTGAAACTGGCCGGTGCAGGGCTGGTGAAAGGATCAGGAAGGGAGCATGCACTAAATCCACTCAGTGATCTGCTGCCAGGGCAGCGTTTGTCTGCTACAGGGAATAAATGGTCTCCAGTGCTTGGAAAGTAGGGAATTGGCTTAATTGATCTCTACTGGACCCTTAGTCAAGGAGGAGCCCTGCACATGCTTTCCTTCCTTCCCTGAAACTGTTCAATGAGCTGGCTTGCTGCGGTTAATTTCCAAATGGCTGCAAAAAGCTTCCCGGCATTCAGACAGCAAATTCCACTCAGGTTTTTTTTTAGCGTGTTCCAGTTCATCCCCCCAGGCAGAGGACATGAGCTGATTTTCCCCAAGGAACCTATTTCCTTACTTTACCCAGCCCCACTGTTGCCAGTTTTGGTTATTCTGACAATTCCATGGGTGCTCCCCAACATCAGTGCTGCCAGCTCCAGTGCTGTGGTTGTGGATTACACACATGTACTGCAATATGGGGTGGAGTGAGATGCAAAGCCAGCCCTGGAAGTTTGCTTTTTCCCTGTTTTTCCATCTGACACTCCTGGGTGAGGGGTGGAGACCTTTGCACTGCAGAAGGGTTTGAGTCAGAAAGCATCAGGTGTGAGATGATCAAGGGAAGGAGCTGCTTCTGAGGGTTAAGGCAGGACTGAGCATTGCAGGACTTTCCTACCCAGCTCACAATTGTACATAATAGCTGCTAACAGCTGCTTAATGAGCTTTGCTCTTTGGGTTCCCAGGCAACTCTGGATTTTATTTTTCAATTTGCGCTTTTCCCCAAGTGGAAAGACAAAGCGACTCAGCTACAGGGTGAAGTTGTGGCCACTCAGTTGCCATGTTGGCTCTCTGTGGGACTTGAGAGCCCACTGTAAATGCACACAGCTTCTGTGTTAGAGGATGAGCTGGGCTGAATCACCTTCCATCTGCCAGAGTGCAGGAACCTCTGCGACATCAGGCATGGAGCCGCAGCTGTAAAGGGATTGCTCCTAATGTTTGGTGCCCAGTGCACAATTTCATGTGTAATTGCACACTGTAGGCACCAAGGGAGAAATCTAAACCAGCATCCCAGTGCAACATTCATCCTTTCTGGTCTCACCAGCAAGCCCTCCCCAAAAACAGCCTGGCCCCTCGCTCGTCTTTCTGCTGAGGCTCAACTATTCCTGGGGAAACACAAACTGCCCTGCCAGCAAAATCTGTCCTGCCAGCCCCAGAGAGCCCTGAGCATCCTCAGGGAATTCAACACTCCCACTTCAGCAGCTGGAGACTCAGTCAGACCAAGTTGTTTCTTCACCAGGCAGAGCATTACAATCTGGAATGCTGAGGAAACCACCTCGCGTGGAGAGCCAGTAAATTCTCTGCAGGGGAGGAGGCAGTGAGAGGAGAGAGTGGAGACGCATTAGCAGAACAGTGAGGATTCTCACAGAAAGGGGGGCACATGTCAGTGTACCCCACTGTTCAGGATGTGTGCTGCAGTGTTCAAGTAACTGAAGCTTCCTCAAGTGGTGGATTGCACAGAAAAGTGGGATTGCTGCAAGGAAGTGGCAACCCTGGATTGCAGGATACGTCTGTGTGCCTGTCTTGGTCTGCCACTGAGATGTGATGTTCTGACCCCAAAGCAGGTGTTCTGACACCAAAGCAGCTCATTAGGGGGATTTGGGGTTTGTCTTGAGCTTTGACGGCACTGACACGTGCAACTTTTGAATCTGTGGATCTCTTAGAAGATCCACCTTGGAAAAGCAGGAGAATAAAGCATGGTGGCAGCTCCCTGCCTTCCTGCTGCTTCTAACACAGATCACCTTCAAAATGAGGCTGCAAGAAGGGTTTCTCTTCAAATGACATCACCTTAGGTGACACCTCACTCAAATGTAAGGAGAAGGTAGTTTGCTGAATTCTCTCCAAGACCAAATTTCTTCAAAAAATTACATTTTCAAGGGCTATTTTCACACTCAAGAGCCCCCTCAGTGAGAAACATTGGGCTATTTAGAAATGTCTTATGTGGCGATTTTAAGGAATTCAGTCAGGAGTCCCAGTGTAGCCTGTTCGGAGTGAAAATTGACCTCCTTTACTAAAACCTGGAGAATTCAGTGTATTTCCCAATTTGCCAGTTGCCCTGAGGTAGCTGTGCTGTTTCAGCACTCATATCTAACCCAGCCATCAGAGTGCACTGCTGGGCTGGAGGAGCTCACCCAGAGTTAGCAGGCACTTGTGTGACACAGTCCTGGTTTCCAGAGGAATAGCTGGAATGTCTGAATGCTCTGTTCATGAGAAGAAAATGAACTTGCTTGCTGGGCCTTGTTCTCCAATTGTAGAGAAAGCATGGAATGGCAGCAGGGAATGCAGGGCTCTGACCCAGGAAAAAGCCAATTTAAGGGTTGGAAAGATGGGTGAAGAGAGGGCAGTTAAACCTCCCTTGGTTCTGTCCATGGACAGATGTTTCCAGATGTGTCCTGCTCAGCTCTGCAGCTGCTGCTGGGACATGACAGATGTGCTCCTGGGCAGGAACCTGCCCTGCAGCAGCAGCAGCAGCAGCTGCAGCTCTCTGGCACACAGTTGCCAGAAGTGGTGTCAGGTTCTTTTCCACAGCAGCCCCTCCTGCCTGCCCTGCAAACAGCTTGCCAGGACCCCAAGCACCCCCAGTGTGACAAGGTCCTTTTCTTCCTGCCACATCCCAGTTTGCATTTTCGGGTCCCCTCACCAGCCACCTCTGTGCCTACTCAATTTCTTTAAATTATTAGAGGCCCTGGTCTGTGCTGCCACATGTGTTGATGTCCAAGCATTAAATATTTATGGAAAGATTCATTATTTGGGCATTAAATATTAACTCATATGAGGGAATGAGTTTGATGATTTGTGTTTGTTTTTTATGAATTGCCTTGGAATTGAAAGTGTCTGGTTTTTCCAAAGGATGGTGCTTGGGGGCAGCTGCTGCTTCTCTCCTGGTTTTTGGTGAATTGCTCCTTGCCTGGCAGGAGCAGTAGTCCTTCAGACATCCTTTCTCCCACGGTTCCTGGCTGCCTGTGCCCCGGAGATTGACTTTGCTATCAACAAGTTTTTGTTTTGTTTACAAACCATGCAGTTTCAGACAACTTCCTTCTTCCCCCTCCGGCCCCTCCATGGCAAGTCTCTCCACACACTCACACAGGAGAGACTTCAGATGCTCCAGCATCAATATAATTGCGTTACCAGGAGCTGTCTCCTTGTGCTCTGTCTCTTTAAGTGAAGTTTATGGCCTGAAAAGTAATTGATTTGCAACGGTATTTAAGACAAGAGCTGGAGGATACTGCTGTGCTCTCCTGCAATACAGTAGCCCGGAGAACACCATTGCTAAAGCAAAAACATTGACTTTTTATGTGATGTGGTGTCTTGTAATGCACCCAGCAGGGGTGAAGTTTGCTCTATTTTTACAGAATTGTCTGCTATTTTTACAAAGGTAGTTTGGGCACTGTACAATGCTGCAAGTAGAGCTGTGGTTCAGGTGATGGGTGCAGGAAGGGAGGGCAGGACTCTCCAAGGCTTTTGGATGCTGCTCCCTCCTAAATCTTTTGCCTTGGATTAAATTTTAGCTTGTTTTGTTGAGGGTTTTTTGTTTTTTTTTCTGGTGATTTCTTTGTTTGTTTTTTTTTATTTCCCCCCAAGGAAAGGTATTTTCAGAAGGACTCAGGCCAGGCTGGAGAATCTGCTGAGGTTCATCTACCTGGTGTATAATGGCACAATGGGAGGGATAAATACATCCTTGATTGTGGGCAGGGACAATGCCAAGCCAATATTAGGGGGTAGGATTAGACCAGGAAGATGGGGAGATTTTCCTAATACACTTGAGCCCTTTGTGCAATCACTCTGTTGGACAAACTGTAAATTGGAGTGAGAACATAAAAGCCCCAAAGCCGACAGCAAATCTCCTTTTTTTCAGCAGGCTTTGAATCTGTCCTTCTCTCTGTAGGAATACAGCAGGAATACAGCAGTGGTTGAGTATTTTAGCTGAAAAAAGCCAGACCAGGATAATTTCAGTAACAAACCTGAGCAGCCAAATGAAGCAAACCCTCCTTGCAGCCCACAGGGCTTGCTGGAATCCCCATCCCAGGAATTTCAGTGCAGAGCCATTTCCCTGGGCTGAAATATGAAGGAATTCAGATTAGTTGCAACTGCAAGAGGAGCAGCAATAGTCAAAATAATCAAGATAATAGTCAAATTGACCATTTTGTGCAAAGACTTCTGTCAGCAGCAAGTGGAACTTCTCAGGGAGAATCAAACTGCCTGAAATCAGCCTTTGGGAGCTTTCCTGGAATTCACCTACTGAGTTCATCAAGTCTCCCTGGCTAGAGATGCCCATGGTGAGATACACGTGGTGACTTCCCAAAGTTGTGCCATGAGAAATTCTTTCCTGGGAGGGCACTGATGTGTCAAAACTCAGGCACAACAAGGACAGGGTGGCAGCAACATTTAAGAGCGTGTCTTTTCTGGCAAAACTTCCTAAGGGAAAATCTATTGTGTATTTTGACCTAAATAATTTTTACTTCTTAAAATCAAGGAATTTGACACAGAGTTGCCTCGAAATTTGAGGAATTTCCCATTCCTCCAGTGGGAACTGGATGCTGTCTTTGAGACAGATCCCTCCAGAACCTCAAACCTAGACACAAAGATGTGGATGAATAAAAACTTTATCTGATTACAACAAAGATCAAACTCAGACTGGAAAATTTATAAAAAATGGAAAACAAATACAGTAATTTCACGACTATAAGGCGCACCTTAAGCCTAAAATTTTGATCCGAACCCGGAAGTGCGCCTTATAACCGGTGCACCTTAGAGTCGTGAAATTACTGTAAGTGCGTTGTTCTGACTGGCTCCCTATTGGCCAGCACTTGCTGTTTTTTTCTGCAGGATCCCTCCAGTGGGACATTGTGGAAGAAGCTGCAGCTACACAGGAGAGGAGGGGTCAGGAGCTTCTCATTGTGTGACCCTTTCTTCCCTCTGGCATTTGGGAAGCTTTGCCTTCCCAGGAAATCTCTGAGTGTCTGTTCCTATTTCTACAACATAAGCACAAAACCTTCAGGAAGTGAAGGTTTCTGCAACTCCTTTGTTGGACTTTCTGCTCTGTTTGCATATTATAATTATTTCTGTTGATTTTTTTTAAGCTGCCACCTGCAAATTTCCTTTCTCCTGTTGCAGGCAGTGACAGATTCTCTGTGTTCCTCTTCCTTCTCCACCTTAAGGGGAGCCTACTCCTCCCCACCTTAATCTTTTATATACTCACTGAGTAATAACCTTTTCTGGTCATTTACTCAGGAAGGATTTGTCATTCCAATATTTCATTAATCCTATAACATAAAGCCCAAAAGATATGTACATGGCTGAGCAGCAGCAAATAATTCCTTCTGTAGCCATCTCAGCTTAAATACAGCACGCCCTGTGCAGGAGTAGATAAGTTTGGAAGGGAGGTGTCAAACCTTCTCTTTTCCACCACTTTTGAGGACCACTGGCTTTTGTCAGCAGAGTGATAATCAGGCATTAGAAGGAGACAAGGGGATTCCAGCAGATCAAACTCCTCTGTCTGCAGGAAACCCCAAGTCACCAAGGAAATGATGTAATTCCAGGCAAATGTAATTTATTCCTGTAATTTTGGGTCATCCCTGTGCCGTGTGGATCAAGGGACTGCTCTGAAAGGTGCCAGAGATGTTCTCTACCTGCTGCTCAGGGCACTGTCCCTCTGACAAGTGGTTTTCTGAGGAATGTGTCCACTCTCTCAAGCACCTGGGGAAAACTGCTTTTCCTGGATTTTCACATAATCTCCTGGGGAAAAGACAAATCAGAGTTTTTACCTGCTTTTCTGCTTGCCACAAGCTAGTCCCAGCTTCTAAGCACTAAAGGCACTTCTGCTCCTCTCTGCTCTGTCAAAGAACTTAAGATGATCAATTTATAATGTCTGCAGAGTGCCAGGATGAAAAGATCTTCTGAAAATGCCTTGGATGAAAAGATGCTGTAAAAAAAAAAAATCTTCACCCTGATAAACTGATTACAATCTATTGTGCCATGGATTAGTGGGTGAGTATTTATTCAGCTTATTTTTTATTCCTATGTACAGATGCTCTGGACCACAATGACCTCTTTGAAGTCATTATTGGCTCTTGCATCCCTGAGTAGCACAGAGGGCACATTAATAAGCTGTGTATAGAAAGAGACAATGAAGTCCCCAAGAAGTCATTAAGAGTCTATTGTGTCAGTCTGACTGTAGCCCACAAAAGACACCAAATCTGAAAGCTAAAAATACCTTTTGGAAATGCTGTTGACACAGTTATTTCACATTGGCAGCAACATCCTCCTCACATACACACACTCTCCTCCTGCTAGTCCTGCTCAGAGCAGTGGATATTCTGGCAATATCTGTCTTTTTTTGGGTTCAGTCATGTCCAAATGGCTCTGTCTGCACCAGCACCTCCCAGCTTTATCACAGGAGTCCAAGAGGAACTCAATTTTCCCTCAATCCTCCAGTCCCCAAATCTTGGTGTGATTTTCTGGTGATACTTTATTCCCTACTCATCTGCTTTATGCCCAGAAATGCCTGTGGGATCTGTGAGATGAGGCAGGGGCAGGGCTGGAGCCTGGGAATGCCAGGCACTGTTCAATCTCTTGGCATGCACTGGGGCTGCTGCATTGCTCCTTTTGTTGCATTGGTGGTTTGCTACCCTAAAGCAAGAAGGTTTTTTTTCCTTCCCTTCCCCTAGCTGTACCAGGAATCCTCTTAGTGGCTTTTTGGGGTTTTTTTTTGTTCCTTCGAACTATTTTTAGCTTGGCTTGTTTTTCTTTTTGGCCCATCCAAACCTGAGACCTTGGAGGAACTGAACCAAGACAAGAAAGGACATTAAAATCCACCTGGTTTGGATTAAAATACACCTGGTTTGGATTAAAATCCACCTGGTTTGGCTGCTGCAAGGAGGGGACCCATACCAGAAATGCAACAAGTTTCCCATCTGTTCTGCTCCAGCTGCTACATGAACTCCTCTTCCCTTTCCAGAGAAAAAGGAACCAGTCACCATTTTGTTCTCCAGGCCACAACATCAACCTGTTTGTTCCCCCATACTTTTTTTTTTTGAGGTTTTTTTGTGGGTGTGTGTTGAGGTGAAGTTTCTTGGAGTTCAAATCTAGCATTTCTTCAATCCTTTTTTGTGCCTTGTGGGCACACTCCCTTCCTTCCTTTTAATTTTTTTTGTTAACAAACAGTTATTATTTTTCACTTTCACCCACTGGTATCAATTTCTCTCATTGGCAGAAGAAAACGGAGTTATTGAAATGCCTTTCTCTTTAAAGGAAATGGTCATTCCAGGGCGTTTTCTCCTGAAATTTGCCTCCAAAACTGAAACACTCCAGTGAGATAAATTTTGCGCAAATATCCAGCTGGACGCTGCTGCTGTGGCAGAGGAGATCAGGACAGGAAAAGATGGGAAAGAAACAGGTTCTTGCTGTGGTTTGTCCTTTCTGGAACCAGAAGTGCTCCAAGTTTACCAAGCAGATTTCTGTGTCAGCAATGTCACGAGGGAGAATTTCCCTCCTTCCAACAGCAGAGGAGCAGCCCCTGGGTGTTTTCAGCCCTTGGGTGTTTTCAGCCCCTGGGTGTTTTGTTTTCAGCCCCTCGGTGTTTTTAGCCCTGTGTTTTTTCAGCCCCTGGGTGTTTTCTGGCAGTCTGCATCCCAGGGGCTGCTTGGGACACTCCAAGGACAGGTCCTAGAGGTAACAAACCCTGGCTGACCCTGAGCTCTTGTTCTCTGCTCTCTGCACACCCCAGACATCACTGTGTTTTCATGGCATTCCTCACAATTTCTAGATTTAGAGACAATGTTCCTTTTTCTTCTAAAAAGAAGCTGTCATTTGATTGCTGCTAATCAAAACCAAGACAAGCACAGCAAAATACAGTAATTTCACAATTATAAGATGCACCGGAGTATAAGGCGCACTTCCGGGTTGTCGGCAAATTTCTGAACTTCATCCATATAGAAGGTGCACCGGACTATCAGGCACACTTTTATTTTGCAGCAAGGATCTGCACACAACAAAGTAACAAATTAGTAACGGAATGGCGCGATCGCGGGGTTTACTGGCAGCTGCTCAATTTGCAAACATTTTTCATGGATCGGTGCAGCCTTTAAACGCAGCCCCAGGCGCCCTCCCTGTGCCACAGGCTAAGCGTGGCTTGCAGTTCCGGGTTGGCAAATTTCTGAACTTTGCCCATATATAAGGCGCTGGATTATAAGGCGCACTTCCAGGTTTTGATCAAAATTTTAAGTCAAAAGGGAGCGCATTATAGTCACAAAATTACTGTATGTTTATTTTAATCTGAAAAATTCCTAAACTTAGAGGAAAGTTCATATCCTTAGTATAGTTGTCATTGTTGATGGAAATAAACAACACAACTCCCTTCAACACCCCAGTTTTATTTTCAAAAACCTAAAAACCAGCACAGCACAGCTACCCAGATACCTAAAACTCCTCTGAATATGACAGCTATTTTAAAGAAGGTTTGAAAAGTCCTTCAGTGGGTCTCATGTCACTCTAACACACTCTGATCCTACAAAGAGAGGTTGCACATTATAAACAGTCTCTGCAACAAGCAAAGAGAAAGGTGGGAATTTATGTAAAATCCAGTTCTGCTTTTCCTTTTCCTGATTAAAAGGATAAGAGACAAGATTATTCCCTGCCTTTCTTGGCTGTGGAGTCTCCAATATTGTGTCTAACTCATGCTGAGTAATGTGTATTGATTGCTTTGTTACCAGCTTTATTGTTCAGTCCATCACCAATAAAAAGTTTATGTAAAACAAGAGCAGAAGGAAGCAAGAGAGAGAAAGTGACTGGAGAGTGCAGATGCACATGAGGATTAAATGCTGCTTTTATTTCCACACAAATACGCTGTGCATATTTTAGCAGCAGGAATTTTGTTTTGTTGTTGTTGTTAATTTGCTGGTTTTTGCTTTTAGTTTTTGTTGGTTTTTTTTACTTGCTCATGTTCAAGTTTTCTTAGGGAAATAAAGTAGCAGGATAGAAAGTGAAAACCAGGTGAGGATGATAAATCTGCATGTGAAATGAGTGGCTGAGAGTTTTGCTGTGGTTGAAAGAAAAGGAAAAGGACAGAATTGCTGATGGTCTTTAGGGCTGGGTTTCTCTACATGTGACACAGCTGATGAGTGTAATCACCATCTTTCTCAGAGGCTTCTGGGCTGAAAATAATTGAATTTCCACGGCCAAATATTGTATGCTGTGGCCTTGGTAGGAGTATAAATGAGATGGGGATAGTGATAATTTTGTTAAAGGTGGTGTTGCCCTCTTCCATCAGTCTGGCTGAGATCCACCCAATTTACTCCTTCAGCTCTGGAACCACCCTCACCAGGCAGGTCTGGAAATAAATCCAGGGGGTGAAGGGGGCTTTGCTGGTGACCCAGAGCCAGCCAGGACTCTGCTGGGGGCACCGACAGAGGGCTCTGGGTGCCCCTCGTGGGCTCCAAGCCCCCTTTGGAGCTGCATTTGCTGCTGCATTTCCCCACAAAGCATCCCAGGCATGTTTATCAGCCTCAGCTCTTGCCTTTCCATTAACTTTTCCTGCTTCAGACAATAAAGCTGGGGAGTTAATTTCATTCATTTAGCCAGGGGAAGGGGGTGGGGATGAAAAATAGACTGAGTGCATTTTATTTGAATCTGATGGATCCAGGACGCCCTGCTCACAGTCAGCAGTGTCAGCACTCACCAGCCCTGCAAAAAATGACTCACTTGGTTCAGTGAGCAAACTGAAGGAAACTCATGGAGTAAAAAAGTGTTTCAAGGTTATTCAACAAGAGGTTTTGACCCAAAACTGAAAGGTTCTTTTTTAAAATTTATTTTATTTAAGGCATTTATTTGTGTCTTCTTTTTTGAGTTGCTGTTGTTTTCTTTCCAAGCAACAGAAGTGTCACTTGAGAAAGAAAGTGTTATTTCAAAAGGAAAAGTGGAAGCATTCTGTTAGGAAACAGAAATGTGGGAAAATGTTTCGACCTCTCTTTTTCTTTCTTAATTTTAGCTTTGTATTTTTGAAATTCTTCGCACACTGTGTCTGTAACTGAATAGTTCTGCTAATCACTTCCCCCAGACTGCATATTTTGGTGAATTAGATATTTTCACAAGGAATACTGTCTCCATCTCTTCCCTTGATCCCATGTTGTGGTTTGACTCTGGCCAAACATCCAGCACCCACAAAAGCCATTCACTCACCTTCTCTTGCTCTCAGATGGGCAAAGGAGAGGGAGGAAAATTAACTGAGGGCTCATGAGTCGAGATGAGGACTGGGAGAAAACATTTTTGGCAAAGCAGATTGAGAGCAGTGCCACCACTACTAAAATACAACAACCTATGGACATGAGCAGAGCCATGGAGAGCTGTGCAGGAAGGGTGGAGAGAGAAAAGAGAGGGCATTCCAGAAAACCAGAAATCCAGATTTGGTGCAAAATTACTGCTGGCAGCAAGCCAGGAAAGCCCTGCCACAGCCTGGCAGCTTGCTGTGGCAGGTGTCATCTGGGACGTGAGGAATGAGGGATTTCATCTTGGTTTAACCTGTCCTGTACCTGCGCCCACCTTATTCCCACAGGTGCAGCAAATCCCTTCCATTGACTCAGGAACAAGAGGCTTTTACTGTGTTTGAGTGAGGAAAAACCCAAATGATTCTCTTCCTAATTAGCCTAATGAGCCTTTTGGCTCTCGCATGATGACAAGTAAATGAATTTGCCCTTTGCTTGATAAGTTCTTATGGGAATGATCTGAAGTCTTTCGTAACAATGCATCAAAAGTACAAAGTCATTAAAAACAGTTGTCCAACTATGAAATTAGTTATTGATTAATATTGCTTCCAGACAGCCATATTGTTCATTTGAAGAAGGAAAAAAAAAAGGATTCTAATGTTCATATTTCTTCATGAAAGAAGTTATTGAAATATGGAAAACATTTGAGATCCTGAGGTCATGTATGTACTTCCATGCTCAGACGCACTCATTTTATTAATTTCATCTTCAGAGGGGCCTTGCACTTGGAAAAAGTTGTTGATCACAGTGAACACCTTGAGTGATCTCATCTTGCTGTGCCCTTCCCCAGCTGAAGAGAGCAGCCTCTCCTGCAAGCAGCTTCACCAAAGTGAGCTGAACAAGCGCTGCTGTGAGTCACAGGGAGTTTGTCATCCCCAGGCTGTGAAGCACAGCTGAAACAAGAACAGAGGGCTCCTAAAAGTGCCTGAAAGGGCCCTGCTCTGTGAATAGAGCCAGGAAATAGCAGCCATATCAAGTGTTATTAGGGGCCAAAGGAGCGGTGTCAGAGGGAGGGAGAGCGCAAACAGCCGGGGTGTGCTGGTCCATCTCCAGCAGGGTGATTTCCATGGTCACCCAGACAGGTCAGGAGCTGTGTCTGTGCTTTTGTTCCAGGCAGCATCCAGCATCTCTCAGTCTCTGCAGTGAGAAGAAGGAAAATGATGTAGGGGGAGAAAGGAAAGGGAACAGTGAAACAGTGCTTGGAATCACACTAAGCAGAAAGGACTTTTTTAACATTGAGCTGGTCAATGAAGTGAAATGACTGGCTTAGCACAGTGCTGTGAATTTGTATGTTTAAAATCATAACTCATTTTGTAATCTCCTTCCTTCCACAGAAGTGCCATTTGTCAGAATACAAAAAAATTACAAGTGCAGTTCAGGTTCCATTTCACTCTGAGGTCATTTCCAGCCAGCACTCATTTGTGGGCTGAGTTGATCAGAAGTTTTCCAAAATATAGTGGCTATTTGCCCATAAATATCTACTTCCTGAAACCAACACGTCTGGCAGAGGGGAAAAAGAAACTAAAAAAAAAAAAAAAGGAAAGCATATTTCCCTGAAAATTCAGTTCTAGGAGGAGTCTGGCCCAACAAATGGCACAGTTAGAATATTGTTCCTCCATTACAATTGCCTCAGAATCATTACTCTTGTATTTCATCCTCAGCTGATTAGTTCCTCAGCTCAATTGCTTTGAAACAAATAAAATACCATCTATTTGTGTTTTTGCTTCTGTGGGGAAAAAAATCTGCTTATTGTGGTAAACTAAATAGATTGGTTTTGTCTGTGCAGGGTTTTGTTTTAAAGAATGGAATAATTTTGCTGGAACTGAAATTCGGATTTTTCAGGCTCTCTAATGAAATTCTTCTATTGTGTGTTGATTTGGGAAACAGTCTGGACAGCTGATATTAAACAGCTCTGGAAGCTTTATCTGAGGTTTGGAATCAGAGAATCCCAGAATGGTTTGGGTTGGAAGAGATATTAAAGCTCATCCAGTGCCACCCCTGC
>VRYO01002223.1:1800445-1841672 GCA_009812075.1 Sialia sialis
TCTCCAGCAGCTCCAGGTCCTTGCTGTGCTCTGACCACAACCACTCCAGAAATGCTGCACTGAAAACGTGTTTAGTCCTTGCCCTCTTTTTCAACACAAGGTGCTCAGATGGAAAAGTTTTAGATAGTCACCCAATGTCAAGCTTATCAGGTTTGCCTATTATTTCTTATCAAATCTGAAACATGCCAGGCATCATTTAGCCTGAGATATTTGGCATTTCACAAAGCCTGGCTGCCTGTCACTCAAACCCAGGTGATGGGCACTTCAAAAAAGACCAAGGTGCATTTTTGAGCACCATTTATAAATTTCTTTGGACCCACATTTTTTTACATGGGAGCCCTCTAGTTAAGGCTTGAATTCCTGATAAATTCCATGCATTATTAACCTAATTGGACACAACATATACTCTGAGATTCTTATTAATATTTTAACACATTGCAGAGTCTTTACTCTTGAGCAGTCAACCAAGTGTTCATCTCCATAAAAATGGGCTCCTCATAACCAGACAATATCCAATCATTTCCAGGCCATAAGGTAAATTTCCTGTACATTCTTTCCATTTTGCAGTTTTCTCACCAATCAGCACAATTACTTTCACCCTATGGATTATTTTTCCATAAACCTTGCCAGAAGCTGCCTGGGAAGGATGGAAACTTGATTGGAAGACACATCAAAGAGAGAATCTAAGGCTAAATAATTAAGCAGAATTATTTCATTTATTCCTGTAATTTCTACCCTTTACTGATTCCAAAAATCTTCAAAATAAATAAATTAATTGCAATATGGTAATAATACAGCAGTGATATAATATTTACCAGGATTATTAAGTGGTGCTGCAGCCCACTGATTGTTGAGTGACTTTGTTGTTCATTTATCTGTGCAGCAGGAACAATTTGGAGTCCAAAACCTGAACATCACAGTCTGAGGTGATGCAAGGAAACATGAAAGGAATGACCCTGAGCTAAAAGGATTAGTGGTGTTTGTTAGGCACCATGGCTGCAACAACAAAGTTAATTAGCCAGAACAATTATTAGGTAAAATAATTTTTAAAAAATAAATAAATGTAGGAATGTTTTTGATTGTTATTATCCAAAATTGAACTATGTAGGTTATTTTAAGTGGGTAGATTTTTGTTTGTATCCATGAAATTGCTACCATATTAACAAGATTTTCCAGACATTAATGGATTGATTTCTGTATAATTGTAACTATATTAATTCATCCCAATTACCTCTAAGTAAAATTTAAATTAAGTTAAATTGAAGAAATTAAAAATGTTTGAAAACCCTGCATGGAAACCTTGAGGCATCATAAGATTGTCATTTCTCATCTCTAATATCATTAATTCTGCAACTGAGAACACAACAGATGGAGTATTGGTTCTCCCAAGACTTGTAAACTGTTGTTTTCTGTACATTTCAAACCAAACTTCCAGGTTTTTTCATGAATTCAATGTGATAGTTTTTTTCCCAATGATGGAAAAGTGTCCTTGTCTGTCTCCTCAGGTCTGTTGGTTCCTTACAGAGGAAGCTGATGCACAGATGATCCATTTGCAATGTGAGATGTTCAGCCACGAAGAGGAGTTTAACTCTGGCACTGGTGTGAGAGGGAACAGTCATGAAAGGCACAGAGGCACCTCCTGACACCACAGGCACTCAGGAACCAGCACAGCTCCAGGGCAGCTCTTCTCCACGGGGCAAAACTGCAGTGCTGGCCTTGGCCAGGGCCACCAAGAGCAGATCCAGGCTGGGACACCTTCATGTGATCTTGGCAAACAGCTCAGCCAGAGCTCTGTTGGTTGTGTTGGGCTGGAAGAGTTTAGGGTGAGTCTGCCTTCAGCTGGAGCTTCCTCGTCACCAAGTTCTTCCATTCCCAGAGCTGAGGTTTACACTCAAATGAGAACTTGCAACAGAGCTGCTGCACATCTGAGAGGAGTTTGGACACTTTGAGAAAGCAGGCACATATCTACACACATATGTTCTTCAGCTGTGTGTTTTGGGGCCTTAACACTGATATCAACAGGTATTTCAGCTCACTTGCATCTTATTTATTCATCTCATGGCTGGCTGTGTACTCTTCCAAAAGGCTCCTCCAAAAGTACGGATCTCCTGATTTCCAGATCACTCTGGGCTAAAGAGTCCTTGGGCTGCATCTCTGCTCATTTCTGTTCAGGTGCTTGATGGGCTGCACTGATACGGAAAACAGAATTTATTATTAAAGGCTGCCAGCATGTCCTGTCTTCTCTTCAACTGGAATTTTCCACTTGCACTGGTCTCTGTGGGCTCCAAGGGCTGGCCAGGTGGTCTGCTCTGAATTTAACAGCCTGAATCAGATAAAACTCAGTCTAGATCATCTGCACTCTGCTAGAATTAGACAGATGCAGGTCACCCTGGGAACCAGCCAAAGCCATCCCCTCCCTGCAGCAGAGTCATGCACATGAAGAGGAAGGTGCTCACAGGGAAGAGGTTGTTTGCAGAAAGGTGTTCATTAATTGCAATTTTGTTCCGGACCCTCTGGTGAACAGAGACTCACTGGGAACAAATGAAAGTTTTTGGAGTCGGGGGGGGAAAAAAAAAAAAAAGGAGGAAAAAGTTTTGCCTCTTAGAGCAGGGAAATAGTTTGAGGCTATGTTTTAATTAAAATGAATATCTGCACTATCTTAATGTTATTGCCAGTTAAGTGTAGCGGGGTGATTTAGAGTTCTGTAACACAATTATACTCTGGTAATGAAGCTCCGCAGAATTATCCCAGGAATTCAAAATGCAGAGGGGAGCAGTAGCTCTCATTTGTAACCATGTTACAGCCTCTATTGTTACAGTATTTTCTGTTTTCCTCCAAGATTAACTCAGTGGTGTTTAAGTCTCTGGTTCCATGAAAGAGAAGGGGAGCAGTGGCAGCAGCTGTTTGACGATCCCTGCAGTCAATCCTTCCCCAGGGATCCAATCTCCCAGCACAGAGCTCTCTGTGCTCCTGGGTCTGCTGGGGCCAGGGCTGGTCATTCACTGGAAATACCAAATGAGCCATATCTTACAACTTTTCAGGATTGTCAGTGTCCAAATCACCTTCTGCAGGTGAGACCTCAGCCTTGACAGGTGATGTGGAGCCTTCCAGAGCTGCTTCACATCTTTACCTCTGCTTCTGATTCCTGCTGGGATTCCTGCTGCGGCAATGAAGACAATGAGAGAGAGAATGATCCCCTTCCAGATGTTAAAAACCACATTCCTACATCTTCAGCTGGACAGCCAGAGTGACGCACACTGGAGTTATGTTTTTAGATTGAGATGTTGAGTTTGATCTCTCAGTGCACCTGTACCCTCCTGGTTTGTGTCTCCAGGAGCTTTGCCAGGAGAGCCAGGAGCATCCAGATCTGTGACACCAGCACTCAGAGACCTCAGCCCCTGTCCAGACACATCACTGCTCATTTCCCCACCCTAAGAAGGAATTTCCTCAGGCCAGAACTGATTCAACACACAGGTCCTTCAAGCCCACCAAAATTCTTTGCTAAGGTGAGATCCTGGAATGCAGACACCCCAAGAACTCTTCTCTGACCAAGAATGATCCAAGATTCTGTTTCTGGAAATGGGAAAACTGTTTGGAAATAGGAAGAAGTGCTGGAAGTTTTCATTCCCATTGGAAACAAATTTGTTTGGTATTGAGGAAAGCCAAAAACTGAATTGGAGGTAACTTCACTTGAGTTTTTGATTTGCAGCAAAGAGATTAAAAGCAGAAAGGAATCGATATGATAATAAGCACAATCCTCAGGAACACCTCCAAACCCCTGTGGCAGACCTCAGCAGCATGATTAATCCTAGAAAACAGAATTTACATGCTCCTCCTGCTTCTGTGGGTTGTTTTGCACAATTTCATATCACAACTAAGGTCCAGACTGTTCAAATGAGGCATATCTTTCAACTTTTCAGGATTGTCAGGGCTCAAATCTAGCATCACATTCCAGAGATACAGACATTCTAGCTCCAACCAGGTGGCACTTTTGGGGATAAAAATAAAATTGGGCAATAAAAGCAAGTTAAAAAATGTCTTGCTGCTCTGCTCTGTGGTTGAGTTTGAAACAAGCTGGCATGAAAGAAATGTTTCAAACCCAAAATGTGCAGTGTTTCTTCCCTTTTCAAGATGGAATGTTTCTATTTGCTTGCTTGAAACTAATTTTAGTTTGTCCACTTCTTTCCAGTGGAGCTTTTTGCAACCATGTTTCCCAGATCTTAGCAGTGAGAACAAGCTCTTTCTTTCAGACCCTGGTCTGCTCATGCTGAGCTCTGCTTTTCTGCCTTCAGGCCTTCTAAAATATTATCCAATGGGGCAAAATGCTGCTCCACGTGTGTAAAGACCTTGCCTTTCACTACCAGGTCAATTCTACCTCTACGACCCCAAGAATACAATTCTGCCTTTGTTCAGTTTTACCTGAGGAGTAAAGGCTGGCACCTCTCAGCTTTGTGAAAACCCACAGCTCAAGCTCTGACTCGAGGCAGAAGCTCACTGTTAGCATAAAAAATAGGTCAGTCCATTTTTTTTCTGCAGAAAACATTCCTCCTGCAAAGTTTTGGTCCCTCTCCAACCACTTGCTAAAAGCTCATGACCATGGAATAAAGGCTAAGGTCAAATGTCCTGGAGCTATGAGACAATATCTCAGGACGCAGGTGTCCTTGGGCTCTGATTTAGGTTTCCATGTGTCTTACTGCATTTGCTTAATGATTTTCTAGGCACCTATGGCCATAGCATCTGGGCTGCTGCCACAAATTAAATGCAATCAGACATTAAATCAAAGTGCCTCCAGCAGGCTGCAGAAACAGGGCTCCTCCAGCAGGCTGCTGCCACTGCTGGGCAGAGGGCACCCAGGAATGGCTCAAATTCAAGCAGAGGTGCTGCTGGGAGGAATAGCTTGAAAAGCTGGCACTGTGGATTACCAGGATATCCACACTCCTGGACTTGAATTCTTCCTCTATGAATATCAGAGAAAATAAGGCCAGAATATATTTTGAATTACTTAAATATTCTACAGCCTCACTGTACAGAGAACCTGCCCTTAGGCTTCCTTTTGGGCAAAATCCCAGGCATCATTTATGCAGCACAAGACCCTGAGGTTCAGACACTGAGACTTTGGTGTTTTATGGCTTCTTATAAGATATTTATTCTTTCAGCATGACCACTTGAATTTACAGTAGCACATGTTGGGGGAGATGGATACCTACCCCAGGCCACAGCCTGCTGAGGGCTCCTTCCCTTGTATTGGATCCCATTTGGAATTTTATATTCCATATGTTACTCTTGGAGCCAGACACATGCATGACTATTATCAGCCTGAGTGCTAACAGCTGGAATGTATAAACTGTCTGATATAATGGAAGATTTATCAAAAATTTTCCCAAACAGTATAATGTAAATTCTGCCCCGTTTTGGGGTGTGAAAAAATTGTCATATCTAGACCTGTGACAGTATGAAGCTATATCTGACTCAGTGCTGTTTGTCAAAATGCCCCAAATAGCCAGATAATAATTCAATTCAATCCTGTTTATTGCGAGAGAGTGAGGGAGACTCTCAGGGCATGTGAAATCTGCCTGCATGTGTCCATCTGCTTGCAATAGCTCTGTGTGGCAGCTTGATTGGAAATTATTTGCATGGGAAGGAAAGGTCGCTGTCTCTGAAGGACAAAATCTGCCTCTCTGTCCAACAGACTCCAGGAGCCATTGGTCACCCCGGGATGACAGCTCTGAATTGCAGGGCAGTGTTTGCTGCGTTTATTTCTCCCAGTCATTCAGGGGGCGTGTGTGAGTGGAGGAGTGTCACACATTCGGCCAAGTTCGGGGTGTGACAGAGGCACCAGGCCACGGTCACCTCAAAAACACTGAGGGATATTTACAGAACAGAAAATAATCATCAGTGGCTGTTTACTGATTAAACTTGAAGCAAGCCCAGTCCTTCCAAAAGAGCAATCATCTGCTATTCATCACAGATTCCTGCAAGTCTGGATGCAAAGGCTGTTGCAGAGCTCGGGAAGTCCTTCACGTTCAAAGTGACTTTCTGCTGTTTGTGTTAATGATATGGGAGCCCTGAGGAACCTGGGCTGAGCCTTGTTTCAGCTTCTGGACAGAGAAGAAAATACATAAAATACAGAACAAAGGAAAATCCTTTCTGTAGGGCCTCGTGTCAGAGGCACAGCTCGGGAGCATCCCAGTGTTCCAGAGCCATTCTCCAAGCCTCGCTTGTGGGGCCACACAGCACCTGGAGCCCAAATCTGCTCAGCTACATCTTCAGCCATGCTTAGCATGGAGTTGCAAACCTGCTGGATGAATAAAATCTCTCTCTCGGGTCAAAAACAGCAGAGAATTCAAGTCTGTTCTTACCTGAATGAAAATGAGATCGATTTTTTCCTTTCTAATTTTTCAGTAGGATTTACAGTTTCATGAACTTGAATGGCTCGTCCCTTCCAACTTTGGATCCTGTTGGTCAAAGTGACCACACTTGGCAAATGGGGACAGTGATTCCCATCAGCTTTGTGAACACAAGCAGGGTGACAAGAAAAGGCCTCAAGTGGTATTTTATGGCCCCAAGCAATGTAATCCCTGGGGACTTCTTACTGTGGTTACTGAGATTGGAATGGCTATTAAAAAAAAAAAAAAAAGTTAAAAGAAAAAAAAAGAAAAAAGAGTCAAATAGCTGCTGCCTTATGGACAGAGGGTTGTTTTCAGATTGTTTTCAGATTTGTTCAACAACTGGTGCTGTCAGACTGTAACCATCAAGTATAGGTGCTTGTACTCACAGTCCATGGAGCATTTCCAAACAGAGCAGCACTTCCACCTGCTTGGCAGGAAGGAAGGGGCAAGAAGTGGCACCAACCTGTGCCCTGTACCTCTGGTCTGAAGATCAGAGTTTTCAGTGACACCACCGCTTGAAGGGTTAAATCTGATTGACTTTCCAAACCAGCAAGACCAATCACCACAGTATTTTCTCCCTTTTTAGATGGTGATCTTCTATTAGGAAAAAGAAATGAATTGCCAAGAATTTTGTCCTGCTGTGTAGGTGGAACTGTCACACATTAAAACTGCTTTCAATCACCAGCAAAACTCAAATGCAGCAATTTTCTTTCTCTGTTTCACCCTCAGTTTGAGGCCTGCTTTTCTAGTGCACCTGTAGCTTTGCTGGGGAAACTGCCTCCTTCCAGGTGAGAGCAGAAGGAAGAGCAGTTTAGTAGTGAGCATATAAAGACTCTGAAAGGGAAAATGAAGCAGAAATTCCTTGGGATGGGTATTTCTAATGGAACAGATCCTGGGTTTGAGAGAAGTGCACTCTGCAGCCTGGGCTTGGACAGAACATGATGTGCTGCAGCTGAGCTGGAGTGGATAATTCCAGAGCCCACATCTCAGGGACATCACTTCCAATCTCAGCCATGTCACACAGTTACTCTGCAGAGCCAGGAGAGTGCTGTGGTTATTGAAACCCAGAATGAGCTATCAGGGAGCAGGGTGTTTAAACCAACCTGAACAATGACTCCCCGTGCACTTTGCAGCAAGTCATTTCATCTCCCTGTGCTTCTCTCCTCTGCAGGCTGAGGACAACGCTCCCTGTATGTACCAGGGACTGCAGAGCTTCATCTGCTGGAATTATTGTTGCTCTTTGTAACTATGGAGTGTTACGAGAAGAGATAATGGAAGCACAAGTGAATTTCACATTTGAGTGGTGGCCATTAAGCCTTGCTAGAGTCCTCTGACTTCAAAGATATTTTATGTCTCCACTCCAGTGGCAGATTACACTTCAAGGATTAACCTGGCACATAAACCTAGAGAGGATTAATTTTTGGCCATGTTTCCCCTGGTGTAGCTATTTACCCCAGAGAAAAGAGAATATGGGAATATTATTTGTACCTGCCTCTTAATGGGAAATGTCTGCCTAAAAATACCTGTTGTCCCACTTTGTCTCGTGGGTAATGACATCAGTATCACCAGAAGTCAGGGATGTGCATCCCAAATCTTCATCTGAAGAGATTCACTGGAAGCTAGGGACAGTCTCATCCACAATCACAGTAATTTCACACCTATAAGGTGCACACTTTTGTCTAAAACTGATCAAAACCTGGAAGTGCGCCTTATACTCCAGTGTGCCTTATAGGCGTGAAATCACTGTAATTTTTTTTTTTTTAATGGATGTTTGCTACTCTTTGTGTTGTCTGTGGAGCCACTTATGCATCCCCTGCTGCCTGGGAGGTGCCCTGCACTGGCACACCAGGGCTATAATCAGATCATATCTCCTGTTGTAGAAAAGTGTCAATCCCTCTCTTTACAGATGGCTGGATGCAAACCAAGTCTAGGGGCTGTCACTGGAGTTATTTGCTGCAGTTGGATGAGCATGGAGGGCACGCATGGCACACAGGCACAGGAGTTTGCTCTCACACTCACACACCAAGTGCAGCTCATGCCCACAGCAAAGCCTTCCCAAAATCACTGCAGGGCTTTGGTAGAGCTGGTCTCGTGTGTATGGTGGGCACAGGGAGCTCCTGCTCAGGGTGGGCAGGGAAGAAATGCACAGGACATCTGGACAGGGTTGGAAGGACAGAGAAGTCCCTGTGAGTGCCAGGAGCTGAACCCTGGCAATCCCAACATTCTGCCAAGAGTTAAGGGATTCCATTCTCCATTCTACCAGAAATCACCATGCTCCTCCAAAGCCACAGCTCTGTGGCTTCTCAGCTGGGCTGAGCTGTAGACCTGTCCTTGGTGACACATTTCAAGCACTGTGGTGGAGTTGGAAGGAGCATTTTGTTTCACTGTTTGAGTTTGTGGGGCAAAATCAGTGGGATTTTCAGGTCTGTGGTTGTCAATCAATCTTGCCAAAGTGTTAAAAGTCAACAAAACATAAACTCTTTGAAACGGAAAGCGGAATTTTGCAGAGAGCCCCGTCTGAAAGAATTGTGACCAAAAAAATGGCTTTTTTATTCATTAAAATTCAAATGCAGATAAATAAGCAACAGCTCCAGTGAGGATTATGGAACTTCGGTATTTATGAGGAAGCAGAAATTTTATAAATATTGAGATTGGCTATTTTCTACCTACATACCTTTTTTTTCAGAAGAGTAATAACATTTGCTAGTCCAGCAATAAAACTATGCATTTATGCAGCAGCTTTCATCCAGAGATCTCCAAGTACTTTACTAACATTGGCTGGAAGAAGCCTCACAGAGCTCTTACAGAGAAATAAGGAATTATTATTCCCAGTTTATAAATTGAGAAATGTTTGCAGAAGAAGATAAAGGAATTCTGTCCAGAGGCAAAGGCTGAGAATGTGGCAATGCTGTGGCAGAGTCTGGGAGTTGCTGCAGGAATTATTCTGCATCTGAGCGGCTCCACCAGTTTCAAGATGTGTTTGGAGGGACAGAAAGTTGCTGCAGGAGCTGATGGGCTGAACTTGGAGTGTGCCATCACTTCACCCCCACTGCCTGTGTGCTGTCATGGGTGACAATGAATGAGAGCAACTTATCCCTGCACATCAGCACCAATCTTGTGTGAGTTAAATAAAGGCTACATCACCTCAGAGTTAATGTGCTAAATAACTCTGTGGCCTCGTGGATTCAGTAAGATAGGGTATCTCTCCTTAACACAGAATCATGCCATGTAAATGTCACTTTTATGGATAAGGTCAATTTGAAATATGTTCCCAGCAGCAGCAGTCACAACAACAACAACAACATTAACAACAGCATCAACAACAACCCAAATAATCTTTTAATAGTTGTCAGAACTTCTCCTCTACAAGACATTTTAATGAAATTTGCCCCTGTATTAAAAAGAAATTCTGTCATAAATATAAGAAAGAAAAAGTGTCAAAATACAATGAAAGATAAATACAGACTGAGTAGAACATGTGTTTCCATCAGCTTTTACCATTTTAAAAGGACAGAAAAGGATAGATGCAGGACTGTTTCCCCTATCCAGAAAGAAAAATTCTTCCATTACATCAAAATATGGATCAGGAGATTTGGGTCTTCCCCTGCCCAGACCTGGTCTTCAGAATAAGCCTCCACCAGTATAAAAAAATACCTCAGAAAATCAAGAGGTTTCCTTTCTTAGATTAAATCTTTTTTGTGGGTTTGGGTATTTTTTCTTCTTTTTCCTCCTTTTTTCTTATTGCTGTCTCTATGCAATGTCTTCAAGTGATCAAGATTATTGGGCTGGATAATATCCAGGCAATTAATTGGCTAAACTGCAGTTAAGGTGATCAAGAAATTTTAATGGCTGAAGGGATGTCGATAATGAAGATGAGAATGATGATGAAAATGATGCTAATTAATAAATTTGTCTATCTCTAAACTTATTTTACTTGCCACCATCAGTGGCTATTTTGATGTAGCAGGTTCTGGCTGTGAGTTGCAAGCTGTGCATGTGCAGGGGGTGGAATTTCACTGTCCTGGAAACACTCATGTGGCCTTTGGGAAGCAGATTTCACATCCCCATTGATGGAGGTATTGCTGCCTGGGACGTCTCATCTAATCTAAGGCCTTGTCTCTCACCCGCTAATTTATATCAATCCCTTTCTTCCATTTACATGTACCACCTTTTTAAATCAAGCACGGGTGTCTTTTCCAGGGCTCTAAGTGGCAGGGAACTCACAACATTCAGCTGTTGCAGGCATCAATTACCGCTGCTATTTAGAGTCACATCTCCATCAGAGTCTGAGCACGTCTTTGAAGTTTGCATCCACTGGGCTTTGCTGGAATGTTTTCACTTCAATTGAAGAGCATTTTGTTTACAAATCCCTTCCCCACGTAATCTGAACGATGATGATGATGCAGTCATCACTGCTTTAGTGCCTGTGACACAAGCAGCCTCTTCTCTTGCAAACTTTTACTCCCTCAGCAAGGGCTGGAGCCCAGCTGAGGCAGGGCAGCCTTTCTCCTGTGAGCACTGTGAGCTCTCAGCTGGAGTTATTAAAGAAAGTGATCCCAGAGGAGAGGCTGCTGTGAAAACTCACAGATATTTCTACGTTTCTTTAGGATTGCATGTCTGAGTCTTGATTGCTTCTTTCTAATTTCACCTAAAGCTGAATGTTAAGTCTCTTTTGTTTTGTTGGTTGTTTGGTGGGGCTTTTTTCTTGCCCACAGATCACATTCCTAACCATGAAACACTTCTGGGATGGAGAAGGCAGGAGAAAGGAAAGCAGTGCTGCAGGTTTTGTACTGACACAGAACTTTTTGTGCCTTGATTCCTCCAGAGGCAAAGCCATCATTCCTTAAAATCCCCTTTCAACACGGCTTTTTGGTGCCTGCATGCCCTGAGCTGCCTGTGCAGGCAGAGCAGGGGGATGGAAGGGGCTCTTGCTCTGTGCTGCTGGTGACCAGTGCCTGCCATGCTGCTGCTTCTCTGCTGCTGATCCCCAGCTGATGGATCTGGCAGCATCGAGAGGAAGGGTCAGAGTCCAAAGGATTAATGGTGCTTTGATTGACTTGCTGATGTTTGATGTGTTGTAGATATGCTCAGGCAGTGCTTCCTGTCTCTTTATCTTCCATGTGCAGCTGTGCTGACAGCTTTCCCAGGCCCCTCTGAGCTGCACCAGGAGTTTCTCAGGAGAAATATTTGCCTTTGCTTCCTGGATCCTCTCTGTCACACACACTCTGTGTAAGGAAGGGGCCCATGAATGCACTTTAAAAGGGAAGAGGTTCACTTGTTCTAGAAGAAGAGAAGGATCCATATAAAAAATCCTAGTAGCAAAGCTTTAGGAATGCAAAAAAACTCAAGTGCTGCTCTGAAAAGTCACAATTCCCCTGGCTGCTGATGCCAAGGACGTCTGTGCTGTGTGCATGCCTGGTGTGATGGAACACTGATGTGTCATGAGTGTGGAAATGGTTCCTACAGCCCCTCTTTTCACACACGGGGGAGAAATTCTCACTCCAAGCTGCCAGGCAGAGCCTGTGCTTTCCACCAAGGCTTCATTTCATGTGTGGCCCTGCCCAAATGCATGGTCTGGGACACAGCACAGCTCTGGGCTCCCTTCCCAGGCCTGTGAGTGTGAGAGATGCTGGAGGTGTGAAGGGGGAAGCATGTGAGCCTTGGCACATCTGTTGAAGACAAGAAATGACCTCTAGGAAAGACTCAGAGGCAGAAAAATAAATAAAAAAAAAGAATACTGGGAATGGAAATATATCTATTTCATTTTCCATATCCATCCCAACATAGCCATATCTCTCCAGAGATAAAATAAAGTGTGTTACATCAGGATCCTAATCCCTAGGACTTGATAGGTACCAAGTGTTTCTGTTCTTTCATTTAGTTTTAAGTGCAGCTCTCTTTATCCACCATTTAATTGTTCAAACTTTCCAAAAAAAAAAGGCAAGATATCTTACAAACTGGAAGCAGCTACAGCCTTGTGTGTCTGGGTAAAATGCCGATAAAGGAAAAGCATTATTGTATGAAGAGGGAAATTCTAGACTTTGTAATTATCCCACTGAAAAATTGAAATGTGTTTTAAACCCTTTTTCTCCCTTTCTCAATTGAAATATAAATTGAAAGATCTTCCCTGGATTGAATAGTGACTCTGTGTGTATTTGTGTGTGATTAATTCAGATTTCATCCTACATGGAGTCCTTGACTCACTGAGACCATTGCTGATGCTCTGGAGATGAGCTGCACTACAAGGGGAGTGAAATTACACAAAATCACCAAAACCAAACCTGAAAATGAGTGACCTCAGGAGGTCACCCAGCCCTGCCTCAATTCTCTACCAGCTACTTCTAAACCTTTCCTGACAGATGTTGGTTTAACCTGCTCTTAAAAACCTCTGGTGAATCCAATCTCACGGCAATCTATTCCAGCCCTTAACTGTCCTCTATTGTTGAATGTTTTCCCTTCATGTCTAATATCAAATAAACAATTATCTCTATTTTCTCACCTCTTTAGAGACACGAAATATATGCTTTTGGATGTTGAGACTACACTTTGCAATGATGAAATCAGCATTCTCCAATCAGGCTGATTGGGCTGCAGCTCACACATTCTTGTGATGTTTTTTTTTTTGCCATACACAAATCCTTTTCATTTTTCTACCTCTTTATTGATATTTTCTCTCCCATATACCATATTATTCTTTGTTTATATGTCCATTCCTCTCTTGGATTAGCCTGTTGTCATGGTTTGAGAGACAGGTGTCTGCTGAGGAATGCAGGAGCCTCCCTTGGAATGGAAAATATGACCCCCTTCCATCTGAATTGTTAAAATTTTGGAATTAAGGGGTTTTCAGGCAAAGGTGTTGGAAAAGGAATAACAGTTCCTTTCTGGAACTTGTTAGGAGCTGAACAGGAATCAGATACCCTGTATCTTAGAACACCTTCAACAGAAATTCCAAATTACTTCGTTTTAACCAAGCATTGCCTAAGCAAGTGTAAATTTAATAATGAAAATTCAGTGATCTCCTGTGTTTGCAATGCCTCCTCTCCCACATCCCAACGGAGCAGGTGAGAGCCCAGCCCAGGCAGCTGCAGCTCCATCAGCTGATTTCCTGGGAGCTGACACCAAGGGGAGCTCTGCAGTTTGTCCTACTGGCCCTTCCCTGAACTATCGATGTAAATATGTGACAAAAGCATCGCTCATGCAGGCTGCTGCTCTGGGATGGAAACATGACATATCCATAAAACATGATCTATGTGTAATCATCACACAGATGCCTTCAGACAGGCCAGAGCGGTGACTTGCTAATTAAGTTTTACAATCCAGTGGTTGTGAGAAAGATAAAAACATGTCCCCGGTCAATCCATTACAAAGAGAACAGAACATCTGACCTTTTCATCCTGCCTTCCGTTTGCACTCGCTAGATCCATAACCTTTTCCAGCTGGAACTGAAAGTTCAATTAAGTTTTGTTGGCTTAGAAAACTGCCCATGTCCTGGAGAGTAGATTAGGCACTCAGGGGCTGCAATTATCCATCTGGTGCCACTTCAGCTATAATATCTATATATTTATATACATACTGCCAGCCTTGCAAGGATAAACATTGTGCTGAGTTGCTGGGAGGAGGGTGACATTCCCTGCTGCTGGGGACTCCTTTGGTGCCACATTCCCACCATGAGAATCTGTGCAGGGCAAAGCCAATGTCATCCTGGCACTGAGCCCCAGAGGGGATGTGTCAAACAGAAATGGATTCAGCACATACCACCCAACCTTTCAGGTTTTCATCTCTGTCAGTGCGCTGATTTATGGATCTGCACTTCCTCGCGGACCAGGAGAGGCATGCAGAACCTTTGGAAATAATTTAATCTCTGTTGAGAAGAGAATTTTATAAATACAGACAAATGTATATATTAAATATAGTTAGCACTTCTGGGGACAACGAGCTCGGCCTTGGCAGATCACTGATGCAATTCCATCAAAGATGAGCCCTGGCAGGGACCAGCCCATCAATCACCAGGATGATCAATAACCCCGCAGTGCACACAATCAAACCTGATCAGCCTCCTGTAGCCTCGGGTGAGAGAACGTCCCAGGTCCCCACCACACACAGGCTGCACCTTCAAGGGCTCATCTGAAAGTTTGCTGAGCTGCATTTTCCGTTTGGGGATCTCTTCAGCCTGTTTGCAGAGCTCCAGCTCTCTCTGAAAGAGAAGCAAACACTTCTCAGATCATCACATTTCAGTGAGAACTCACGCTTTAAGAAAGGGATGCAGCAGTGACATTCATTCCCAATAAATTACAAGGCCAGTGGGCATTGCAGCTCTCAACACAAGGCTCTGCCTTTACCACCAGCTTATACGAAGGTGAACATCAATTTTCCCCTGTGCACTGGACACCAAGAAAAGTAACAAACAAACAGCTGAGCACCACACACTGCCTGCTGTGGGGCAAGTGGCAGTAATTTAAGTCAGTATCATCCAAATACAGGCTGTGCTGCTCAAAACAATGGGAGAAAAAAGACACATCTCCCCCAATAAAGGAGGAAAGCTGGGCTTGCTGCCTCAGAAGCTGCAGATTTGGGATATGTTATTTCTGGCCTCCATCAGGAATCTTTCTCCAGGGCTTGGTGAGTGCAGATTATTCTTATGTGGACACCACAGGGGATAGGACAAGTCATCATGGGTCACAAAATCATGGAATGGTTTGGGTTGGGAGGGACTTTAATGATCATCTTGTTTCACCATCCCCACCTCCCCGGCAGGGACACCTCCCACTGTCCCAGGCTGCTCCAAATCACATCCACCCTGGCCTTGGGCACTTCCAGGGATCCAGGAGTAGCCACAGCTGCTCTGGGCACCTGTGCCAGCACCTCACCACCCTCGCAGTAAAGAATTTCTTCCATATATCTCACCTAAAGCTCTTTCAAACCTCTGTTTGTCTCAGCAGAAAAAAATATAAAAATTCTGAAACACATTAAGGGAATCTGCCACTAATTCTCTCCCTTCCTCTCCCCACCACCCCTTGCCTGCTGACCTGCATCTTTTCCTGAGGAAATACAGACTCTCAGAGAGCTCCAGGTCACAGATTTACAGAAGCTACTGTGAGAGCCTTGATTCAATCTGCTCCAAATGTTGCTCATTCTATCCCCAGCGCTCTGGTGACCACCCTCACCTTGATGCCACTATGTCTCAGCTTCTTGTTTTTTCGCCTTACTCTTCCTGCATGCTAAATAAATCATAAATCATAAACAGTAAGAACATCCCACAGCAAGAAGCTGCACCATGGGCTGGAGAGGGTGCAGGGGTAGCTGCTGCTATTTCAGTCTCGTGGACAAGGAGCCTTGCGGACACTGCTGAAGGCTCGTGGAAAAAACCAATCTGTTTTTTTCCCCAGGCTGTTAACTTTTCTCAGCTCTAGCTTGGATCTTTCCCAGGCTAGGGATCTTTCTCAGAGACAAAACAAAGAAAAGAAGAAAGAACAACACCGATAGACACCTGGTGTTGACCACTGAACTGTTGTCTCATGATAATTTGCAGAAAGCATGTTTTCAAAAAGGTGTCGCCTTCTTTGACCGATGAGTCTGTTATAAGGGCACGGCATATTGTTGGCTTTTCCCAACTATTAAAATAAAAGCTGTATGTATAATGTTAAAATAGCTTTTCTGTATAAATATAAGTTTTTTCTTTTCTTCTAATAGCAGAAATTAAACATAAGTTTTTTGAGATAGTATGCTTAAACTACCTGCTTAGTTAAATGTAGAATTGAGACCCTACAACTAACATAACTATTATCAACACTCACCAGCTGCAAAAAACCAAAACCACCACCCAAATTTAAAAATAATAAGAAGAAAATTAAAACCACAAGCCAAGAAACACGCATGTTCTAAAAAAGAAAACCCAAAAAGTAGCCATGCTAAACAGTTCCCAAAAAATTTTAACTATACATAAAAAACTGTGAATATGCAATGAGTTAATGTATTGTAAAGAGTATTTAAAAAAGCATTCCTGAAGCTGCCTGTGCTCTTGGCAACTTGCCAAGCACCTGGCCATTTTAACCCTTTATGTTTGTCTCCTATTATCTTTTTATTAATCCTTTTAAATTTTACAGAGCCTGGCCCTGGTGGCACTGGCATCACCCAGATGTTCCCTTCTGTCTTGGGTTACAATACTGGATGTGATCAAAGGTATCTATTCTATCACCATCTGTTGAGGGTGGGGCAGTGATCCTGATCTCTGTGGGAGATATTCTGTTAATGGGCCATCCATTGAAACCAGCTGGGGCAGTGTTCTTTATCTTTTCACAACCCATCCTTCCTGCAGGGAGTTCTCTTCTGCTCATGGCCATTGAGTTCCACTGTGGGACTGATAAAATTACTGCATCCCATTGGGAGATGCTCCAGCCGGGGGGAAGAGCCCAACATTTCTTACCAAGATAAAAACTGAGGTTTTGGGACACTAAAGTAGCCCTTTTCCCTCTGGACTCCAGAGGAAAACTGGATTTCTACACATCATCACTGGATCTCCGGAGGGAAACTGCACCTTGTCCAGGAGCAGTGCTCCAACTGAAGCACATCTGTCACTGCAGGAGGATGCAGCCACCATTGAATGGCACTGCTGCCAACACCCTGACTGGCTGAGAGATGTCAGGTTGTATTCTGACTCTGGCAGTGTTTGGGGTTTCTTCTTTGTAGTACTGTATTTCTATTTTAATTTCCCAAGTAAAGAACTACTATTCCTAACTCCCATATCTTTTCCTGAGAGCCCCTTAATTTCAAAACTATAATAATTTACAGGGAGGGGGTTTACATTCTCCATTTCAGAGAGAGGCTCCTGCCTTTCTTAGCAGACACCTGTCCTCCTAACTGGGACACCTTTCCTTGGTTCTGCCCAGAGTCTGTCTGGTGGCACTGGCACCACCCAGGTGTCCCCTCTTTCCCCAGGGAGGATCCCACCCTGGCACAGCCTCCCTGTGCTCTGCCAGGGGTCTGGGCTGAGTCTGCAATTTCTGTAACTTCCCCCTTTCCCTGTGCTGTGCCTCATTATCTGTTCAGCCCTTTTGGGCTGGGAGACAGGGATGTGGCAGGAAGGAGTAAACAGGCAGTTTAATTGCGTGGTTAGGACAAAAGCAGCAGTGGCAGTGCTGTCATTTTGGAGCCTGCTTACAACCAGGCAGTTTGAAAATCCTTCCTTCCCATCTGCACAGAGTTAAATCTCCCAGCTCTCAAGTGAGTGTTTGGCTGAACATGGGAAAAGCAAACACACAAACACACACACAAAAAGTGTGTTTTCAGTATGTGAGAGTTTCTGCACTGGTTTCTACACTCTGCCATGGTTTATCCTCTGCCTGGAGGCTCTGTCAGGTTGGGACTTCCCTGATTTTTCTCCCCACCCTTCCTAGTTTTGAGCATAATCTCGATTTTCACCTTCTCTGCCTTTTATCTCTCTCCTCATTGGGACTTTCTGGCCTGGGCAGTCCATGACAGCTGCCAAAATGTCCAGATGTGATGGGAAATGACAGATCAGCAGCCACATCACATCAGGCCTCAAAATGAGGAGACCTTTCCTGCTGCCCTCATCTTACCGTCCCCTATAACCATCAGTTTCCAGGCAAGTTGGATATTTGCTTAATATTTTTCTCTCTGGTTGTCTGTACTCTGTGTCTCTGAAAGGAACGGGAACTAAAAAAACCCAACTTACTCAAAACTGTCCTGAGATGTTCTGTCTGCACCTCTAGACACAGATGTGGATTTAGCTGTGTTGCTTAGAAACCTGCATCTGTGGCCTGTCTGGTCCCTTCATGTTTATTTAAAATCACATCTAATAGGAAAAGACACAGCCAGAAGGCTCAAGAGTGAAAGTTTACCAGGGTCACTGCTTCTGTCACCTGAACTATTTCTCTGGTCTGTGGTCACAAAAAAACCCCAAACAGCTTCCATACAAATCAGATAGAGAACCACAGGATTTCAGCTCAGCTGTCTCTCACCCAAGGTTTGTCCCCTGCCCCAGGAAAGCAATCCTTGTATGTGGTGGGCAGCATTATGCTGACAAGCATCTTAACTTCACTAAAATGTCTTTTTTTTTTCTCACTGCCAGGAAGTTGTGTCCATAGATAAATAAATAGATTTTAACAGGGATACCAAACTGTCTCTGTGCTGGTGTGGATAAACCAGACATGCCCTGGCACAGGGAGCCCTATGCACCTGGAGCAGCTCAGGTTCATTGTGTGAATTGCTCAGGTCAGGCTGGGCATGGCTGGACACTGGCTGCCCTCTCAGGGCCTGCTCCCAGCACAACCAGGATTTTACACAAATACAGTAATCTCACGACTATAAGGCACACCCTTTTGACCAAAATTTTGATCGAAACCCAGAGGTGCGCCTTATAATCCGGTGCACCTTCTATATGGACAAAGTTCAGAAATTTGCCAACCCGGAAGTGCGAGCCGAAAGAGCCGCGGCAACCGGCACTGGGGATGGGTGGGACTGCCGGGAACCGCGGCACGGGGAAGGTGTCTGGGGCTGCGTTTAAAGGCTGTGCCGATCTGTGAAAAATGTTTTCAAATTGAGCAGCTGCCAGTAAACCCCATGATTGCGCCATTCTGTTACTAATTCGTTACTTTGTTGTGCGCGGATCCTCGCTGGAAATAAAAAAATGTGCCTTATAGTCTGGTGCGCCTTATATATGGACGCAGTTCAGAGATTTGCCAACAACCCGGAAGTGCGCCTCATAGTTGTGAAATAACTGTACTTCCCAGAAATGCATCAGGTTCCAGCTCCATGCTGCTAACAAGGCCAGGGAGCACCAGCCCAGGTGCAGACATGATTTCCACCCCAGTCTGACAATGGCTTCACTTACATTTAAGCGCAATTGCAGAATCCTTATTGTTGTCTTCTTTTCTGCTGAAATAAAAATGAACTGGAACCAAAACTTGAAATCTAACAAATTCTGAATGTAATGGCTTCATAAATTGCAGACATGAGACAAGTGTGATTTATGGCTCTGCTGTTTTGTATAACCAGGGCCATAGATTTCTTCCAGTTACTGGTTTCTGCATGAACCTCAATTGAGTTATGGTTTAAGCAGAGACATGCAGCCTTTAACACTGGTATCAGGATGAGGAATCTAACCACATTCCCTGAAAACGATTTTCCAGTGATTCATCACTTTCACTGGAAAGCAGGTGACGCTTTAATTCAGGCTTGAACTTCTCCAGCTCCTGATTGAAGTTAGAATTTCTATGGAGAGGCAGACAGAAACCAAAGGGAAGGAAATAGTGCTGTTGTGTCTGTCTCATTTTGCATATCTCATTTCCCATCACAGGATGGGAATGCAACAGCTGAAATGCTGAAATGAAAGGCTGTGTCGAGGATCTATTCAGCATCGTCACAGGCAGATCAGACAAGAAATGCCATGAGTCTGATTCTGCTGATGTTTCCTGCCTGAATGGGAGACTCAGCCTCCCCTTTGAGAGTAAATGAACTTCCAGTGTTAGAACCACACCTCTGAGATTTTTGAAGCCTATAAATAAAGCTTTGTTAATCTGAACGCCCCAGCACCAAGCACAATCACGAGGGCTTGGAGTGCTGTCTAATTTTTCAGCTTCCTGGACTGGGACTGATTGTTTTCCATGGCTTTTTGTGCTCTTAGTTTATGAAAAATCAATACTTTCATGAAGAAAACGAATCCCCCAGCTATCTACTTAGAGCAGCACTTCATCCAGCTCTGTCACTTGTGCTGTTCTTTTCTCTGACCTCCAAGAAACTGGCCCAGGAAGTGGAGGGCACAGGGTCAGCAACATGGATTTTGAATAACCAAAAGGGTGGAATTTGGATGCCACCTGCTACTAAGTGCTATGTGGCTTAGTGGAAATTTTCAGGTTTAATAACATCTTCCTTCCCACATCTGATTGCAAGACAAAGAACTGTTAAAATAAAGGGGGAAAAGACTTTGCTATATTTGTTCCAGTTCAAAAAATGAATAAAAATCAACCCCAACCACAAAAAGAAATGCTTTGCAGAAAATAAGGCTGACAGTGTTTATTTTGATGTTCACGGGAGAAAAACCAGGTTTGAGATGTCATTCATTTTCTCTGAAAGAAAAGTCAAGATTCAGGAGAAAAGGCTTCCAAAATAACATATTCCAAACTGATTCATTTCAGCTGTGTTAGGTGTTTTATCACAGGCATCTTGGTTTGGGGTGAAAAGTAACATTTTTTTTCAGCAGAGTGCTGGTTTTTGGAAGGCTCTCAGGAACAGCCAGGCCCCTGGTGATCCTGCATGGCTGAGGGTTAAGCAGAGCAATGGAGGAATTTTTTCCCCTTGTGGAATGGCTGATTCTGCTCCTTGTCCCCATGCAGACCAGGGAGAGCCACTGTCACCCAATCTGTGCTGGGGGAGGCCAGGAGGCACATGGGGAATGGCATCATCCCCAGGAGGAGTCAGAGGAACGTTTTGGGTCCTTGCTTCCTGCTCCTGCTCATTTCTGGAAGGAATAGCTCCTGTGACAAAGCTGGAGCCATCACGTCCCATCTGGGCTCAGCAGGGCCCTCACTCAGCAGTGTGCTGAGTAAATCCCTTAGATTTTCCCTAGGGCACTCCTTATACCCTCCAACGACTGCTCATTGCTAAAATAAATAATTTTATTCCTTCAGCTCTTCCCAGGTGCTTTCTTTTCAACCCCCAGGCCTGCTTGGTGCTCAGAGATGTTGCCTTAATTTGCTTCCCCCTTCCCACAGCAAAGAGGAGGAGAGAAAACCATGAGGATTCGACTTGGAACAGCAGAAACACATCACAGCCTTTCCCCATCCCTTGTCTTCAAACCAGCAGGTCTTCCCTTTCCCCCACCCCCCCCATTCCCACCAATCTCCCCCAAAACAAACCCATGGGGTTGGGAAGCAGTGGTCTGTGCAGGTAGGGAAGCAGCTCCTGAGCACAGGGAGTTATTTTTGGTGAGGTTTGAAGTGCCACATGACACAATCTTCACAAAATGCCAAGCAGCCAAAGCTGGAGCCACGCGCTCCCAGCCCCTTGCACTGAGGTAAAAATAAACCTCAATAAAAGGGCTGAGGAGGCTTAATGGGAAATGGGAATGCAGAAAGGACAAAGGCATGAAAACTCAGTTGGGATGAGCCTCAGCAGGTCTGAGGGAGCGCAGAGTGATGGCTCAGCCTCTGCCGGTCCCTCTCCTTGTTAGTGTAGAAATACATCATCACAGGATGATTATGCAGGTGCTTTTATTGAAGGGCTCTGGGAATCAGGGGTGCAAACCCAAATCTGACTCCCACATGGATTCCAGAGGGACAGGATTTTACACCCTTTTCGTTATTAAATAACTATTTATTAATTATTAAACTCATGTTGTTCTATTGCATACATTGATCTTATCCAAGCATGGATTCTTGTGCTTTTTATCAGGTTCCCCAAATTCCCTTTCTCATGATTCTTGTTACCATTACATCGCTTCTCATGATTCAATTATCAAACAATTATTACATTTAACAATCATATTATTTATCATATGATGGTTACGCAGGTGCAGTTTCACATGTTTCAATAAAGACAAAACTCAGCATTCATTCCCAGGCCTGGTTCCCTTTCCCAGCCCTGCCAGACCCAACCTTTCTTTTTATCCCTGGACCTATTGCATACAATTCCCATATTTTAGAAACATTTTTAACCCTATGCTATCATCCTCATGGCAGGGCTGGGTGCTCCAGGCCAGGGCCATTTGGAAATGTTTGGATCCTGCTGAAGAAGCAGCTGGGCAGGATGGGGCTGCCCACAGTGAAGACAAGACACCACTGTGGCTGGGTGTTCATTACTGACAGCAGCAGTGGCTTTGTCAGGGGTCACCAAAAATGTATTATCCCACACCTTACCCCTCAGTTCCACTGCTGTGAATGGGATTTTAATGATTTTAATGGGAAATGCTGTGCAGAACTTGGGCATATCAGCCTGTGTCTTCAGCACCTTGAACCTCAGGCTGCAGGTAATAAAAACCTCTCATGCTGGCTCTGTGGGTGCTCACAAGTTAAACTATGCTCAGGAATCATCCTACAAGATCTGTTTGAGCCCTCTGAAAACCATGGTAGGGGTTTCCATCTCCGGCTGTACAATTCCAGACACTGCTCTTTTAACACATCAAGCTGACTGCCCTTTAATTTGAGCTTCTCCTGGGGATGTCTGTCTCAAAAGGCTGAGCAGGTTAGGAGGCACATTCATGTTCTCACTGTCATCTCACTCCCTATTTTCTTATATTTTTCCAGATTTTTTCCCATCTGTTTTGTCAAAGCTTCCTACAAAATGGCTGGCTCTGAAAGAAAGAAAATCTCCACCACACAACAGCCCCAAACTCCAATATGGCAGGTACATGGGTGAGAAAAAGAGAAACAAAAGGGAATAAATAATGTGTCATCCCAGCCCTGTCTGTGTCCCTGTCTGTCCAGGCAGCACTGAGCAGAGGCAGAGGTGACAGTCCTGCTGGTGGCACTGGGATGTTTGGTAGGAGCAGCATCACCATGAGCCTGCACCTTTCTCCTGCTGTGCCCTATCAAAGGAGGATGAAACCCTCCTGCTGCCCTGGGCTGTGGCTGCTCTCAGGGTCCTGGGAAGGTCGGGCTGTCTGTATTTTCCATCTGCCTGACAAAGCTGGGCTCCTGGAGGCAGGATTTATAGGCAGCACTGCCAGGCTGGAGCAGACCTTGGCTGACCCATGTCCCAGCTCTGCTCTCCAGAACCCCCCGGGTTACGAGCAGCCCCAGGCTCTGCTGAGCCGCACTGTGACCTCAGTGTGGCAGGAGGGTCTTCAGGAGGGTCTCAGGGGGTGACATGTAGGACTGTCATGGTGCTATGGCCCCAGCTCATGCAGGATTGAAGCACCAGCTGAAGCACCAGCAATGCCCAGCAGCAAGAGACAAAACTCTGGCAGCACAAAGGGCAGGAAGCAATGGGAAGACTGAGTGGTTTGAGGCTGGAAACAGCTCAAAGGAGAAGATGCAAATGCTCTTGCTGCTGCCTGGCTCTGCAACTTCTTCCCTGCATGGTAATTCCCAGAAACAACGAGGCTGACAAGCCCTGTCTGGGCTGGAGGGCACATAAAGAGGCAACGCCAGGGCCCTGGGTGCCCTGAGCTCCCCCTGCCCCAGGGAGGAAGCAGAGGAAAGCTGAGATTAAAGCTTTGCTAGCCCCAGTCTTGCCCTGGCTGTGCAAACACTATCAGTACTACTGAAAGGGCCCCAGCCAGTGCTGGTAGAAGGGTGTGCAAACCCCTGGCCAAAGGAAAGTGGGGTCCCAAAGTCAGCAAACCTGGGATGCTGAGTGCATGGCTCTGCTCAGGGCTGGCCCAAGAGCAGCAGAGGAAGGAAAACACAAAGTGACATCTTAGAAGGTCACAAGTGATTTATCCTGCTTTTATATATGCAGGAGAGGTTTTTCCAATGGAACTAAGAGAGAAGGGATTTAAAAAATCTGATGAGAAATAATAATTAAAAGTCCCAGGGCAGAATTCCAGAGCAGGGAGCAGAAGCAGTGTGGCAGTTCCAGTTTTCACTCAGTTTCTCCTTCTGTTGTTTATGGCATTCCCCTGCCATAAATCCCAAACCCCAGCAGCTGCTGCTCGCCTTACTTTCCTCACTCCAGCCCCAGCAAGGCTTGAAGAGGTTTCCCAAGGCTGAAAGACAGAATTCACACAAGGAAGGGGTTGGACAAGATGCCCCTTCCCATCCCAGTTATTCCATCCTGTGACTACTGGGATACTTCTGAGGAAAAAACATAGACAAGATACTGAGATGTGGGAAATATCATGAGGTGCCTGCAAAAGGAATAACAAATCAAGTAGATGGTCCATAGTGATGGAGTAAAAAATGGGGTATTGGTATTGAGACTGCTGGACATTGAAATCTTTCCTGTTTCTTTTGGAATCTTTAATTTCAGCACTGAGGAACACTGACCAGGGACATCTTAAAATTTTAAATTCACATATTAGGGAGTGTTGACAAGGATTTTAGAAGAGCAGGAGAGAGACACCAAATTTTTAAAATAAAAAAAATAAAAAAAAAAAGAGCAAAACCTGCCACCCCAAGCTTCAGGATCTGTAACCCCACCCTGAGCTCCAGTGCTAAATGTTCAAGCTCTGGCATCACCTCCCTTTGCCTGGCAATGCCTCCCAGTGCATTAACATTCACATAACCTGGGGGAGGGCATCCAAAGTCAGGGATCACAGAGGGAATTAACTCAGAATTAGAGATGGACCTGAACCAAACCCCTGGGTCAGAACAGAACTCCACTAAAGGACAAGCAGGGGGGTGGAATTTTGCAGCTCAGCCCAATCTATAATTCATTATGTATCTCTGGTATTTCTGAGAAGGCTACACCTGTGATATTTAAATGCCAAACCTTTGTGCATTTTTAGGCTCAGACGTTGGTTGTTGCTCTTGAGAAGCTGGAATAGTTTTTGCTCCTCTCTGCACCCTGTTTAAAATGGAGAGGGAGGCCTGGCAGCATTCTGGATAGGCTTAATTCTTGTTATTGTAACATCAAGGACATTTTGAATTAGAGAGTCTGGAGCTCAGAGCCACCTGATGGTCAGTTCACCTTTATTTCAAGGTGGCTCTTCACTGGGCAGAGAGAAATTTCTTCCCCAACACACACCTTGACAGGCCAAACTTTGTGACTTCCACTGCTAATGATTTCCACCAGTTTTTTCCCTCCGGATGAGCAGAACAAGGGAGCATGAACTGATATTACCAACCGAGCAGGTAAGGAGGTTTGTGCAATGCACAGCATGAAACAGAATGGGGGGAAGCAAAAGCCATAGGTGGTGGCAGTGGAAGCCAAATGAGGAGAAGTGTTTCAGACACACAGCGGGTCAGGAGGGCAGCAGAGGCGCTGGGGAGGTCCCCAGGCAGCAGCAGAGGTGGTTGTGAGAGGGGTGCTGCAAACACAGACTCCAAATTATCCGAGTTTCCAGCCCTCCCATGGTTTTGGGTCACATCATCCAAACTGGGGCTGTGGCTCCTGTGGAGGTGTAGGGATAGGCGTGTGGAAGATTTTGGGCTGTACGGTCAGAGATGGCCCTTTCTCCTGGACGTAAGCAGAAGGACTGCCCGAGCTATAGAAACCCCTGTAACCCTTTAATAAAGCCATTTGCCGTGCACCACACTGGTGTTGGTGTGCAGATGACCCGGTGACCCTGGGTTGGGTCGCCGTGCCGTTCCTTGAACCAGGTTGCGGTGCCTAGAGAAAGGCACAGGCTCCCCAGCTGCTCTGAGGGGACACAGGCAGGGCTGCTGCCTCCTCTACCCATCCAGGAGGTTCTGCCCCAATTCTGGAGAGAATTTTGCCCTTTTCCTGATCCTGTCCAGCCTCAGAAATGGGGAACAATCATGCGACCACTGATGGTGTCCTTACATCCCATTTCTAAACTTATTTTCTTTTTTTTTTTTCCTTACTCATTGTCATGTATGTCAAAGAAATTTGTGAGCATTCTGGGGGCTAATAATTTTTATATAGGAAAATTATGCATAATATGAAACAATTAGTTGAAATCCTTTTCATAAAAGCTGGAGCAATGCATTCATTGACATTTAACCTCCTCCTTCCCCTGTAATCAAAGTCTTTTAAATAGAAATTACATTAAATTTGATTTCATTTTGGCAGTTATATCTTTTGAAAGAAAAAAAAAAAAGTGATAGAAGTGGGAGAAACATTTCTGAAGTAAAACAGGCTGTGACAAAACAATAAGTATCTGCAGAGGAGAAGAAAAACCTTCTAAAAACTGATCCAGTAGAGCCCTAGAATTATGATGTCAAAGGAAGGAGCACAAGGGAAAAAGTGAGAGAGGGAAAGAGATGTATCAAGAGAAATATGGATGGAGTAAAAACACAGTGATAATGTCCTTCCTAATGGCCCGAGGCACGGCCCTGCTACCACCTAATTAACATCTGGCACAGCTGGAGGGCTGGGGCAGGTGCAGGGGCTGCAGGAGTGAGGTGGGTGAGGCAGTAATTGATGCTTTCCCTTGGGATGCAGCACTGAGCAAACAGCTGTAGCAGGGTGCGAGGTGGCAAGAAGCTGAATCAGAATAAAAACCACCCTCGAGAGGGAAATGCAGGGGAAAGCAGAGGAAAGGCTGAGCTCAGCCAGAGCTGAGGGTACAGCTCACCTGCAGGGGGATGCAGGGCAGTCAGGGCTGCTCTGCCAAACCTTTGTGGCCATTCCCTCTCTGTTCGCAGCTTGGGAAGCACTGCAGTGCCCATGGCCTTCCCAATTCTCATGGACTATCCTGAGCTGGGAATGACCCCAGGAGTCATCAAAGCCCAGCACAGGACAGCCCCAGGTGTCCCACCCTGTGCCAGAGGCCATCCTCCAAATGCTCCTTGAGCCTTGGGGCCGTGGTTTTGGTTCATGCACCTGGCACAAGCTTCCCCATAGACCACCTGCTCCTAAATATTTTCTTCATTGTCTCCCCTCGATTCTTTCCTTCTCCAGAGCTGCATGAGGGTGTGGCGCAGTGGCTGGGGCTGGGCTGGGGACCCTCAAAGCAAGAACTGGGGACACAAAGGCTGATTTTTCTCTTGGCTGTTCAGGGAGAACATGTCTGGGGCAAGATTTTTTAAGTGCAGAAAGTAAAATCCATCACTGTCAGAACCAAAGGGGAAGTTAGAGCAATATTGAATGGAGAAGGGCTTCCAGCTACTTTTTGCAACCTTAGGAAATAAATCTAAAAGCTTCAGAAGGTCTGCACTGTACATCTGTATTATCAAGGAAAATCTCAGGAAATGATGAGTTCTTTCAATTTCTGCTATATTTCTTCCATCCTTTTTTCACCCCTTGATAAATACATGTGTAGGGAGAATCTAAGAACATTGCTTGTGTGCTTTTGCCACTGCAACAGAATTAAAACTCCTGGAAATTATCATGCAAATTTGGGAAGATGAAGAGTCTTCTGAATAGCTGGAATGCCCAGGTCCTTGGACCAGCCAGGAGAATAGCTCTGGATTTTTGGGCAGGTGCATGGACACAGAAACTTTTGCTCTGTTGTCAGAACAGGTTCCACATACATATTTTTTGTCACTTTATTGTATAAAGAATATTGAAACACAGCAAAGTGCCTTTAGCACTGCACTTGCAGAGCTCAGCTTCTCTTAAAATGGAGAAGAAACAAAGTGTGTTTGAAAAAGGGAGAGATCTGGCCAGCTTAGAAAGAAAAGGAAGATGCAGACTGAAAATACATTTGAGTGTCATGTGAGAGAGAGGTGACTTCACCTTGAACCCACTGGTCAATCCACGACAAGCATTGATTTTACATGTGGGGCTCCCATCACGAGGCTGAATACAGCTCATGAAAATGGGATTGTTGTTCCACTGGAGAGTTTGAGCACCTCTTCCCTCACAGTGTGGTGTCCCTCACCCTCTAAATCCATTGCTGCTCAACAAGCTTCAGTGCCCCCAGAAGCTACAGGGAATCATGGGGTCCTTTTCCCAGGTTTTGTTCTCAGTCTTGCCCAAATCCCAGCACAACCCAGGAGCAGAGGGTGCCCAGTGAAGACCCCTGGCAGCTTGGATGTACTGCTAAATTTTTACTTCTGGGCTCTGGGCAAAATTAATTTTTAAGGCAAGGTTGGATCTCAAACATTTACTGAAGCTGAAATCCATCTCCCTCCTCTTGCCACTCCCTGTTTTATTTGGTTTTTTTAAAATTCCTCCCTCATTTAAATGGTTGTAACCTGTCCCAGAATACCCAGTGATCACATTTGGCTAAACCATCACACACTATTGGTTATCCTCTGATGCAGGAAAGGTGGTGATTTTTTCCAGAGAGTCCTGGAAATCCCTGGATGTGGTTTTGGGCAGATACAGCCACATCTTTGCCACCAGAAGCCTACAGGATGGTGTCCCACTGACCTGACATGACACCACCATGACATCACTGTCATGCCAGAGACCATGACAAGTTGTTCTTGATGGAGTGACCCCAGGATTCCATCTCCAGGGAATCAGCCTTTGCAAACACACTGGTAAAAAGTAACCTTTTCATGAACACTTAGAAGTTGTTGAGTTTGGGGCTTTTTTTTTTTCCCCTTTCTCCATTTCTTCCACTCTCTGCTAAAGGGACAATAAATGAAGAGTTTATCTGTAATTTTCTCAGCAGGACAGCTGCACTGAAGTACCAGGCAGGGTCCCCCATTGTATAAATCAATTCTTTCTCTCTCAAGCTTGGGCCTTCTGATAATAAGCTAAACAAGAGCTGCTTCCTTACAGCTTCATGGCTGTAATCAGCAAACAGGTGAGCACAAGAGCTTTCCTCATGCTAATGGGGGGAGTGGGAGGTTGTTAATTCGACCTGCAGTGTGGATTTAGTCCCTCCTGCAGTGGAGCTGTTCCTGCAGTTATCTCTTATTTCCAGTCCAGACATGCTCTGGGAACCATTACCATATTTATGAAGCTACCTGCACTCACTGAACAGCCATGAAAGGGTTAGAAAGACCTATCTGTTTTACCAGCTGTGCAGCCAGCATCTGTGAGTGAGAAAAGGAGGGGAAGGGGGGGAAAAAGGAGAGGTTATTCTGCATTTTCTGGGTGTGTATTGGCCCTCAAATGTAGCATTCATTAACTTTGGAGAGCAGAATGACCCATCCAGGTAAATGTGCCCTGGTGACAGTACCAGACCACCATGTGTAGATTTACCCCTGTGCCAGGGCAAATTTCCCTGAGTGTGCCTGTTTTATTGCAGGGAACATGGACTGTGGATCAGGAAATACAGGTGAGCAATAGGCGTCTGTGCTGCAGGTTCTAATTCCAGGCTCAGGAATGGTGTTAACAGGTGATTTTAGCCAAGCAAGAGGATTGGGATCATTATGACAAGGCACATCTTCTTTACCAGGTAATGAGCAATGGTAAGAGGTCTTAAATCCTTGGGCAGGACATGTTCAGGGTTTAAAAAGCATGATCAGAGCTCTTGTTAATGACAGGCTCCTGATGTGTTTTCTCTGCTAACTCTGTTATCACTCATCTAATTCCTTAGTGGTCTAGTAATCCCAAAGACAAAGGCAATGGAAAATAGTCTTGAAGCACATAGAATGAATTCATGAATTCAGTGTATCATGGCAGAATCCCCTGCTCAGCCTGGGGCACCGAGGACTCTCTGTAGCACACAAGGACATTTGGGGAGTGTGTGTTTTTGGGGAAGCCTGCAGGGGATTCCCATCCCTCCTGAGTTCACAGGCTGGGGTTTAACTGGAGCAGCTCTTTCAGCTGCTGGGAATGGGCTGTTTCATCTTCATCTTTGAAGAGGAGATGACAGAGGGATTATAGTGCTGTCCTTCACACAGCAAGTACAAGAAGCAGCTACACAAGGCAGCGGTGGTTTCCTTAAAGAGAACAGGTCAGATCTGCTAAGAATTTACTGGGCCTAAAGAAAAAAAAAATCATTGTAAAGGTTTGGCAAAAAAAAATCTTTGGGTTTCTTGGGCTTGTATCTCTGTAGTAGCACAGACATGAAGAAGATAACACTGGGAGATGATTCATTCTGCTTGCTCTGGTGAGGGTGGTTCAGCAGCTACTTACACCCCATGTAAGGGGAAAGGAAAAAATATTGATCCAGAGTTCCCACATCTATGATCTACATCCTTGTGCTTCCCCTAAAGGAAATTTATTGCTCCTCATCAGCAATAAATCAGAAGCCCAACTTCCCTGCTGCTTCTCAGACAGAAACAGTGTTGTACAGCATGAGAGAAACTCCCTGAAGTGCAGCATATGAGGGTCAGCACACAGGCAAATCTGGATAACATTTCAGAGCTAGGAGAAGAGAGACAGATCAGCTGCCAATATCCTGGAAAATAGCAAGCTTTGAATTACATTTAATTCCTTTAATAGCTGTATTTAGTTTGTACACTACTATATAAATAGATATGTGTTTATACTAATATTTATAAATGTATGTATAAATATGTCTTTGCAAATATATATTTATTGAAGCCAACTAAATGAATACATATTTATAAGGAAACATTCAGTGCATTTGATAAACATACAGAACCTGCTGCCATTCTGGAGGATAAAACAAGGTGGAGAAAACTGAGAGCAAACCTAAGCAAAAAATAACCTTAGATTGACACTTTCTTCCTAATGGATCCCAAAGCTCTGTTTTACTCTAATTTACTCACCAGTTAGAGATCCAATTCTGATGTGCAGCAGTTTCTGGGATGAGATACAGTAATTGTATAACCAGAATAGCTTCCCCATGGCTGAGTGCAGGCTGGGAAGTGAAAGACTGCTTTTCGAATGCAACATGGGCAAACTCATCCTGGGGGAAATTATTCCCAGTTTACTGTGAGTGAAGTCCTAAGCACAGTATTGAGCTGGGAGCACGTCTGTAGTGCAGGTCTGTACATAGAAGAAACAAGCTTTATAGAGTTAGATAACAGCAGTTTAGAGGTCGATGAGAACTAAAAAAAGAAAAAAGTAGAATAAATTTGCCCACTCTGAGCAAGGTACTACTAGTTTAAAGCAAGCCTGAGTACTTTTCCAGCAGTGCTGCTGCACAGCCACTGAATCCTGCAGGAGTTCAGAGAGGCTGGCATTTGGCTTTGACCCCAGGGTTAATTTAGCTGCTCTTGCAAAATGAGAAATAGGAGCCCAGGTCCTCGTCTCCTGTGCTCTCCAGTCAATTGAGTGACACGGGGGTAAAACTGGTGTGGGCAGGAATTGGGATCTCTAATGAACAGGAACTGCCAGGAGCTTTCCAATACTTGGAGGAAGTGTCAGGATGATGGCTGCTGAAAACAGGCTGGCACAGGAGCACAGAGAACATTTTGTCTTGGGATGTTTTCCAAACTCGTGGAAACAGCTGGGATATTTACTGCAGGAATTCAACCCTGAGATAATGGTCCCTGGGATCCCCAGTACCATTTTCTCCTGCACGCTTCCCTCCACAGGAATTGCTCCAAGTGCAGAGGTGAGTCTGGGACTATTCTCCGTGTGCTTTCCCTCCTGGTGTGACACTTCAGACACAGCCACACAAAGGTGCTGCCCCGGCCATTCCCAACTCTTCCTCACTCACAGATTTCCTCCCTCTCATCACTTCCCAAGGTGATTACAGTAATTTCACGACTATAAGGCGCACCTCGAAGCCTAAAATTTTGATCGAAACCTAGAAGTGTGCTTTATAATCCAGTGTGCCTTATATATGGGAAAAGTTTGAGTGTTGAAGGGATCTCAAAACAATTTCTGTTTCACATTGTGCAGAAACCAACATGAAACTCACAATCAAATGACTGTGAGCAGCGAGAGCCACGAGCAGCAAGTGCAGCGAGCAGCTTGGCGCTGGGGGCGGCTGCAGGGTGCAGGAGAACGGCGGGCGGGAGTGCCAGGGCCTATGGCACAGGGAGGGCGCCTGGGCCTGTGTTTAAAGGCTGCGCCTATCCGTGAAAAATGTTTGCAAATTGAGCAGCTGCCAGTAAACCCCGCGATCGCGCCATTCCGTTACTAATTTGTTACTTTGTTGTGTGTGGATCCTCCCTGCAAAAAAACAGTGCGCCTTTTAGTCTGGTGCTCCTTATAGTTGTGAAATTACTGTATTCCTCTGCAGCTGTTGATTACTTCTGCAAAAATCTCGTCCACACCTTAGTCAGAGCTCAAAGCTGCTCTCAGCCTGAAGATGCTGGATTAACACCAGATCTTAATTCTGCTCAGGCAGTCCATCCCAACCCCTCTCCCAGCCACTCTCTGACCTGCAGTGATTTCCACAGCCCCTCAGGGCTCCTCAGTGCCCTCCCCCCAGGCACTGCATGGAGCAGCCTCTGCCTGCAGGCACAGCCTCCATGTGAGAAGCCAGACATTTGCTCAGGTGGAAAACAACTCCAGAGCAACGCTTTTCCCCTCACTTTTCTTTTAACCTCCTAGCTTTTGGAGGAGTGCCATCAGATTTCAGTACCTAGGGGACTGAGGGATGCTGCCAGCTTTGCTCTTCCCTTCCCCACAGATAGGAAGCCGAGCAGCCAGGCGCCTTTGCAGAGAGGATCAGGTCATCTCAGCGCTGCCTCGGAGGCAGTCAGCCCCTCTCTAATCACTCAGATTTAAATCATAGCTCTTTTCCCCACTCCCAGGTCTCATTAGTGCCCCCGGGCTCGTGGAGCAGCAGAAATGGAGTATCCTTGCCAGCTTGGGATTGTTATTTCTGTCATACTCAGCAGGAAAACAGAGCCCTGCTTGGTTTAGTAACTGGATTAAAACAAACTGCAGCGCAGGGTTTGATCTCAAACACTCTGCTCTTCAGCAGTGCCATTTAACCTGTCTGTCCTCTCTTCCAAAGCAAGAGAAACTTCCTGGTATCAACATCTGTCTCAGCACTGCCTGCTCCAGGCCTGCTCCGAGTTCTGGATGGCTCCATGAATGAACTCTTTTCAAATGCCATCAATATTTTATGAATTTCCATCCACTTACTTTAATGGGGGATTGTAAAAGCATTTAACCACATTACACCCAATCTCTCAGACACTGCATTATTTCAGCAGAGATGTTTTATTAGAAGCAACTGGCTCAGCTGCTGTGATATTGCTTAAATATATTATATATATATATGTATATATTTCTCAAACCAAGTGAAATCAGAGAGCAGGGAAGGGGAAACAGCCATGGAGTCTTGGTGTCTCAGGTTTATTCTGATGCACCTGAAAGGTTTCATTTGCTGTGATTTGCATGACTACATGTAGGCTTTTTACATGACTATTTATAGACTGGGCTCAGACTTGAGTCTGGATGTCTGATGGCCTCAATCCAGATGGAAAGATGTTGCATTGCCTAGAAATATGGCCAAGGAAAGTCCCCGCTGCTCAGCCTGAGGCTTCCCTCACTGAGGACACTCCAAAGCCCCTGAGTGACCAGGGCCCAGCTGTGAGCTTATTCTTTATTTTGCTCTTGCTGGGCATCAGCAGGAACAGGCAGGACAGTTGGTATCATCCACACCAAGCAGAAATCTTCCAGATATTTTAAGGTTTTTGCCAAGAGAGCCAAAAGTCCCTGCTCTGCCCCCACCTCTGCTTTAGCAGTGAGTGAGAGGCTTGTGAAGAGCTTTGGGAGATCCAGCCCCAGACCCCAAAGCACCTTGGAGCCAAGAAAGGCCACCCTGCCTCAGAGCAGAAGATAAAGATGCCACTTTCTCCCTCTCCCCCTCCTCCCCTGTTGTTTATCTCCAGCACTGCACAAAGGCCTTTAAAACCCCATTGAGCTGCTTTTGACCGTGTCTCTGTTGGGTAAATGAATTTATGGTCTGCCAGGCTGATTTATGGATGCCTGCTGTTCTTGGAGCAGGAGGGCTGGTGATTTTATACCTCCAGCCAAGCGGGACAGGAGCTGCTCTGATCAAAGAGGCACCGATTTAGCCAGGATGATTGATTCCAGCCTGGAGAATTACAGAAGGATCCCACTCACACTCCACTGCAAGGCAGAGGCATCTTCTGCCATCAAACACACCAAGTCTGAAGCCTGGCATGCTGGAAATTTTTACCCTTCCTAATTCCTGCCATTACCCATAAAATCAAGCAGCTGTTCAGCCACAGCTCTCAAACCCATTGATGTTAAACCAGCAGCAGCCAAGCTGGTACTCCTGGCTGTCCCTTCTGTGTCCCAGGTGTTGGCACAGCTCCATGGTGCTACATAAAGAGTCACAGAATTATTTGGGTTGGAAAAGACCTCCAGGATCCAACCTTTGTCCCGTCATCACCTCGTCACCCAGACCAGAGCACTCATATCCAGACATTCCAGCTCCAGGTGGTTCTGATGTGCTGAAGGTCCTGATTGGGTTTGCTTTCCAGGATTTGTGCAGTCTCCCAACCTCACTCACTGGTTTTTAGTATCAGTTAATTGAATATATTATCATATTAAAATAATATTTTATGGTAGTTTTTATGATCTTCATTGTTATAATAATGTATATTAATTATTGCAGATGGCAACCTGAATTTTGTATGAAGTTCCATATATAGTGGTTCGAATCATTGCTTTAAAATTTTTCTATCAAATACTTTTAAGCCACAAATTTATTTTTGCAGGACAGATAGTACACACACAGACCCAAAGTTTATCCTCCTGTGGAGTTCTTTTTTAAAAATATTTTGGTGGTAAATGCTATAGTTTTTATCCAAACAGCCTCCTTCTCCATGCCAATACACAGGCAAATTGTATTTTCAAATCTTTTCTACATTGTGACTCCTTACCAAAGTCAAAGAGGTATAAAGAATAAGAAATTCAGAATTTCTCCTTCCATCTGTCCAGAAAGGAAGGTCACAAACTACAGTAACTTCTGGACCTATTCATCAAACTCTTGGAAGCCACCACTCCCAGATTAAAAGAGCAGTGATTGATGATACCTTTTCCAGGGGTTACATTGGAAAAATGTTCTCCTTATAATGGAAACAGAGAAGAAATTAGTTCTCCTATCTCTCTAGAGTCTCAGCGAAAGAGGAAAACTGCAGATAAGAGGTTAAATCCAAAAATCTTTCCTTCCCAAAGCCTGACCACGGAGCTTAAAAGTTCTTTACTCATCTCCCTCCTTCTACATTTTCTCTACATGTCCCCTTCTTAAGAAGGTTTATACCCTCAGCTCATCCTGATTACTTCGGCCACATCAAAATAGGATTCTTTAGCTAGCTTCTTTTAATATTTCTCAGTCCAGGACCATTAAAACCTGGCATTCCAGTTTCACAAACAACCTTCTTGAGTTTTAACAAAAACTTCATAGCCTCCCTCTGCCTTTAGTCTCATGTCATGCCTTGTTCTCACGAGGTGGTGAGGCACTGCAGGGATAACATTTAGGGAAAATCAGGAAATAGTTGTGCTATGACTCATTAATACCTGAGGGCCCCCGGTGCACCTGTGGAAAGTCACCCTGTAAAGTCACCATTCATCATTCTGGCAAAAACAGAGGAAAAGCAAGACAGGAGATATAAAAGAGTGGCCTGGATAAGATGTAAGCTCTCCAGCATGAGAGCAGCTTTATCTCTGTGAAGGACTCCAGTCCCAGTGCCACTGACAGGGCTGTTTTGACAGGGCTGTTTTGACAATGCTGAGAGGAGTGAGATCAAAAGACACTGATGTGTGAGAGGCCTGGCCCCTGGAAGAAGAGGAAAATCTGTCAGGATCACAAAGCCAAGGGCTGCAGCAGCGTGACGGGGAAGGTCCCGGGAGAGCAGGTGACACTGAGGCAAAGCAGATGCAAAGGAGAGACATTATGGGCACAGGGTTCTTGGTGCAGCTTTTTCTTCAAGCACAGGGTCTTTTCAAAGCAAAATGTGACTTTCATTGTCAAGAGAAGCTGCTTCTAAGTTACTGCTCACTGTTGTTTGACAGAGGCTCTGAAGGTGGCTGGGAGGTGCAAACTCTGGCTGCCACCTGCACTGCTGGTGTTTTTAGAAACATGGGGAGGATCTGACAGGGATACCCTCAGAGATGCAAGTGTTGAGAATCCAGGCTGTGTGGCCCTCACCACATACAAGTGAAGGCAAGGAGTGGTTGCTCGGGAAAGGTTTTGTCACAGGGCTCATACCCAGGGCTAAAAGGGGAATCAAGCAGGATGCCCTGCTCCGGTGTCTGCAGACATGTTCTACTCCACAGTGTGGAAATGTATGGAAATAACGTGGAAATAACAAAAATCCGTTCCTATTGCAAGCAAATACAATATAACATAAAGCAGAGAAATAAAAAGCACAGCTCATTGAGCAGTACAATGGCAGCATCTTCTCACTCAGCACCTGCTGAGTGAATCCCAGCCCCACAGCCAGGTCCAGGCTGGCTCCCAGGGAGCCAGGGCAGAATTGGATCTCTGAGCAGAGCTGGTGTGGCTTCCCTGTGTTGGATGCACCCACCACTCTCAGAGGATTCCCTGCACGTGCCACGTTCCTGAGAGAAAGCCCAGACGTGTGAAATATGAAAATGATCACAGCTTGGATGGGGGATGCCAAAGGGAGTCTGAGAAATCCTGGGTGTTCGCCAGCCAGTAACTTACCACTCACAAGATGAACAATTATCCAAAGACAAATCAGTGTCATGCAATCCCTGGGAAGGCATCAGGCTGCCATTCCCACACTGGATAAACACCACCCACATTGTTTCTCCAGGATGACAATAGCGTCTCCATTTCTATTCTGTTCTCCATCTCTGGCATCTCTTTGGGTCTGCCTAACCACCTCTTCAGGGTCAGAAAGGCTGGGCTGAAGATTTTCATTCTTTCCACACTGCTTTCCTGCAGTGTGTGTATCCCCACTGGCCCCGTAACCGTGGGCATCAGCCCAGGTGACAGCCCAGAGCCTCACACCCAGCCTGTGCCTCAAGAAACCTTTTCCATCATAACATTCCTGAGTAGATGTGACCTCTCTGCTCCTGCCTTGCTGCCAAAAGTTTTGTCCAGCCTCTCAGTCCGTATCTCACAACCAGTGCAGGGACAGGGCTTCCCTCTGGTGTGAATAAATGCAGCCTGGCTGCATTCACCCCCTCTCCAGGATGAAGAGATCCCTTTCCCAGCCCAGTGCTGTCATGCCTGCAGATCCCCCCTCGGGTGGCACCCTCTCTCTGTCACTTCCAACATATGCTGCACATACTTGTTTTCACAGTCCGTCCTCACCCACCCTCGCCCTCATCTGCCACACAGCCTGGAAAGGTTGGTTCTCACCTTCACTTGGCCCCTGGTGCCAGTCTTCCCTCGCCCACTTCTTCCATCCTCATACAAGTTTTTTTTGTGTTTATCCCATTCTGTTCCTCGTGCTCTCTGTAACACCTACAAGCCTATCTCATCCTATTCCTTCAAAATGCTTCCTAAGTCAAACTCACCATTGTGCTGTCTGCAAAACTCATGACAATCACATTTCTGACACAAATAATTTTATTATTTCCCTACATTCCTGTCTCTCTTACACATTTCTGGCTTTATACCTGGATGGGAATCACTTTGACACAATGTTTGAATTTCTTTCTGTGTGTGCAATTCTCAGCATATATATGGCCCAGTTGAAGCTTGACAATTTTTGTCGTCACTTGTCTTGGACTTGATGATCTCAAAGATCTTTTCCAACCTAAATGATTTCATAATTTTTATGATTTCTATTTGTGTGTATTTTTGTAGAAATACAGTTTGTGGCTTGTAAGAAGAACTACAGGAATTTCTTGAGTCTGCTTCCCAAGAGGAAAACTCAAGCAGAGGATGTGCCAGGGGCAAGAGAGTATAAATAATAAGACATTATCCTTGGATTCTAGAGCACTTCATCCCATGTCCCTAAAAATGAGAGCATTTTTGTTCAGTTGTTTGACTGGAAGGAGCATCTGTCTGCTCACCAGAAAAGCAGCCCTCTCTAGGCTGAGGCAGGGAGGAAACAACATCCAGGACTGAGTTCGTTCTGAAAACACGTGCTCAGGACAAACCAGCCATCAGTCACTCACTGCTGCTGCTGATCCTGAGCTCTGCAGTGACTGCACCACCTTGTCCTGTGGTTCCCAGCCCTGGCTGCTGCTGTGTCCTCTGCCCACACCAGAACCACACTGGGAGGGAATTTGGCTGCCCAGCTGCACGAACACCCCTCCTCCCCAGACCTCTGTGTGCTCTGAGTTGGACCTTTGCAAGGAGAGGCTTTCTCAGAGTGCTGTTTCTCATTCAAGACAGCAAACACGGCAGTGTGACAGCTCTGTCACTCCAGCCACCTGGTGTCTTGCATCCGAGATGGAGCCAAGCTGGGGAGCCAGGCTCTGCTTCCTCCCTCCTGCACTGCCCTGAAATAACAGCTCTGGGCTGGCAGCCAAGGGGAGGAAATAATAACTCACCTGCTCTGTCATTTGAGGGACCCCCACTGATCCCATGTCCATTGGCTTCCCTGCAGGAAATCACATGGAATCATTGAAGGGCTCTGCTCCGGGCTCTCTCTGCAAACTTAATCTGTGTACAACATTTCCTGAGCTCCCAGAACCTGGAGCTCTCTGAGAGGATGCAGGGAGAAACAGCCATGGACACACAGCAGGCAAACATCACAATTACTGACAGCAGCTGGACAGGCTGCCCAGGGAATGGGAGTGTGGCTCCTTGCTGGGGTGGATACTGGCTGGATGCTGGGCACCCACCAAAGCTGCTGCATCACTGCCCTCCCCAGCTGGACAGGGAGAGAAAATACAAGGAAAGGCTTGTGGCTATAAAGAAAGGCTTGTAGCTTAGGTAAGGGATGGGGAGTGATCACTCAGTGTTTACTATCACAGGGAAGCCAGACCTTACTCAGCTCTGGAAATTAGTTTATTACTGCCCAAATCAGAGTAGGATAATGAGAAATAAAAACTAAATATTATATACCTTCTCCCCACTTCTCCTTTCTTTTTCAACATCACCCAGATTTTCTTTCCTTCTTGCTGTCTGTGGTGCAGGGGGACAGGAATGGGGAATCTGTCAGTCAGTCACCCATGGTCTCCATTGTTCCTCCTCCTCTCATTGTTCCTGCTGCAGTGTGGGATCCCTGTCACAGCACAGTCCTGTGGGAACCCGGGGTCTGCAGAGTTGTTGCTCTCATGTACTCTCATCCTTCTCTTTAGCAATTTCTATCCTGGAGCAACTTTCCCCCTTTTTAAACCTTGTATCCCAGAGGTGCTGCCACTGGCACTGATGTGCTCAGCCTTGGCCAGCAGTGTTCATACTGGAACCACTGGTGTTGGCTCCCCTGGACGTGGGTCAAGCTTCTGGCAGCTTCTCCCAGAAGCCACCCTGTATCCCAAGCTTTTCCAGTCCAGGGCACAACTAAACCATGAAGCAAAACAGGCAGCAATCTGTATTTGAACAATGTCCAATGTCCATCCTTGTCCAATGTCATCCATTCTGCTCGGAAGATACGGTCAGGGTGAGGTAATGCCAAAAAGTGAATTTAAAATTAAAGCTTCCACCAGTGAAATCAGTATTTCCATATGGACACAATCCATTAAAATGGATTTTCTGTGAGGATCTGGGGATGGTGCTCACAGATCTTTACATCCCTGGCTTGCCCTGGGGTTTGCATTCCTCAGCTGGACTTCAACTCCCATCACACACTGTGCTCCTCCCTTGGGCCAGGTGACTGTCACAGTAACTTCTGGCTTAAAATTGCTTTTGGAAAGGCTGGAGTTTCCCAGAGTATGGAAATCCTTATTTGAAACAAACCCTTATTATTTAGTCAGTGCTTGTAGTTGTGAAAGGAACTGCCATAGAGATGGATTTTATGCCCTGATAACCGAGCAATGTGAGAATTTCTGGAGCATAGCTTTTGTTCTGGAGGTAAAAAAAGTACACATTGTTTACCCAGTGTATAAATAAGATATTAACAACTCTCCAGGAAATCCCTGGACTTAATGCAATCATGAGCAAACAGCAGGAAATTGTGAACTCCCTCCTGTCCCTAGAAAACAAGGTTTGGGATACCTGAGAATGCCACAAAAACACAGCAGTAAATTTTAAAATACCTGTAGAGCCTTCTCCTGAATTTTTGCCATGCATTTGCAACCTGTAACATGCTTGATGTGTTTGTTGGTGTCTGACTAGATCCTGAATATATCTGTCCCCTTTATTTGGCTGCAGCTTCAATCCCCAACAGCATCTAAATTGGATCCCAAGAGTCCAAAGCATTGTTTGTTCCTAGAAGATGGTGGGGTCTGGCCAGCCCTAGTGGATATCCACATGGGTGCCACATCCAGAGTGTCTGAAGCAGTTTTGGGGAACATTTGGAATGTATTTCACAGAGGAATAACACAGATCTGAGAGATGGGAACATTCCATGTAAGTACTCAGTGTTCAAAAATTAATGAATGCCATTGATGGAGTTTATCCTAGTAAATGAAAGAAAAAAATCTGCAATTTTTGGGACAGAAAAGGTACATTTCCTCACGTGCACATTACCATCTGGTGTGGCGATGTATTAATATCTTGCAATATTTAGGTCATAAATCAAATCTAAGCCCTTATTGCACATTCAGAGAAAATTACTTTCTAGTGACATATGGCATAACCTTCAACTTCTATAAATTAATAAAATTCTAGCAAATCTACTCAAATTCAGATGTTTTCCACCAACATTTTATTTTTATGGATGCTGTTAACCACTTGTAATGTTGGGGGCCTTAGGTCAAGGCAGACAGTTTATTGCAAAGCTAAAGGAAATTACCTTCCAGCGACCCAGGATGTGAACTTCAGCTTCCACCAGAGAAGTCCAGATCTTGCTGGCTGGTGATGCCACAGGACACAAAAATTATAGGCTGGGGCCTCTTAAAGGGTTTTTAGAAGGAACATGGTGATAGCTGGCTACAGAAATTCTTCTGAAGGGAGTCAAGCAGGTTGAATTGTGTGAATATAACTCACACAACACTGGTTACAATTACTGCTGTTAAAAGTCCCTTTGTGACTTCAAAATTCATCATGCAAAAATCAGAATATGTGAGCAATTTGTCTTTTAACAGTAGAAGTATTTTTATGCAGCTGAGTAATGAACTACTTAGAAGGAGTGGGGGGAAAATCTTTCTTTTCAGTGTCTTGGTTAAGTTTAACTTTTTGAATTTTATTTGCAAATTTTTGTAAAAGCTGCATTTGTCTGAGTCAAATTTCTCAGTTACAGTTTGACAAAAAGCACTGAAATTTGCTGCTTCCAAGCTAAGCTGTCAGGATTTAGGTCTGAGAGCTACAAGCAAAAAATTCCAGACAGAAGATGCCACATGATGTAACTCATCCTTTTCTGGCTCCTTGCCCATGCCTGACACTCAGTCCCCAGCTCATGTATTTTGATTAATTACCGGGTTTGATTTAGCTCCTCAACATAAAGCTCTTAATCCATCCAGTTTTAACCAAAACTTAAACCCAA
>VRYO01002223.1:1848859-1868611 GCA_009812075.1 Sialia sialis
GTACTCATTTTTTGTTCACTGTTTAGTGCCTCTTTAGCTGCCTTGCCCCCACCCACCTTGCATTTATCTTGTCTGATCTGGGGTGACCAAAACTGTCACGCTGCGTTCCTGATAAAAGGACATTGCATAATGGCATTAGCATCTCTGGATCTCTGGGGGGAATTCTCTGCCTTGTACATCCTGGGATATCACTTGACATTTCCATGGACACAACTCCTTGGTGATTCACAGCCCTGCTTTGATCAGCTTGTACACCCCAGTGTTTCCCCTGTGTGACATTTCCAGAGGATGTGTTGCCAGGCCCAACATGTGTAACACTGGGAATTACAGCATCACACTCCAGCCCCGCGCTGCAGCCCTTGAGATCATCCAGATCTGCCTCTCTGTGGTGCCTGGCTGTGAAATCTCATCTCCCAGCACACATCATTGCTGAAAAATTGCAACCCAAGGTCATTCATGAAGAAATCTTTATTAACTTCACAAGAAAACAACTCCTGCCTCAATTTTATCCGTTATTATCTCTCCTTTAACCCCCAGCAGTGAATAGTTTACGAGCCCTACGTTAATTTTCAGCAAAACTAATGAAACTCATATGGCTCTGTTGAAATATTCTGCTGAAATCAAGATTGGTTAAATACATTAGTGTGCCTTTCTTTCTTCAAAAAAATAATAATTTCCTCAGAGAAATGAGGTTAGTCTGGATCCATCTATCTTTGGAAATGGAGCTGATGAGAATGATTTTGGAATGTCTGGATATCTGCTGACAGGAATGGATCTATTTTCGGTATTTACGCAGTTCATATTGTTGTGGCATATGAGCACATCGTGGCTTGCAAAGAATTCCTCTTCTACAGGCTCCTGAGAGAAGTCTGAGGAGGCCCATTGCAGAGATGGCAACATTTTAGTGACAGCAACACAGCCCTGGCCATGTCAGAAGTATCTGTGACAGAACTAAATCCAGGTTTTGCTCACATTTCCTGGTGGCTGTGACCTCAGCATTTATCTTCCTTTTAGACTTCTTTCCTTTTAGACTTCTTTCCCTTGCACCCTTGTATTTTTCTGTTAAAGTGAGTTCACCTTCCTGCAGCTGATCTGGGTCTTTGTCCATCCAAAGGAAAAGAATTTCCAAATTAAAAGGCAATTAAAGTCTGTTTCCCTCCCTCCCTTCCTCCCTTCCTCCCTCCCTCCCTCCCTCCCTCCCTTCCTCCCTTCCTCCCTTCCTCCCTTCCTCCCTTCCTCCCTTCCTCCCTTCCTTTCTTCCTTTCTTCCTTTCTTCCTTCTTCCCTGCAGCACCTCTGCTTCTGGGTCCTTAAGTCCCTTGCACATGATCTGTCACCCACCTCTGAAATGCAGATTTTGATGCATGGGGGGGGAAGTTAACACCCATGTCCCTGAGATTTTGGGAAGAACAAGGGAAATGGCAGAAGGAAACAAAGCAGGGAAAATTCATTTCACCAGAGACCTTTGCTGCAATGGAACATCACAGGAACCTGCAATGCAAGTGAGGGATTTGGGATGCCTTGCTCAAAATCCATAGCTCTCATGTCTCCATTCCTGCCACAGGACCCTGCCCCTGTTTCAGAAGAGGGGAATGTTGAGAGCTCCAATTTCTCTGTCACAACTTTGACCCTGCCCTGGCTGGGGGCTACAACCACCCCTGGGCTCCGGGTTTTTCCCTTTGGCCACCAGGGCTGAGCAGCTCCGGTGGCTCCTCATCGATGTCACCTACAGGTCTCTTAATGCTCCCACTAAAACACACTGATTAAATTATGCCTCTAATTGCTTTCCTCATCACACAGACATAAAATTCCTTTCCCTAACAGAGCACTAAACTATTGCAGCCTGCACATCTCCAGCAGCTAAAGCAGCTTCCCTGCTGCCCTCTCCCCTCTGCTGTGCTGCACACCCCCAGCCCCGCTCCGGCTGCTTCCCCTGCTCCCTCCATCCCCATTTTTTGGGGAATTTGGGGGTCGGCTCCCTCCCTCGGGCTGCCCTCCGGTGGCCACCAGGGAAAAATGCAGCATGAGCTCTCTGAGGGTCCCGGGGACACCGGGGGACCATCCCCGTTCCCTCCTGCCCTTGCACATCTGTAAGAGACTTTTCCGTCTGAGATGGAGGTGTTCCTGTGCCCCTGCACCCCATGTGCTGCTCAGCAGGAGGATCTGTGATGCACAGAGCAGCCTCTGCTCTCTCACTCTGCTCCATCACACCCTGGGGTGGGGAAGGGAGGTGGGCAATGTGAGATGCTCTGGCAAAATCTGAAATGTAGGAGAAATTAGAGGGGTGGCCCTCGTGATAGGGACTCAGTGCTTCTGTAGAGACTGAGCTGGGAAAGGACTAAACTGTGATCACAGAGATCATCTCCAAATCTCCAAATCTCCAAATCTCCAGCTCCAAGGGCTGAGGGGGGAATTGTGTTCACCCTCCAGGCCTGCTGGGTGCAGATTGTTGCATGCCCATGGCACAGGAATGTTTCACTGCAGGGACAGGCAGTGTGAGGGTGTGGGTGCTGTGCTTGTGCCTCTCCACCTCCTGTCCTCCTCATCCATCCAGCCCTGACCATCCCTTGGCAATGTTTCTGTCCTAGCTGCTGGCCAAGGAGCCAGCTGGACCTCATTACTGGAGCTGCCAGACCCAGGTTCTGCCTGCTGGGGCTGCTGGAAGTTTCCAGCCAGGACCTCAGGTCGAAGTTATGGCACAGAGCCACCAACTTGATAACCATCCCTGGAAAGAGCCGTTTCTCCTTCTGGAGCCAAAGCCATCCTCCCCTCAGGCCTCTCTGCTGGAAGCAGGATGGCCATTACCAAGTCCAGCTGAGCAGCCACATGGCTCTGCTCCTCTCCGAAGCTCCTGAAGGTCACAGCTCTGCAAAAGGACAGGGACAAACTTCAGACCTTTTTATGCGCTACAAAATCTCCTTGGCTGGTTCCTGGGAGGGGATGCACACAGGTGGTGTCCAGGCTCTCCCCACTGCTCAGGACAGGCTCTGTGGGCTGCTCTGTCTTATCTCCTCAGAGAAGGGAAGGACATGAGCAGTGATGAAGCCCCTGCTGAATGAACTGTGATCTCCACAGATAGGGGAGGGCCAAACACCACGGGATGTTACCTAAAGTAGCCCTTTCCAGGAGCCAATGCTGCCTCACAGCTTGAAAGAGCTCATGATGTGCAAGCCTAGAACGTGTCAGATTGCTCCTGTTGGGCCATTTGTAGTTTTTCTCCAGCACTTTACACTTCCATCTGCTCCTGCTGGACTGACTACCACGGGCTGCCTGCATGCCTTTCCAACCTCCAGACCTGCTCCTGCGAGTAGCCACAGCAGAGAGATGGTGCCAAGGCTTGCAGGAAGGGATGACATGGACCTGGACTAGTGGGGACAGCAGGAGCCCAGAGCCCTCTGGCAAGGAGGGATGACAGACCACAGAGTCTTCAGTCATCAGACAGCACAATCATTTAGATGCACTTGACAGGAGAGAGAGATCTGGAGAAATCCCAGAGGAGCTCAGTCAGAATCCCAGGGATATTTCAAGACCACATGGGATGTGTCAGAGCACAGGTAACGGGCACTGTTCTTATGGAGATGAGTCTGCGCTGTGACTAAGCCCATCAGGTGCGAAGCTAAATCAGACACTGCTCAAGGCCTGTGTCCCATTTAATCACCATCCTGTGGAGTAGGTTGGGCCTGAATCCAGGAAAGCTGATGGACAGGATACAGGAAATCCGTGACCTGCTCCCACCTCAGCCTCAGAAGTAGGAGGTGAATGTGGGCAGCTCAGTTCTTCATGGTGTGATCTTCCTCTGCAACACCTTGGCTATTTATATCAGCACTTTGGCCCAGGAAACTTCAGCATTGTGCCTGTTTGTGCAGCATCCATCACCAAGCCCTCCTACTATTTTAATTTTGCTTTTGGGTGTATTTTTTTTTTTTTGCAACTGTAAAATCCTCCTGAAAACACCTGGGAAGTTGCTTTGGGAACAGCATCCAATTAGAGTAGAAAAGGGGGTGACACCTCCAATGGATTCCCAAGGGGGATGGTGGTGGAAGGATGGCACTGCCATCTCCCAGGACACCAGAGGAGGACATCTCCCTTCTTCCCAGGGCAACCATTCCTCTTGCAAGGCTTGGGCTGACTCTCCTGCCAGCTCCAGCACAGGAGGAGGGGAAACATTCCAATGTCTGGGGAGGAACTGTGAAGGTTTCTAGGTGCAGAGCTGCCTTCTCTTCCCAGCAGAGCCATGGTGTCACAGACTCACTGTGACATCCTTCATTCCACTGCAGGGCTCCATCCCAAGGCCAGGACTGGGAGCACAGTGCGTCTGCTGCCAGGGAGGGGCTGGAGCAAACCAAGGCTGGCTGTGTTCAGCACCACTCCTGCTTGGATGGAAGCACAGACCCAGGCAGTGAGGACCATTCTCATTTTCCTCTGGTAAGTCAGGACCACATCCCCAAGGAGCTGACATGTACCTGAGGATGCATCTTTGAGAAAGCTCCAGCTACATCAGTCTGGCTCCTGGCAAGGGACAAATAAGATGTCCCAGCGTCTCTTCCCAAGATGGTTTCACCACTTGGATGACCCTGGTTTCCTGTGTGTCTGTGTCCCCTTACCTTGTCTCCTGCACACGGGGTTCTGGTGACTCACTCATGCCTGCTGGCTCCCTGCAGTAATTACCAGCAGAGCTTTCTGTCGTCACAGCTCTTAAGGTAGGCTCATGCTGTGATAAATAAGCTGCTTAGCAGCATGGAAAGAAATGGTATTTAAAGTTTAATATCTTTTTTTAGCCCTTTTTCAAAGGACACTGATTTTGTGATCTGTTTGGGAAGATGCAGCAGGTTTTGTGTCTTCCTTTCTGCAGAGGGGAGAGGCACAAAGAGAGGAAGGAGAGCTGGGTGTGTGCCTGTACATGTGGCAGAGGCAGGCTGCCTCACTGCCTTCTCACCTCCCTGAGCTGTGCAGGAGTGACTGACACCCTCATTACACAGTTTAATTCAGGTTGGCAGCTCCACTTGGCCTTGTGGCTCTGGCTCTATCAGAGCTTTGCACCCATGCCCATCTGTTCCTTGCTTGGGAGCAGGAGCAGCATACATGGCCTAGCAGCAGGCAGAGAATGCCACCCGCATTCCCAGGGGACTCTGGGGTCCCTGCTGTGGCTTTACACGGTCTGTGGGTCTTGGCTTTGTGCACTGAGCATCCCGACCTGCAGAGCAGTGACTGGGGGGCTCACACAGGAGTGAGACCACTCAGCTTTGTGCAGCTGCTGAGATTTCTCTCCATAACCCTGTCAAAGTTCAGCATTTACCACCCCACCCTGAAACCTGGCAAGAAGAGGGGGAAAATAAAGTAATAAAGGATTTTTTCTCCATCCCTTCAACTGTAAAACTCAGCCATCCCATGACACTTTCTGTCCCTGGGCTGCAGCTCACCCTCAAGCAAGGGCAGGAGCTCACTAGGGAGTTTAGCCAAGACTTAGGGTTCTCCCAGCCCTCCAGAAGGGGATTGAAATAATTTCCTGTTAATGCTCCTGATGTTTACCCCCTTCCATTGGGAATACTGTCCACTGCCTTGGACTTCTGAGGGGCAAACTGAGACATGGGGAGTGGTGGTGCAGATTTAAAACATCAGCAGAGCTGCAAAGGGACACCTGGACCTTTCTCAAGCCAAGTCCTGTGCTTTAACCCCTGGGCAGTTCTGCTCGGTTTGGGATGGAGAGAATGGATTGTAAGGCAGCATGGCTGGGATTCAGAGGCAGGCAGGACAATTCCAAAGCCTCACTGCTGTTTTGTCCCTGATCCGGTCACCTGAGGCAGAGGCAAGGAGAGCATCACTGACCAGAGGGTGTGCAGGGTCAGGCAGGGTGTGGTGAGCACACCTCAGAGTCACCTGTGCCTGGCAAACTGACACACAGCATCAAGTGAAAGGGGCTGCTGCTGCTGGGAATTATGCTTGCAGATTTTCTACCTCCAGAAAAGCTGGCAGACTCCAAAGAAGCTCTCTGAATTCAAAGCCCCATTTGCCAGGATCATGTGAGTGATTCCAAAGGCTTGTACTGCTTTGAGTAACAATTTATAACAACAAAAGCCTCATTTAAGACAGGGACCCCTGTGGGAATGTTCCTTTTCAGTTCTCTCTTCTGTGGGTAATTGCAGAAAGATGACATTTAAGTTGTTCTACAAAAGTGGCAAGCAAAAAAAAATGAAAGAGGGGAAAAGCAAAGAGAAAGAGGGTATGGTGGGAAAGGTGAGAAGGAGCAGGATGGGAAGGACTGGATAGCATGGTTAATATTCTCAGAGGCCAGGGAGTTTACAAACAGGAAAGAAAAGGTTTGCTCTGAATAAAAATCTCATCTCCCAGCAGAGTGACAACTCCTGCTCTCAGGACACAATGGACATGGGCTGGAGAGGAAAAGCAGCCCTGGCATGGGAGCACAGCTCATTCCTCCAGCTGCCAGGCAGAGGTAGAGTGTGGGTGGGTGACAGACCCCAGCCCTGCTGCCCAAAGAAAGGATTGTGGTTTGGCTGAGAGCAGCAGAGCCCTGGCTGCCTGGATTGCTCAGGACTGGGAGCAGACTGTCTGAGCCACGGACACATGGAGCCAAAGGAGTGCACAGCTGGTGACAGGGAGCTTCAAACCTCTCCCAAAATCCTGCTGTACAATGGAGAAGACATTAGGACCAAGATACAGTGGTTGGTAGAAACCTCCTCTGTAAATGCTGGAGAAATCCCTCCGGGATGAAGAGCTGCATTCCCCCTACCTTGTCTGAAGGTGATAAGCCCTCTTCTGTTCTGCAGATTTTCAGAGATTTACTACTTATTAGAGGAGTTTAAATGCATTCAGTGTAATTAAACCCAGGGGGAAACACAAGCCTTTAACATCTCATGTTTGCTAAAACAGGAAAAAAGTCCATCCTCCCCTGCTCTGTTCCAGTGCTGCCTGTGGTGACAGGCTTGAGGAAGCCACAGCTGGGACTGGCTTAATGCACTGAGCAGAGCAGCTGCACGTGTGTGTGTATGTGTGTGTGTGTGTTGGTGCCTTTCCCTTGGTTTTAAAATTAACAACCAGGCATGGTTAAGGGATGAAGGTTTTTTTATCTGGGTATTTAATAAGGATCTTTATGGTTAACACTTCACCCAGGTGGAATATGCTCAAGTGCACGCACATGGTAGATCATGTACACAATTTTGTAGCATATTTAACAAACATGCTCCAAAGACAGGCTTGAATGGTTAGTATGATATTTTTTTCAATTTCAAGGTATTTTTTCTTAGATGGGTTTAATCCTAGTTTATAGGATGTGATTTAGAGAGGACTTTAATTTTTCAAGATAATGTAAGGCTTTTTGGCTTCTAATTGTGAGGCTTTTTGGGGATGTTTGGTTTTCTGGTCTAACAGAATACCAGGACTATGTTAAGCAGTAAGACTTAAGGAATTACATGTATGCATGTTAAGGGTGCTGGGAATACATAAGAGATATATAAAAGAAAAGGCAAAAAATTATCATGGCATCAGTTTGTGTGTGTGTGTGTGCACAAAATCATTTTAATGATCCCTGTTGGAAGGGCAGGTGGGTGAGGAAAGGGGAAGCTGGCTGGGCCATGTCCCTGGAATCAGGGATAATTGGGGCTGCAGTGATAATGGCAAGCTGCTGTCAGGCTCTAGCAGAGTGTGCCAGAGGTGAAGTGACACCCTGACAGGTCCCACTGCTGCCTGCCCTGCCCTGCCTCTGCCCACAAAACTGCAGCCTGCCTGCTGACATGCAGCAATCTAAATTGGAGGTAATGACTCTCCTGAGGGGCCTGCAGTGGGGATGGTGAGAGGGAGACTCACAGCTTTGCATGTCACCTGGGATGTCTTCCTTTCCCCACACTCTTCCCAACGAGCACATAAGCTTTTCCCATCAGAGTAAAGATGTGGTTGTGATGTGATGCCTTCCCAATTTCCCTTCCCCAATTATCTGTGGCAATTCACCCATGTCAGCATTCACCCATCTCACCACCCGGTGAGTCCTGGGCACAGAAATGGGTTGGAGGTGAAAACGCTTCAGCATCAGCTGGGAGTGAATTCACAGTCTTTGGTTTTCCTTGTCCTCCTGTGCTGCTTCTCAAACTCCCTTTCACACTCTACTTCCTTGATTTCCATGTATTTGCAATTTTCCCTCTTTTAGAGAAGCAGGGAGTCCCTGTAAGCACACAGAGAAAGGGTAGAAAATATAAATATAATTGCTTTGTAAACAATATAAAGCACTTGGGTAGCTCCTTCTGCAGCAGCCTGGTTTTCTCCAGGTGTCCCCTAAAGCTGAGTTTTGTATCCCCAATGGAACATTTGCCATCCAAGAGCAGGATGATTAAAAACACTGTAGATATCAAAACAGGCTCCATTCATTGAATCATAGAAGGGGTTGAGTGGAAGGGACCTTAAAATTCATCCCATCCAACCTTGCCATGGCAGGGACACCTCCACTGTCCCAGGCTGCTCCAAGACCCAGGGTCCAACCTTGGACATTTCCAGGGATCCAGGGGCAGCCACAGCTGCTCTGGCCATCCTCACAGCTCCCACAGGGGAGAATTTCTTCCTCATACCCAATCTAAACCTGCTCTTTGTCACTCTGAAGCCATTCCCCCTTGTCCTGTCACTCCAGGCCCTTGTGAATAGTCTCTCTCCAGCTTTTTTCAGGCTCCCTCAGGTACTGGAAGGCCACAATTAGAGCCTGAACAATCCCAGTTTTCCCAGCCTTTCCTCAAGCAGAACTGCTCCATCCCTCTGATCATCTTGGTGCCTCCCCTGGACTTGCTCCATGTCTTTGCTGTGCTGGGGATCCCAAAGCTGGATGCAGTACCTCCTGCTGAAATTATTTAGTGCAGCTGGACTACTGTGTCACTGATGGCTGAGTGCTCTGGCCTGAGCTCAGACAAGTTGCTGGGGAATTCTCATCTCTCCTGTTTTTCAGTGAAGTCACACTATTATCACATCAAATGGCTTGTGACTTAAAATTCCATTGCAATGGTCATACAAGGAATTGCATTTGCTGTGTCTGCGAGGAAGGGACATGGAGAGAAAAAATTAAACTTGATGGCTGGAAAGCTTTTACTACAGTGTGCAACAGCTCCACCTCCTCGTGATATCCAAGTTCATCATATCTAAATAAATGTGCCTGGAAATTGTCTCTCACAAGGGAAAACAGTCATTTCAAGGGTACTGCTGAAAGCAGATGTCAAAGGTAACACCATGGGCATGTAAACTGAATCAGAGCACTTAACTGGCACTGTTTTCTTCAGAGCACTGATGTCATTCCAGAACAATCTCAACCCCCAGTGCACTCATGTCAGATCATATTCTGAGCCCTTTTACTTCACAAGGTTATTCCCTTTGACTCCAATGGATTAACCAGTTCTGTGTGGCAGGGGAGAGAGGTCAGATGGAGATCTCTTTCACTTACAGCGAATTTAATTGATTTTTCTGTTTAAAAGAACTTCTAAGACAGGATATAATGGGAAATAAATTTGAATTACTCTACCTCCTCTTGAACACAGCAGAAAGCCCATTGTGCCAAGTGCTGTCTGAGCATTAGCAGAACAAAACCTCCCCAATTCACGGGCAGAACACCCCAAAGAGGGAAGAGCTTTCCTCCGAAATGAGTGAGAGAGCTGTTTTACACCCTGAAAACACAGACTTTCAACAAGCCCAGTTGCTTTCATGGATAATCCCTCATTTTTGCTAATCCTTCCTGAGGATCTCTCAGCTCATTGATGGGCAGTGTTAGAAATCGTCTCTTTCTCTGGGTAATTGCCCAGTCTGATAAATGCGCAGTCTGATAAATACCCTGGGACAGAGCTGCCCCAGCAGAGCCCATGCAGGCACCCAGCCCAACTCCCACCTCACTTCTCACCCTGATCAATGCTGGCTGCTCCTAGCAGCCTCTCAGACCAGCTGCTCTGGGTTTGTCAGACATTTCTTGATCTCCATTAACATTTTGTTTGCCACTGAATTTTGGGAAGTTCCTCTGGTCACCACCAGAAATTTTTCCAGCATTATTCATCACAAACCTCTTCGGGGCTCTGGTTTTGTTTAACATTGGGACGTGCTTGGAAATGATGTGGATATGCATTTTCTCATCTCAATCCTTCAGCTTTGTCCTTCAGAGCCCAGGGCAGTGACAACTATGGCAAGTGTCCCCTTCCATGGTCACCCTGTGGCTGCTGATCCAAGAGGGGCTCTTGGCCAATCCTCCACTCCTGCAGGGTCTCCAGGTGTTTATATCTCACTGGTTCAGCTGATCAGCTCTGTGCTGAGCTCCTTCTCTGACTGCTGTCTTACCGTGGCAGCTGCAGGTTCCGTTCTATGCTCTGTGATGCACAAAGATGGAAAGGGCTCCCCTTTACCCCAGGAGCTCACTGTTCACCACCACAATTCTCCAGATCACTGTGGGGCAAACTTCTCTTTCTTTTTACTGACAGCCCAGTAATTGGTCTTTATCTTTAGTCACCTGGTCTTTATCTGCCCAAATGTCAGAGGTGCTGTGGCATCATGGCTGCTGAGTTGGCAAGTTCATGTCCATGGCTTCCCAAAGGCTGTTGCCAGCAGAGAGGATTTCAGGAAAGCTAATTTTGAAAACTTGTGTCTTACTACCATAGAAAGAGGTCTGAAGTGTCCCAGGGTGCTGATATTGGGATGCACCCTCAAAAGCTGTAAACATTTATGTTGGGTTGCCACTGTAAAACAATTTCTTTCAGGTAAAAAGTCTATAAAAATCTCTAGGAAGTCTAATAGGCCTCTAATAGGCTGTTGAGACCATTGGGATGAACCCCTAAACAGAAGTCCAGGTTTGAATAATGAATTCTCTCCCACCTCTCTACCGTAATGATTTCTGGCAATCAGAATCTGCTTGTGACCAGAAATTTCACCTTGCACAAACCCCTTTTGTTAGATGACACATTCAGATGAATAGACTGGAATTAAAAATGCCTGTTTTGAGTGAAGAGCAGCTCTGGGCCAGCTGCACTGGCCTCTTCAAGCAGCTTGTTACTCCCCGTGTCAGAGAGGTGCCAGTGGCCCATGAAGGACTTTGGCCAAGCCCTCCCTGTTGCCATGCACTGATCTCACACCTGGCAGCCCCAGCCAGTGGCTGGGAGTGGAATCTCTGCTAATTGGTCACATCTGCCTCTGATGCCTGGCCACCAGCTGGCACGGGCTGTGGCACTGGCGGTGCCACCTTGGAACTGGAACCCCACAAGTGCCATCTGCTGTCTCCCAGAGTCACATTTCCTGGATAAACACGGCCTTCCCCATGAGAAATGTCTTCTCATCTGTGATGGGTGGAATGCAAGCAGCCCCTTCAGCATTTCTGGGATCCTCAGGAAGCTGCTGTGCTATCAGATGTGAAGCCATTAATTTATAATGGGGGCATAATCCTCCTCCTTCCTGCATCTCGTGTCAGAGGAACATATTCCATTTCCAAATATTTCACACAGAATGCTACCTTGCCACCAAAGATCCCTGTGTTTGAACAGAATCAGAGAAGAAATGAAGTTTTGCTGCTTTGTTTTGGGTTTCCCATTGGACATGCTGAATATTTAATCACAGCTTCACAAAGACACGAATTTCTCTTTGGATTCCTCCCTGAGCTGCTGTGGCTGATCCTGGCTCAGGAACAGATCTCAGGCTGTTCCCAATGGATTCTCTTGTTTTGTCCAGATTTGGCTCTTGCTGTTTTGTTGAAAGGCCTCCAGGTGCTCAGAGGAGACACTTCTGTACTCATGTATGCACATATATGTGGGCAATATACACATACATCTCCTGAGGTTTTACCATAATGCTTTTGTAATGGAAATTTCTCATTGGAGAAAAGAGTTGATAAAACACAAATTTTCTTCTGGGCTGTTGTTCAGGGAAGGCTGTTTGGGTACTCCGATGCAAAAGAATACCTGGAGTTATGAATACATCAGAAATTTCTAGCGAATTTATATTTGTGTCCACTGACATCCATAGAATATCAGTGAGATATTTCCATGGAGTTCTTCCAAACTTGCTCCAGAAGGTTGGTTATTTCTTCTAACTTTGAATAGTGAAGTTCAAAACTTTAGGAGATGAGTCTCATCCAGGGGAAGCTGCATTGTCTGTGCTGATATAACCATTTCTGACAGATTGATTAATAAATATGACACCAGCACTCATGGCAACAGGATCACAGGGGAGCAGATACATCAGCTAATAAATAATGCTGGTTAGAACTCCTCTCTTAATAAAAAGAGAGAGAGAAATTAATATCCAACCTTTTTAGAAAGCATTTGAAAAGGATTGTTTGAAAAACCCAGTACCTGCCTGTTTGAAGTAACTCAACCAAAACAAAGCTTATTGCCTTCCATTCTTTCTTATATTCAAAACCCCTCTGACAAGTTCAAAACAACAAAGAAATCCCTCGGGTATCACTGGGAAATGGAAGTTCTGTACAAGGGTCTGGCTCTCTGAGGGATTAAACAGATGAGAGCTCTGAGGTTCTGGTGTCAATCCCTGAAGGGCATGTGCTGGACAAAGCCCCCAGAAGCTCTGGTTCAGGTTTGCTCTGAAGCATCAGCTCCCCCAGGGCTGGGGGTTGTGTGCTGGCTGCTCCACGGAGCTCTCCAGCCTGTGCAACTGAGGGATCAGCAATTCTGCTACCACAACTTCAGTGCCCAGGGCTAAACAAGCTCAAATCTGTGTTTTACCAGTCCAAAGAGACATTGCAGGAGTTTCAACCGGCATCCCAAATGTGCTGGGTAGGAACATGATCTGGGCTGCCCTGGTTGTCAACACAGCAACTGAGTGCTGTACTGGAGAGGGCAAACTTCAGGTTATGTGGAAAAAAAGGAAGGAAATACTAAATATTTTTCTGTTTCTTTTTTTCCCCCCTCTTACAGTAAAGATTAAACACTGGGGATTGAGCTTAATACAGAGTATGAGCTGTGCTGGAGAGGGCAAACTTAGTTATGTGAAAAAAAAAATTACAATACTAATTTTTTTTCTATTTCTCTTTTTCCCCCTCTTACTGTAAAGATGAGACATTGGGGATTGGGCTTAATATAAAGTATGAGACTGTTTGGTATAAGCAATTTTATTAAGGCACCTGAAACAACAAGATATTTAATTTTTTAACCATTAATTTAACCATTAATTTTAACCATTAATTAATTGATTAAAGCCTTGTGCTTCATAGCCCTTAGTCCAGTTAGGAAGCTTGTCATGAGCTGATCCTGATGTACATGATGGGTTTATTTTTGGAAGAAAAAAGCAAGGAAGACAGGAAAGCTGCAGGGATCCTGCCGGGAGGATGCTCAGTGATCTGCAGGTGCAGTGACTCCTTCAAGGTGTCAGTGGAGGAATGGATCCTGTTGGGACAAAGGGTTTACTTCTTTGTTTTCTAGTGGAAAGTAATAGTCATTTGTTTTTATAAAAGAAAGTGAACACTGATATACTTTCGCTTTGGAGCTGAAAAGCTTTTGGTTTGAACATAGTAACAATTAATATAGAAATTACTGTTTTCTATGGAAAACACAGAAATACATTCATTTTATTTCCTGAAAACCCCTTTTCACTGAGTTTTCTCAAGAAGGTTGGATGGATTTTGTTGCTAGGATTTTGCAGTCATTGAGGTGGAATCAAATGAAACTGAGGGTTCACCAGCAAAGCCCAGCTAAGTCATTCCCATTGGGAAAAATCAACCCTCCATAAAACCAGTCCTGCCCTCTACAAAGCTCCCAACATCTCCTTGGCCACGAGGAATTTTCTTTCTTTTGCAGGTGGAGGTTTTCAGAGCAGGCAGGGGGATTTGCCCCCTCCCCAGTCTCCCATGTCCCTCTGTCCCTCAGGTGCCCAAATGTGATGGATGAAGGGTCTCAGTGGGTGCAGGATGCTGCCCCCAGCCAGGAGCTCACTCATTAGGAACAATTTGCATGCTGAACATCAGGATGACAGCTATAGCGAGGGATTTGTTTAGCTAATTTGGAGTAATGGAGAAGAGAAATTAATCACATTAGCACTGGTGCTCCCTGGCATGGCAAGGCTGGGAGTCATCCCCCCACCTGTCAAAAAGGCACCCCCAATTCTCTCCCTGTTTCCATGGGAGATTGGCCCTGGACTGAGAGTTCAGGGATGTAATAACAGGGCTGGAAGAGCAGGCCAGGAGCTGTCAGTGTGGAGAGAAAACAAGGCAGCTTCCAAGGTTAAAGCAGACAGGATTCTCTGCTCGGAGTGCACGGAATGCTGGTGCTCCCAAAGCCAAGGGTGGTGCAGGAATCCCCCATCCCACTCTGTCCCAGCTGGGAGAACTGCACTGGCAGCTCCTGATCCATCAGTGATTGGTGAAGGGAGCAGTGCTAGGGTGCAGGACCCTGCACAAAGCAAGCACTGCCCTTCTCCAGGTGTTTCTCTTCCTGGGCTCTGACAGTGCCCAGCTGAGAGATCTGGGCTCAGACATCTGGAGGAGAAAGTCTCCCTTAGGAAGAAAGTTGGAAATCCATTCACTTCCAGTTCTATATTTTTCTTTTTTTTTTTAATTTTTTTTTTTGTGTCTTTCAGCATGAATCTCTTTCTTTTTCATATTCAACTCCATAAAAGAAAAATCTACATGCAATTATTCTGCTCAACTAAGTACCAAAAACATTCCCTATTTATCAGTTAGAAACCTCACAACCCTTTTCACACCTATCCTCTGTGTTTTTGTCACTCTCAGGTATACTTAGCATGCTTTAGGCATATAGCCTTTCCAAATAAATGAAGATATAAGTTTATGGCAGCTGCGACATGAATAGAATCCATCCTGTGAACTCAAACAAATGCCATTCTAATTCCTTGTTTGTTTAACACTTGTGATCACTCTCCTCTCAGCCACTGCCATGCGTGGCAGTCTGTATTCCCTCTCCCACACACTTGTTTACAAGTCTGATGTGAGGCTGCCTAGACCTCCTCAGCATGTCTAATTTCCTGTGCATTGTTCCCCGGGCCTCCTCTAATGCCTGCAACCGGCAGGAATGTTTTCAAGTGGAGGCTGTTGTCTCCCATTTCCCGGTTCTAAATGTGCCCAGAAAAAACTTTGCTGCCCTTCACCCCCCACCCAGGGCATGGGTGCCGGTTGTTTGCTGTGGAGCTCCTCTAACACAGGGCTGGGAGTCACTGAAAAGCCATAGAAACCCACATTTCATCATTTATAGGTGCAATCCAAAACTCATCTCCTTTTATAGGCCCTGGCTTAATAATTGTGGCTGCAGAATAGCCGCTGGTATTATCCCCAGAATAAGAGCCACTGAACTTAAACAAGCAGAGTGCAATAAGGGGGAGATGGAAGCAGCCCAGCTTTTATGCACAGAAATGATGCCAGCTTGTAAAAATGGGAATGCTGTAAAATAGTGTCTTTAATTATAGACAGGGAGGGAAGGTTTGCAGCAGCAGATGTCTGAGGATAGGCTCTCAAAGCACGGGCCTGTCAGTGAACTCTGTGGGAAAAGGAATTGGAGAGGACATTTAGGGATGGAATGACAGGGGTCATGTCAGCTCTGCTCAGATGGACACGTGCAGGTGTGAGTGTGTAAGTCCAGGATGGGACACTTAATTACAGCCATTATAATTGACAGAAGGAGTTATAAAGAAGAATGAGCAGGAAGAATGGCCTGTGAATGATGCACGGTGGAAATCCTGAGCTCTGCTCTTGCTTTGATGGTGACAAGGGGACCTGGGGGGCCCAGAGACCTGTGCCAGGTGCTCACCTTGGCACTGTGGTTAAGGGCTGTCCCAGCACTTTGTCCTGGGCTTTGGTTTAATTTACAGTAATTTCACACCTATAAGGTGCACTTCCAGGTTGGCAAAGTTCCAAACTTTGTCCACATATAAGGCGCACTGGCCTATAAGGCGCACTTTTTTTTTTGCAGCGAGGATCCATTGCCAGCTCTCCCTGTGCGGATGCTGTGGCTGCCGGCTCCCCTCACGGCTGTCACGGTTTGCACTTCCGGGTTGGCAAATTTCTGAACTCTGTCCAAATATAAGGCGCACTGGCCTATAAGGCACACTTTTTTTTGCAGCGAGGATCCATTGCTGGCTCCCCCCGTGGGTCTCACGGCTCGCACTTCTGGCTTGGCAATTTTCCGAGCTTTGTCCATATATAAGGTGTACCAGATTATAAGGCGCACTTCCAGGTTCTGACCAAAATTTTAGTCAGAAAGGGTGCGCCTTATAGTCGTGAAACTGCTGTGATCCCATTTTCCCTTCATGGTGTTGATGTAGGACCTTGCAGACCCCAGCTCTTTCCAGAAGATGTTCAGGGATGAGTAGCAGGGGGGATATTCTGATGGTGGGGTTAGAACATCCGACAGTATCTTTAGCGAATGAGTGTGTCCTAACTGTCCTGATCCTAACAGGGTTCTGTGGCCCCCAGGTGAGCTGGATCCAGGGCTTTCCCAGCTCCCACCCACACCTCAGGGAGAGCCCAGCACACCAACCTCTGAAAAATACAGGGAACAAAAAGGAAAAAGGGCCAATTACAACCCTGGATGACTTTTTCTCGATTTCATAGGGATTTCTTATCCCACACAGGCAAAGGTATTTTTGTCCAAGGCTTTTCAATAATTGGAGATGTGTGGGGAGCTTCACCCACGACTTAAATCAGAACAATTGCCATGTTTTAAAAAGGTTATTCTAATGTTGAGCTTTCTCTTTTTTTAATGTTTTATAATAAAGCCCCAGAAATAAAGGCTGCAATGGAGTTGCAATAGAATTTACATTAGCATATTTGGAGAGTTTTTTTATCATTTTTGCATGCATTAGAATGAAATATTCTGTAAAAATTAAGCATTATATGCAAATGAGCGCAACAAACCTACATTTTGAATAATAATTCATTACCCCCCTAATACATGTAAGTGGCTCCCTCTTCTTTTTTAAATAAAAAAAGGGAAATGCACTGTAGACATTAATTCAGCACAGCAGAAGTTTACAGAGAAGATCCACTGAAATTATAATAGAACACATTCCTCATTTGCATAAATCCCATAATCCCACCTGTCCAAACCCTCCAGCTATTAATAGGTGATATGAATGTCACTTGATGCTCATTTATAATATTGTGGCTGTAATATAATGCATATTTAGGGAAGATTTTAAGAATCATTGTAATTAACAAAGCACACCATTACCACAAGTGTTTATTTGTGTTATAGGAAAAAGATGTTGCATTTGGAAACAATTATAACTCCAGAAGTGTTGAATTACCCCCTTTGGAAGTGTTGCCTTCCTTTAGTGAGTGCGGTTGATTTCCTCAGGCTGGTTGCATGTAAAAAAGGAATGGTTTGAAGGGATGACATGTGTGTGTATCTGCAATGATCATTCCTGTGCCAGGCTGTGTGTGTAGGACTGGAATTTATTCCTCACCCCAGGGCTGGCTGTGGTTGGAAGTTTAATTTCTCCTTTCATAGCTCTTTATGGGGAAACTTGGTCCCCACTCTGTGACACTGGGATCGTTGGGAGCCTTATATGCATGTCCAGGACAGAGTGAATCACAGGATATCCTGAGTTGGAGGGACCCACAGGATCACCCAGTGCACCCCTATCCCTGCCCAGAGCCCCCAACAATCCCCCCTGTCCATCCCTGGCAGCTCCTGGAGCTCTGGCAGCCTCGGGGCCGTGCCCATTCCCTGGGGAGCCTGGGGGAAGAACCTTTCCCTGAGCTCCACCTGAGCCTCCTCTGACACAAGTGTGACTTACTCAAGAGTGACTTTCTCCAAACTCTGCAATCTAAATGGCTTTTTGGTAGAAATGGCACAGAAGGGTTGCATTGTTCAGGTTGATTCTGAATTCCTTCCACGATAATTCTCCAGTTTATTCCTGCATGAATAAGGCCATCCTAAATGCCTCCCAATTGACTAGAATCACAGAATTTTTTTTTTTTTTTTTGCTGGTTGGGATGTTAAAATTCATCTTGTTCCACATGGGCAGGAGCACTTCCCACTATCCCAAGCTGCTCCAAGCCCTGTCCAGCCTGGCCTTGGATACATCCAGGGGCATCCACAGCTTCTCTGGGCACCCTGTGCCAGGGCCTCAGCATCCTCACAGGGAAGAATTTCTTCCCAACATCCAAACTAAACCCACTGTTTGTCAGTGTGATGCCATTCCCTGTGTCCTGTCACTCCCTCCCTTGTCCAAAGTCCCTCTCCAGCTCTCCTGGAGCCCCTTTAGGAAGTGGAAGGTGCTGTGACATATCTCCTTAAATCCCAGTCTTCAAGCTCAGCCTTTATGGTGTCTTTCCTTGCATCCAGAAGTATTTTTATTCCACTCAATAGATGATACCAGCACAGAGACCCTTCCCTGTGCCACCAGCTGTCTCCTCTGCCAGGGGCTCTGTTGAGGCACCAGAAACCCATCCAGGATTGCCCACCCAGGATTTTCACAAAGTCCCTCCTTGCTGCTGAGTTAACTCCACTGCTGGCAGAGGTGCTGTTGTAAGTCCCACCTTGGGGAGCAGCCCCCAAATCCCAGCTGGGGAGGGCTGGAATTAAATCAATTCCAGCAACAGCAGAGCCAGAGAAAAAGTGGAGGCAAAACCCTCACGTCATTTATGTGAGTGGATTTATTCATTCAAATTTGAATTTTTAATGGAAATCTCTTTAAAATTTCAGTTCTTTGAGCATCTCTAACTCTTTCTTTATAAAATTGGTTCTATCCTGCCTACAGGGCAGAGTTGATTGAGGCAGACATAGCTATAGATTTAGTAGTCTCCAGGCTCTGCTTAGGACAGATTTCAGTTTAGATTTTAACTAACTGACATGTCAAGAAAATACTGTGCTTTTCCCCTCCCCTCCTCCTTTTCTCTTTTCTTCTGAAATATTTCAACAACATTGAAAAATAATCTTCAGCACTTTCCACAGGGAAGCCAACAAAAAAAGCAACTTTTTTTTTTTTTTGTCAGAAAACCTAACCAAATTTGATAGAGATACATCTGTTCAGAGGCTCCAGGAACAACAACAACAAAAAAAAGACAAATGGGAGCTCTCCCAGAGCTTGCTGGAGCACTGCTGAGAACAGAGACTTGTTGATCCTCAGGCTTTTTGCTTGCCCGAGGAAAAGAAATAATTAAAAACATTAAGTGAGCAAAACACTCTGAAGAACAGGGCCAATCTCTTTAGCTGAAAACCCATCTTGTCTTTCCAAGTCCTTCACATGGCAGCTCCCAAGCTCAGGCCACAGCAGGGACCCTTGCAGCAGCAGCGTGTTTTCAACACCCCAATTATTTTGGAATCCCTGCTCCTCCTGCTGCGGGCAGTTTCTGTGTGCCACCCTTCAGTTTGGAAAAAGCAGGGTATGAAATGAGCCCAACAGTTTGATACGATCACATCCAGCTGGGTTTGTGCCCTCCCTGTTCTCTGAGTGCTGCCTGAGGGATGTCACAGCCCTGGGGAGTCACCCCAGGTCACCTGTGGCTGCAGGTGCACTTTGTCAGATTGGTGCCACTTCTTCACCTTGCCGCATCCTCCAGGAGCTTTCTCCCTGTGATGCCTTCGTCTGAGCTCCCCACTGGAGATCTCCCACCCCAGAAGAGCTGGAGGGGAAAATATCCCTGTGTAAGAGTGATCAGAGTGCAGCAGCAGTGAAGCCTCAGAGCTTTCTGTGTTTCCAGTGAAGTGGCTGAGGAAGCAATTGCAGAGCTTTAGCTTCATGCCTGCCCTGGTGTCCTGCAGGCTCCCCCTCCTGACTCCCAGGCATGGCTTTGGAAAGAAAGGAAAATTAAATTAAAAAAAAAAAA
>VRYO01002223.1:1869611-1880411 GCA_009812075.1 Sialia sialis
GTGGGTGTGGCACTGCTCTGGGTGGATGTGGCCACCTTCCCTGTTGAGCTACCTGGCTGGGTGTACCCCAGCCAAGCAGATCCCAGGGGATTCTGTGAGTGCATTCCTGTACATCCCTGAGCATCTCTGAGCATTCCTGAGCATCCTGTTCATCCCTGAGCATTCCTGAGCATCCTGTACATCCCTGAGCATCCCTGAGCATCCTGTTCATCCCTGTGCATTCCTGAACATTCCTGTCCATTCCTGTTCATCCCTGAGCATTCCTGAGCATTCCTGTCCCTTCCTGTTCATCCCTGAGCATTCCTGTTCATCCCTGAGCATCCCTGAGCATTCCTGTGCCACCACATGTCCAAAATGCAGCTGCTTGGCTCTGGATCTGCCACCTCAGCACCCTCACTATCCAGAACAGACCCAGCCTGTCCCTCCAATGGAGCCAGACCCAGGTGTGTCCCCAGTGTCCCAAACCCACGGGAGGGAGTGGCACTGAGCCCCCCATGAGCCCTGTGAGCTCCCTGGCTGTGCTGCACACCCAGCTGCCTATAAATAAACACAGCAGCCTCAATGTCAGCTCCCCTCAGCCTCTGGGTTTAAATATAGGCATTGGCTCTGCTCCAGGAGGAGGTACAAGTGGTTTCAGACTCAAGCAAATTGTTATGAATCCCATTTGCAGTGTGAATATGCTTAGTGAATGTTTCTTTCACTAATGAGACCAAAATAGCAATTAGCAGGAGTCTTAATGCTACAAATCCTGAGGAATGGACATGGATGTATTTTTGTCCTCAGGGCTATTCACATCTGGCTTCAAATGCAGAGGCCAATATATCCAAACATGTGGCACCCATCACACCTAGATCTGCACCTTGCTATGTCCCATGGTCAAATTGAGATGTCCAGGGGAAAAATAGCAGCTTTGAATTCCAGCAGATCCAAGTCCTCATTGCTGGTAAATCCCAGCACCCTTTTTTCTCTCCTGGTTTAGTTGTTTTTTATTGTCTTTAAGATGATACAGAAGCAGAGCTTTTTCTCCCCCTTTCTTTGCTTGCTGCATTCAGGTTTTACTATCAGGGTTTTCTTTTCTATTTTTTTTAATCTTCTTCTTTTTTTTTTTCTCCTTTTCCCTACAGCCAACAGAGTGGTTGGTGAATACAAAATTAGCCAATTCAGACAGAGGCCAAACATCCCAGGAGAGCAGGAGCGAGAGAGAGAGAAATGATCAGCACTTGCCAAATAGTCTCTCAACTCGACTGTGTATTTTTCGCTTTCTCTGAAAACCACATGAAACGAATGGGAACGATGGGGAATTCGAATTCCCAGGATTTTCAGGGATTGGCCACCAGTGACCCTGGTGCCTGCAGCATTCCCCTGCTTTGCCCATGCACTGCCACAGTACAGAGCATTCCCCTCTCTAACTTCCCTGCTGGAACCTGCAGCAAAAATGGCATTTTTTACCTTTTCCATATGAACTACCGATGCTCGCCGAACCCTCTGGGATCAAGCCATGCGTGCAAATGCCCCTCCTGCTAATTCTGCTCAATTAAGCTGTGTGTAGGTCTGGCTTGTCTTGTCGACAGGGATGTTTTGGCCTGAATTCCATCTGGGATGAGGAGTCAAGGTCACTGCAGGGTGGTGGCCCTGCAGAGTGCCAGGCTGTGTCTGGGCAGGGAGGCAGGGCTGCTCTCTGCTGCTCCCCGCTCTCCTGGCTGCCACACCAAGCACCTGCTGCAGAGCATTGATGGAAATCACGGGCTTTGGAGCGAGCTTTAATCCTGATCCAGAGCTGGGACACATCCTGAGGCTTCCAGCTGGGATTACACAGTGAAACCCACCAGTGCAAAATTTGGAATGAGGCTGCTCTGCAGCTGTGAGGAATTCTCATGGCCACCTCTGAGGAGCCAAGGAATCACAGGATGGTAACCCCTCGAGGTCCACATCCACTGCCAGGGTATCCAGTCCATGGAGTCCCCTCCAAGGCCAAGTCAATACTGTTATTGAACAGCATCCACAAAGGCTCCTTGGGTGTGCAGAGCTGGGACTTTGGTGTGAGAACAGGAAATAAATCCATCCTAAGCAGATCTCTGCAGCAGCATGTGTGGAATAACAATACTGGCAGCTATAGGAGTGTGTAGGTTCAAGGCTACCAGGTATCCCTGGAGCTCATGGAATGGGGTTTTAGCTGGACTGGTTTCCAGTTACCTGGTGTGCAGGCTTGTTTGCCTTGCCAGAGTGCCTGACTCACCCCTTCCCCCAAATTTCTCCTCTCCCCTTCCAGCAGTTCCTAACCCAGCTTTATCTCCCAAGAATGGCTGATTTCCAAAGTGCCAGCAAGTGCCTGAGAATTGTGTAATTGCAATATAATTAATGAATTAAAAGAATGAGATGTTTTAAGTGCTTTTGATATGCCAGTCCCTATAATTATCCGCAGAAAACGTGTTCATTAACAATCTCAGAGTGTGAGGCTGTGGCTCCTGCATGGCAGTGCTTCTTTCTCTGGTGAGGCTGGAGGTGGAGGTGGCAGCAGGGAAAGGGCTTCTGGAAATCTCTCAAAAGGTTTTGCTTTCTTCCTTGGGTTCGAGCAAGCTGGAAGGGGAATGAGAGTCTGCAGAACATCTGATATTTCCCAGCAGACCTGAAGGCAGCAGTATTTGCTAGATCAGGTCACAGGAGCTGTGACCAAATGCTGGCTCTGCTGTGTGAGTCCCGTGCATGAATTCAGAGGGAGGTGTGTGTGCATCCCTGCCCTGTGCCATGCATGGAAAGGGCACTCACTGCTGCTGGAGTAGAAGAGTTTGTGCAGAGATAATTGCACAGTGCTCTTCATTGCAGTACCATGGCTAGAGAGGGAATTGAGAGGTCTCATTTTTGCTGCTGGGGAAATACTGGGCATGTCCTGTCCTGGATTTGCTGAGCAGCAGCAAGGAGAGGGGAGGCTTGTTCCACCTGGAGCTCTGGTCAGAGGGACGCTTCCTTGGGAGGGTTGCAGTGCTTTCCTCAGGATGTGCTGTTGGAAGAGCCTGATTTTACTTCCCTGGGTGTAAACCAAGAGCAATTCCTGAGCTGAGACCAGTGAGAGGGGAACAGGGACTGTTGGTGTTGAAAGCACTTCAAACATCTCTTGAGGACCCTCCTGTGAGGGAGCTGCTCTGGGAGGCTGATGGACAGAAAACAGCTCTGCTCAAAGCCCATCCTTCCCAGGATCCCAAATTATAAATTCACCAAGCCCTAGGTGTGACTAACACATTCCCTGTCTGGAACACTTCAGCAGGCTGCAGGCTCCCCAAATTGTTTTCTGTTAAACTGGGACAATAAATGGCTGGTTCATTTGGAAGGCTTGAGCAGGCCACAGAGATCAGCCCTGTGTCCAGTTTAGGGAAAAGACAAAGCATGAATCACAGGGTTCTGCCCACACTTCCCTTCAAAAACAACATCCCCCAGCACAGAGGGTTAAACACCCAGCACTGAGGAGGAAGTTTAAAGAACAGCACAGAGGAAAAGGGCTGATGAAGAAAGGTCTTGGAAGGGGGGAAAAAAAGAGCAGTGACAGGCTGCTGGGGTTGGGTCCTGGTGGGCAGGAGAGCCTTGACATCCTCATTCCCAGAGACCTGTACCCAGAGCATCTCCTCTCCTTGCACTGACACCACCAAGACAGCAGCCAGCATCTGGTGAGATTGTGCTTTTTGAGCTTAATGGGACAGAATAACTGAAAAAACCACAATTACAGCCAGAGCTGGGTCCTGTCAGTGTTTCCACCTGGGAGGGGTCAGCTCTCTGCACTCACAGCCCAACCTCCAAAAAGATTGGGTTTGATTTTCCAAGCTGAGAGCCCAGGGAGGCTGATCCTCATTGGGTGTGAAGGATTCAGCAGTCACTTGGTATTAGAGAAAGTAGAGTGTTCAGTGGAATGGGGAGAAAAAGGTTTTCTTGTCTTGCAAACCTTTTTTTTTACCCTCTGTTGTCTAATTCACAGACAGAATGAGAAGCCAGAATTGTGCAAATGTTCGCAAAACTGAGCTCTGGAAAACAAAATTTAAATAATTTTGAAATATCATGCTTTGATTTGGGCATTTTCTAAAAAACTACTTGACTTTGTAACAGACAAGTAATTCGAAAGGGGAAATCTGGAAGGTTTTGTTTCAAAGTGAGAAAATGGAAATTTTGGCAGTCTTAAAAGGAATAATGTTTTTGCTTCATGTAAAAAAAAGTCATGAGAATTGTCTCTTTACTGCAAATATTTTCATTTTTGACAGTTCGCTATTTTTCAACCAAAAAGTGTTATTAGAAACATCTGAAAATAAACACAGAAGGAAAGAACTTTTCTATGGTAGGGAAGACAGGTACATTTCTATGAAATAAAATGAGTTTCTTGATGTCTGCTGAGTGGTGCTCTTGGAATAAATCACGAGCAGAGAAAACATGGATTTTTTTGTTTTTGTTGCTGGGGGTTTTTTTGGGATTTTTGTTTTTTGTTTGGGTTTTTTTTCACCATATCAGTAGGTCAGGTCATAGGACTGCTTGCAATATTTTGGCATTACCTAAACTGAGCTAAATTGAGCAAAGGCATCCTGAATATAAAAAATGTATCATTACTTATTACCATTAAAAGTTTATTTATATTTATATATACCATACATATATAATATATAATATACTAGTATATTATATGTATAGTATTATATTATATATTACATGTATTTTATCTGTATATTAACATATTAAAAATATAAAACATATGTATTCTATATAATACATATGTATTATGTATATATTATATATGTATTATGTATCCATTATGTTATATATTATATATTAAATATAACATATATAATATGTATAAATATAATATTTATTTAATTAAATATCCATATACTAATCATAATTTAATATTATTTAGTTTAATTTATTTAATCTAGTCTTTAAATATTTTAATAATAATATATAATATTTATTTATATGAGTATATTGATGTCTAATATCTATTTATATTAATTCTTAATGATATGTAGTGGGCACAGAGCTCAGCCTGGAACCCCTGTTCTGAATCAGCTCCGTTGTGTCAATCCAGCCATTGTCCCTCTGTGCTTTGTGTTTGTATTTGCAGCTCTGGGTCCATCTGCTGAGCCGAGTGGGCAGAGGGGGCCATGTGTCCCCTGTCCCCCTGTCCCCAGTGCCACCAGCAGCAGGGTGGCAGGGGCTGAGCCCAGCCTGGCTGCAGCAGAAGGCAGCGCTCAGTGGGGACTCCCGGGCTCTTCCTAAATCCTTCTGCCAGCCTGGGAATGTGCAGGGCACTGAGCCTTGTCCTGAAAGGACAGGACATCATCTCAGCATTTCTGCACAGGGCAGGGAACAGCAGTTCTGTACAGGGAAGAGAAGAGAAGAGAAGAGAAGAGAAGAGAAGAGAAGAGAAGAGAAGAGAAGAGAAGAGAAGAGAAGAGAAGAGAAGAGAAGAGAAGAGAAGAGAAGAGAAGAGAAGAGAAGAGAAGAGAAGAGAAGAGAAGAGAAGAGAAGAGAAGAGAAGAGAAGAGAAGAGAAGAGAAGAGAAGAGAAGAGAAGAGAAGAGAAGAGAAGAGAAGAGAAGAGCATTTCTGTACAGGGCAGAGAACAGCATTTCTGCACAGAGCAGAGAACAGAATTTCTGCACAGAGCAGAGAGGAGCAGCTGCTGCAGCAGAGACAGAGCAAAGACACCTTCTCCTCATGTGGGAGTAGCCAATTCTTTATTCTACACAGCTTACATTTGTGTGCTTTGCCAAAAGCATCGTGTTTATTCTAACTGGTTAGTAACTTGTTGCTACTCCGTTCATGGGTTATTAGCTACCAGTGTACAGGCTTTCCCAAAGACTCTTTTCTTTAAAGATGTTTACATTTTTCTTTCATGGGTTCAGAATTATTTACAGGGATACAAACTCCTTTCTCACGGAATCAGAAGCTGACAGGCTGATGCTCACAGACACTTGTTAGGCCAGCCCTTAGCCCTACTTAGCTGAAGTAGTAGGCCTGAACCAGGATTTTACAAGGCCTTTCTTTTGTAAGGTTTTACCCATATGCAATGAGCAGCCTTCTTTTTTTCTTTTTTTTTTCTTTTTTTTTTTTTTTTTCCCTCTCCTATGATGACCCTGAGTGTTGTGTTCTTGGTAATACCAGCAAGAAGAGCAGCTTGTGGCAAGGGAAAAACTGAGGATAATCCAGAAGAATTTAAGGACAAACAAGGTTAAAACATAAAATATCTGCTGTATCTAGTAGCACTTCTGCTTCAAGATTAGCAAGAAAAAGTTGACCATGGGCAGGACATAGAATTTATGGAAGGTTTGGTTGGATGGGACCTTAAAGATCATCCAGTCCAACTCCCCTGCCACAGGCAGGAATGCCTTCCACTTGTTCTTGGACATCAAAATCTGTTCCTTCTTCTGCTGCAGGTTCAAAGCATAGCCTTGAAGAAGAATTTTAACCAAACCAGGACTTGGTTTCATTATCTGAAGAACAGAAATTAAAACACTATTCTTCCCGACACAGTTCTCAGCAAGTGCAATTCATTAACTTTCCTGAAGTGTTTTTAAATCTACTCTTTCAGGCACAGGTATTCAAAACAGCTCACAGAGCTAGCTGAAACCACTTAAAATAAAATTAAAATGCCATAATTCCAGATTAAGATAATTCACACTCAGAAAAGTTCTGATGACAAGTTTATGAATTTTTCTGTGTTTGTGGGGGCTGCAGGAGTCTTAGGAGATATAAAAAAGCAATTTCTTTGACAATCATTCTGAGATCGAAAATTCCACAGCACTTTTGGAATTTAAAATTTCAGCTCGATGCTGCAAAGCTTAGAAAGAATGGAGGAAGAAGTGAAAAACTGGAGAGAAAAAAGAAGTGAGTCATACACAAGCACTTTCTCTGTCCTGAAAGCTGCTAATGCTAAAATTGAGAGCCAGAAAATTTCAGTGACAAGCCCTGCCCAGGCAAAAGAGATGAAGAGCTGCTTCTGCTCTGGGATGCAGGTGGGAATGCCCTGCTCTCCATCCCTGAAGGTGCCAGGGGAGACATCTCTGCCAAAAATGATCTGAGAGCCCTCGGGTTCACATCGAAGGGATAGGCAGGCTGTCCTTTTCAAATGTGAACATGTCTGCCTGGCACTGTCTGTTCTCCCTGTGTTCAATAATGTAAATAAAGAATTTAAGAAGCCCATTACTTTCATCTGCAGTTCTGAGAGAATTGCTCACACTCTCCCTTGGCAGTTCTGTTTGTGCATAATAACAATGCTAATAGAAACCCTCAGGAGAACAACAACCCCAACCAAAAAAAAGATAATAATAGCAAGAGCAGAAAAAACCAAAGTTTTGCCTTTACAGATGTTCCCTTCATTTGAAATAATATAAAAAAATAATATTAAAAAAACTTGCAAAGACTTTGCAGGCATCAAATTCTTATTTGGGCATGTGGGACTTCAATGAGGGGCAGGATTTGGCTTTTCAGAGTCAAGGATGCAGGGATCAGTCTCCCAGAACTGAAAATATCCATGGGCCAGCCAGGGCAGCCTGGGGTTTTTGTTTGCATTTTTTTTTTTCCTTTCACTCTAAATTGAAATTATTTTTCCCTTTCACTCTTTGGATTCTCTTCTCACCTTTCATGCTGCTTCCTTTGTCACCTCATCTAACTCCCACCTGCTGGCCACAGCTCTGATTTTGGCCTGGAGCTGGTCAGTTGAAATGGAAATGTGCATCCCCTCTGAGCACTTCTTCTCCCATATAACCTGTGGAGGGCTGGGCCTGATGCTCTGAGCTCCCTGGGATTCACTCCTTGGTCAGATGGTGCCTCCTTGTTTCTCACCCAGCCAGGGCAACACAAAGCCAGGCTCTGCTGAGTCTTGGTTTAAGTTGAAACCTTCTCTGAAGAGAAGTTTCATTGCCAGTGTGGTTTTGGAAACAGAACTATGGGAAAATTGGGAGAATTTAACCATGTCATACCAACCCCTTCAGTGTTTTCACTGTCACATTTATCTTAGGGTTTTTTAAAACCTTGCTAATTTGAATTGTATTATACACTGTACATACTTGTTGTTGTTCTTCCTCTTCTTCTTCCTTCTCCTTCTTTATCTCCTTTTAGAGTTTTTGCTGATTGAAGAAAAGAAACGAAGCTTTTTGTGAAAATAATCAGTCCATCTGACTTCAGATATGTTATTTATGTTTGTGGGGGTTTTTCTTTGGGCTTTTCAATGCCTTAGCTCCACAGAGAATTTTCAAACACTCGCTATTTTCATGCAGTTTGGCACTGTGTTGAACTTTAAAATGTAGATGTTCTTGGCAAAGCTGAGTTGTTCCAGTGCACCACCAGTGACCTGCAACATTTTCTTGCCACCCTGAGAGGACAAAAATCTCTGCTCCCCCAAATGGTTTTCCCTCAGCTCGACACCATTTTCTTGATTGTATCCAGAAAGCTTTATTTTCACTGCTGAAACACCACGTTTTTAAAGGAGCTGTTTTGAGGTCAGGTTTGTTCTGTTCCATTTTTCCTGTGTAAATTGAACCAGACTCGTTGGTCCTTGCACAGTTCACTCCCTGTTTACTCACCTCAGCCCCTCTTCCCTGGGTCACCCTTTTTTTTTTCAGGGAAGGAACCTACAAATATTTTGTCGTGCGTTTTTGTGAGTTGGTCTTTGCTTTGATTGAATTCCACAAGCTAGAGAACAAGAAGCAAACTCTGGCTGGAACAGGCAGTGGGGCAGGAGAGGGCTGCTCCATTCCAGAGAGCTGAGCCAAACTCTGCCTTCCCCATCCCCATCCTCTGTGCAAAACCTGCAGCAGGATTTGGAGCTTTAAGAGAACAGGTTTAGTCTACAGTTGGAATAAACCCCGTTTTCCCCCATTGTTCCATTGAAACAAAAAGATAATTCTTTTGAAACAAAAGCCTGCCTGAGTAATGCTTCAATTTCCATCCCATTTCCAGCAGAAGAAAATACAAACATGGAGTTTCGCTTTTCATTTTGTTAAAGTGGGATTCTTTTCCTTTGGCTGTGGTAGAAATGTTCATTTTGATGATATTGTTGAAGTCACACTCTTTAAACACATGGCTTATGCTGAAACAATGAACAAATATTATTTGATGTTTTCTGCTGTGTTCGCTTTTCATTATAATGGCTCCACAGTGTTGGAGTTGAAGATGTTCATAAAAATCAAACATCATGATGCTTCTTGATAATATTTTGACAATTTTGATCTGGGGGTAATTTTGCATTTGAATTTTGATATATAACAAAAACAAGTGTTACAATTTCAGGAAATCAGCTCTGCCTGCTCTACTCCAAGGGATGGAGTACTTCCCAGTGATGATGTTTGGACAGTGACTGTGAGGAGAAACCCTTCTTCAACTGATTAAGCAAAAGAGGACTTTTTTCCCCTATAATTAAAGAGGGTTGGCAGTTTAAAATTGTGATGATGAAGAACTAGAGATTAGTACAAATAAAACCACTTTAGAAATCCAATAAAATTTTATTTAGCGAAAATAAGAGATTTAAGGGGGAGGAAAACCAGATTTTTCTTCCAATCAGTTCTCTCTCTGTTTAAATTGGAATGAAGAGCAGGGGAAGAGCCCCCCACACCTATCAGTCAGCGTTCCTAAAAGCACTGATTGAAGAAAACAACTCTGTCTTGTTTCTCAAATTAAAGTATTAGAACCTGTCTCTCTGCTCATCTCTTCTTCTGCAGGCCAGGATTAAGTTTTGATTTGTAATAAAATTTGACACAAATCTGACATTATTTTGACCAGGCGTGGTATTCAGGAGATTAAAATGAGCAGCTGGAAATGGCACTGACATCCCTGGCCTCGTCTCCTCTGTCTGAGAGCTGGCTGCTTGTCTCTGCTTTGTGGCCAGCTTCTCTGCATGTCCTTGCTCCCTTCCCTTTGCCCCTCTGGTCACCTCAAGGAGAAGAATTTTCTCCTTTTTCTCCACTCCCTCCAGCGCTGTGTCCCCACGTCACAGCAGTGCCACGCGGGTGCCATCCCTGAACCTTCCATTTCCTCACAAATTGAATTCATCACCATCACATGAATAAATCCCCACGGAATAAAAGTTCTCAGAGGTAATTGAATCACACAAGAGTGATGGGACTTGCTTTTTTTTTTTTCCCCCCCTTCCCTTGACTCATTCCCAGCCGAGGTTCAATCAGCATTCATTACTCCCACCTCCCTCCATCTGAAAGCAGCAGAGGAACGGGGGAAGGAGGACTCCTCGTCTCCTGATTAAATCTTCCAAACATGATGGCCTATCAAGCTCAGTAATTTGGGAGTCAGGAAACACGAGATTTTAATTCAACGCGGATAAAAAGGCACGACCTGTGGAACCAGCTGAGAAGAACACAGCGATGGAATTGTGTCAAGCTCATGGTGCCTTCAAGTTTTCTTTGCAAAGAACAGTTTGATTTAAAAGCGTTTAAAAATATTTTCAAACCTAGAGGCACTTACAGTGTTGAAACAATTTGCAATCAAAAGGAAATCTCTTGATTTGACATTTTTGCCCTCTTATTTGATTTCATTTCACATTAAGGAAAATATTAGGGGGAAAAAACACAAAAATTGAATTAAAATAATAGCAATATTCCACACATACATGTCACTTGATTAAAAATTTAGATTGCAGTGTTCTGACATTCTCAAAACGAAACATTTTTGACATTATGAAATGGAATTTTTCAATAAGCTTGTTTTGATCTTTCTGGATCAAAAATATCCTGGAATCCTCTTTCAGAAGAGCATTTCAGGAATTCGCTCCTCGGGCTGTTTGGAGGGAAGGAGCTGTGCTCTCAGCGGAGCTGGC
>VRYO01002223.1:1881411-1925067 GCA_009812075.1 Sialia sialis
CCCTGTGTCCCCTGAGCCCTGCCAGCCCCTGTGTCCCCAGGGCTGGGCAGTTCTGGACGCGCTCCCGGCCTCACCTGTGCCCGCAGCGGCGGGCGGTGCCGGAGCGCACGGAGGATGGAGGATGCTGCGCGGCTGCCGGAGCATCCCGGGCTCGCAGAGCTTTTCCCCACTAGAGGGAAGTGCATTCCCACGCTCAGGGGTGAGCGGCCAGAAGAGCACATGCCATGGCTCTGTGCACCCTGTCCCCAAGCCAGCACCCCGCTCACCTGCCGGGAATGCTGCTGGAACTGCTGCCAAAGGAATTCCAGAGTGTCTGTATGCACACCCAATCCCTTGCTGTCATTACTGCACCAGCCTCACTGTTGGCAGATGTTTGTTCAGCCCTACCACAGCTGTCCAGGCCAGTGGAGATGGTGGAGACACCATCCCTGAGGGATTTAAAACATCTGTGGATCTTTTGGGGACATGGTTCTTTCAAGCAACTCGTGATAGCACAAGGGAGATGGCCTAAAGTTACACGGGGAGAGGTTCAGGTTGAATATTTCTTCACTGAAAGAGTGGTTAAGCATTGAAAGGGGCTGTCCAGGGAAGGGGTGGAATCACCATCCCTGGAAGTGTTCAGAAAAGGAGTAGATGTCGAACTTCATGGTAAGGTTCAGTGGCCATGGCAGTATTTGGGTGAAGACTGGGCTTGAGGACCCTGGAGTCTTTTGCAACATTAATGATCCTATGATTCTGTGGTTTAGTCACTGACCTGGCAGTGCTGGGTTCATGGTTTGACTCAAAGATCTGAAAGGTCTTTTGCAACCTGAGTGGTTTGAGAATTCTGTGTCCCTTTAGTGGTGAAAACCTGGGGCAAACTGGAGCTCTGCAGAGAGAGAAAGGGTTGAGCTGCTGCTGACTCGAAGGACATTCATACAGCTGTGCTTGAGCTGGTGGAGATGCTCTGAAGATCAGACCCTGAGCCATTTCAGTGCTGTCTGCACTTGGAAAATTACTCAGAGCACAGCTGTGATCTGCGCACATGGGCTGGAACCCACACACCCCAGGCAGGGCAGCAAAGTGCAGGCAGTGACAGTGTGGGGATCAGAGCAATCCAACTCAGGCTGCATGCAGTGATGGAGATGTGCCCAAATCAACTCTGGGCTGGCTGTTTGTTCAGCCAGAAAGGCTCACAGATGTTCTCCTGAGCCAACTGCCTTTTAAAACAAAGCTTCTATGTGTTAATACAGATGTAAGAAAAGATGTACGAGAAGAAGTGTCTCCATGAACACACAAACGGGGAAACACATCTGTGAGATGCAGATTTCAATGAGCTGCACAAACCCATGGATACAAACTACCTAATTACTTGGACTAAACTGGGAATGCTGGCATGGAAGTACCCACAGAAACCCAGGCAGCACTCCTGGGTCCTTGCTGGGTGTGCTGTGTGGATGCACAGGCTGTTTTCTGCACAACCTGCCCCCCTTCACACAAGCGAGCTCCGGATGGGAGCAACCCTTGAACAGGAACAGGCAAAGCCAGTCAGATGTGTCTTCATTAATCCCAGCCTGATGCTTTGGGTCTGAAGAACAGCAAGCGAAGCAGGAGAGAGAGAACTCAGCTGTAAGAGGAGAGGATGAGGGATCAGGATAAAGAAACCTTCCAGTGGTCTCAGGAACCCTGTCCCCCAGGATCCCAGAAGCAGGTGGACTTGAGTGTCTCTTCTGGTGGCTCTCGAGCTGGGGGACGTGATGAAGTGAGTCCCTCACACCCTGAGAGGGGAAATCACTCTGTCCTTGCTGCCAAGGAGTCTCTGTCTCCACATGGCTTCATTTCCTGAGAAGGTCAGTGATGCTCATGGATATATTGCACAGAGAATGAGTCCAGGAGTCTCAAGCATGGGGTAGAACACCTTGCTCCTCAACTTCCAGATTAAAAAAAAACTTTTGGGCAAGAGTGGGCATCAAAATTAACCCATTGGTTCCTCCTACTCTTCCCAAGAGTACAAACTTTTGTGGGCTTTAACAATTCAGTTGTTTGGTTTTCTTTCCTGCTGCCTGAAGAGCTGTCATCGTTCCTGGGGAAAAAAACAAACATTTCTAGTTCTGTTTTGGCATTTTTCTGCAGAACCTGATAAAATGTATACTTTTCTCCTGGTCCACTCCAACCACTCTCAAGAGCAAAGTCTTCAGCCAATTTAAATTTGTGATACCCTGTGGAAGGCAGTAGAGATTTAATGGAGCTACTTTGTGTTAAAGCATCTGGCCCCAAATTCCCCAGGGAAGCAGAGTATCATGTACCAGATCAAAGGGCCAGCTTGGGGTGTGCTGCAAACAGGGAATGGGCAAATTTGTTAAGATGGAAAATGATTTTGCCTCCTGCTTTCTTACCTTGAGCACAGCCTAAAACAAGGTCATGGCAGGGCTCCTAAAAGGAGTTATATTACAGTAATTAACAGGAATGTTATTACTGTAGTAGCAGTTTTTGTTGAAGAGTTTCATGCTTGTTTTTTGCTTGTTTCATTCTTTTGCTGCCAAAAGAAGGAAGCAGCAGACAGTTATGAGGTGAGACAGCCTGATGTCATGTTTTAAATGTATTTAACAGCTAGAAATATGGAAAACCCATAAAGGAAGCCTGTCTGGACATAGTGAAATTTCCAGGGTGATTTTTCCCTGATCTGGATGCAATGCTGAAAACTCAGCTCAGATTTAGGCTGTTCCTCCAACAAGAACATCTTGAGTTTTGGCCTTGTCTCAAATACAAGTTGTCTTTCTGCTGTATCATCGATGTGGGATCATTGCACAAATCCAGCAGTGGAAGATGTTTTTGTCATTGTGTTAATCCCACACAATAAGATCAGACACCATCCCAGACTTAAGGAATGATGCTGCTTTGTGGCCTGGAATTTTTCAGTTTAGGAACAGATACTAAAAGATGACTGAGTGTTTTCTTTGGGTACATGATTCAAAGATAAAAAGGACAGTGTTCAATCCTACATATGGGCAACAAAACCTAGGCATGAGTTAAAGTGTCAAAGTGAGGTTTAAAACATCAAAAGTAAAACAGAGAATTCATCTTGGAGTATTTAAAGTGACTCATGGACACTGTGAGCAGCAGGTCTGGAGTAAAAGAGATCCCATTCTGATGTCACCAAGTGCTCTGTCATTCTGTGGTCCAACCGCCTTTTGGACACCTGAAACACAGCTCATCTCCTCCATCAGAAGACAGAACAGTTTGTGTTGACTCTGGGGGAGATTTTGTTCTCATCAAGTTTCTTCTTCCCTGTTTTTTTTCCTGTTGTGGGAGCAGTTGCCAGGTCTCCCCTCTCGTTCTGGAACTGGAAGCCCCGAGCAGCAGCCTAAGGAGGAGCCACTTTATTTTCTTTGCTGTCCAGCTGCTCTCCTTGTCCCGGTGGGCAGCATAGCCAGAGCTGCTCTGTCTCCACATGGCCTCTGTCAGAGTGATCAGCACACACAGAATCCATCTAGAAGCAGGCAGGACAGATTCCCCAGTTTGGGAAAACACACTTCTACAGAGGGTTGTGTGCTAGAGCTGCACTGGGGTATGTGGCTGATGTGCAAATGTACAGTCACCTGCCTGCTCCTCAAAAGTCCACATTCCATGGTTACCTGTGGGAAAAGTGTAAAAAGTTGTTCCACAGGGCAGAATATATATATATGTATATATATTATTGCTCTGACAAACTCTGTACTGAAGACAACAGGATAAGTACCAGAAATGGCAGAACCAAGTCCTGTGCAGGGTTTACAGGCCACCAGCTGAGGATGGGGCAGAGCACAAGGTATTCTTTCCAAAAACACAGGGAAGCTGTCTTTTCATTAGCTTTGGGGGGTAAAGTTCTCAGGCTGTTGCTGCTGATCAGAAGATTGATCCTGGTTGGCTTCCACCCAGTGAAAACCTTTTATTGTATCTGTGCTATTACCAGAAACAAAATCAGTAAAAAGCATTTTAGGATGTATTTCTTTTTTTTCTGATCTGAGTGTCTTGGGGTTTAATTCTTAACTGCTGTGTAACCCTTAGCATGGTCAAGTCAGCTTTACAAAAGAAAAGATTTCATGTAGTAAAGAAAATAATGTCTTTGGTGGTTCACAGGAGGGCTTGGGAAATCGAACAACATTCAGACCACTTATTTCCCTGTTTATTTAACTTCCACGTGTATTCTTAAAAATTCTTTCAACCATCTCTGTGAGTCTTATTCCATCTCCCTAATGTGAAAAATCAGATTGAAGGGCAAAAAGGGAACAGTGTGGTCCAGGCTCAACTACAGCATGAAGTAAGCTGGGATCAAGCTAGCACAAAGGCTTTGGAAAAGCAAGGACTCGGCTACTCCTGGGGTAGCCAAGGCTTTTTTGAACTTCTAGTCCCTAATAATCTGCCATAGTGGATGGACAGCATGAGCAGAACTGTTTCTCTTCCTAATGTTCATCTTTTTTTTTCTTCCCTTATCCTTTAGAAATGCTGTCAGAATTAGCTTTGTTGCTGGTATTTCAGGGAACTGCATCTGATTCCAGGAGGATTCAGAATGATTGGAAAACATTGAAATGAAGAATGAAATGTTATTTTAATCAAAAAGAAAACTCTCGACTAGAAGTTAGAGTCTGATTTTATTTTATTTTTTCATTAATCTGAACCAATATTCTTCCAGCCTTGAATCTCAACCAACATCTTTATCCTAACCAGGAAACCTGTCCCAGTAGATCCCACTTTAGCAATGCTTCTTACCTAAAATCTGTGGAGGAAAAGTGAGTGCATCTGTTTCAGTTTCTTTTTTTCCCAGCCCTTTTTTTGGTTTGTTCTTTTTGTTTGCACAGGCTAATGACAAATTAAAGGGATAAACCAAAGGCCTTGCTGGAACAGCTGTAAGCTCCAAGCAGGAAGTCATGAAAGCCTCCAAAAGCTGGCTGTGCAATGCTGGAGGAGTTAATGATGAGGAACAGAACCCTCAGTTGGAGCAGAGCTGGGCTGAAATCCTTGAGTTTCCCTGATTTACAGCAGCTGGGAACGTGGCCTGAAGTGCCTCACTACTCTGCTCTGTTTGCATTTTGAAGTGATCTCTGCTGCTTTCTCAGTTCTTTTGTCTCCTGTTGATGATTCGTGGGATGCCAGGGGCCAAGTGGGTCTCCAGCAGGCGCAGATGGCGGAGCACAGAAAAGCTCTCGCTCTGTTTCCTGGGAAAAGTTTTTTCTAAGAATTTGGGAATAGCACCGAGACTTTTCCTATCCCTGCAAAGCTTTCTGTGGGCTGACAGCTGGTGCTGCCAGGAGATCGAGTATCTGAGGTTCCTCTGTGCTCTTCCAAACTTGAGACAGTTTAATTTTGGAGGGGCTCGAAGATAAACTTGTGTTCTAGAGGATATTTAGATTGCCCTTCTGACTCTACCAAGAGTCAAGTGATGGAAGAAACAGCCCAGGGAGGTGGTGGAATCAGGAGAGTTTAAAGGCCAGGCTGGAGAACACTCTTTGGGTGCTGCACCATCAGGGCTGAGCTCTTTGACTTGAAACAAAGGTTGTGTTCCTTTGTGGCATTACAATTCCTAAAGCTAAAATTAACTCAGCTCCAAAGATTTCTAAACTTACCAAGAGAAAGAGGGAATAAGCAATGAGCTCCACATTTACTCTTGGGCAGAGGCAATGTTTTATCCATCAGCCAAACCAAGAGTCTTTCTTCTGCTGACCACATCGCCAGATGTTTCCAGCAGCATCTGGATCTCCTCCAATCTTCTGAGGGAAAAATTGTCAGCAGTGGCAGAAAATATTTTCTTAACACTTATTATGAAGGGATTTTAGAGTAGGACACATGAGCATTCAGCTCTGGTTTTGCCTGAAAATGAAAGACTTTAAAATTGCAGGAAACAACCTTGTTGCAATTAAGCACAGGCAAAATTGCCCACAGTTATTTGCAGCTACTGAACTGGAGGCCACTCTCTGAAAGCCAGGCTATCAGAGGGAGCAGCTACTTCCAATTACATCCTACTGGAGGGGACTCCTAAGCTGCCAAGATTCATGGAGGAAAGCCATTTAAAAAAAAAATCATGACAAACTTCTCCCCCTGGAAAGAAAAACAGGGAAAAAAAAAACAAAAACAAAATAACAACATGTAAATTGCTTTATTAAAGTCTAAACATTCCTTGGAAATGCGCCAAGTGCACAGATATTTCTATATGGAAGATTTATGTGATCCTGATCCAAAGACAAATTTCAAAAAAGCAGGAGAGGGAAGAGAGACAAACAAACAAACAAAGTGACAGAGGCTGATTTGGAAAGTGTGTGGTTGGGGAATGGAACTGGGGTGAGGAGAACGAGGCTGAATCTCCAGAGCCCAGAGAAGGAATCTGAAAATGCGGGTCCCTCACCCAAAATAACTCTGGGCAATGCTCAAAGGTATCAGCTTTGCTCCAGATTGGATCAGAAATGTAAATGTACTCTGCATTTCATCCTTCCTCCCCAGCCAGGATCTGTCTGCTCTGTCTGTTAATTGGATTTGATGATCTCAGAGGTCTTTTCCAACCAAAATAATTCTATGGTTCCACTCTTAGCACTTCTCATGCCCTGTGTCCAGGTAGGGCAGCGCCTCAGGCTGTGTTATCCCCTGTGTCCAGGGTGTCAGAGCCCAGCTTGCAGAGAGCTGCCAGGGATTACCCCGACCTCAGGCACCTCCCTTGACATGCAGATAACCAGAGCAACCCAAATGTCCTACCCTCTGCAGGGGGAAAATGGACCAAGTGCCTTGCTGAAGCCTTTGGAATTTAAAATCTGTCAGATCAAGAGAGTGACTAGCCAAGATGTGGCATCTGTATGCAGAAAAGAGGGCATGCACCTGCAAAAAAACCCCTAGGAATTTTTAATTTGAATTTTTAAAAAATTTGCTAATTCAAGGAGGGCAGGAAGACAAAATTCCCAGAGTGATATGTCGTGGAATATGGTTGGAATTTGCTGTTTCTAGTCTGATTTGATTCAAAGAGAATTTTGGTATCAAAAATAGGATGTGTGCCTGGTTATGTTGTAAAAGGTGATTGCAAGAAGGGTGGGAAGCAAGAAGTCAATGGGGAGATAAAAGAGAAGTTGCAACAGATTGCTTTGTACAACTTGTTCTGAGTTTTTCCCTCAAATTATTGGTTCACACTGCCCTTAACATTTAGATTTTCATCTGTTTGCTTCTTTTTGTGAGAGGAAAACTATGTTAGGCATCTCATAAATGCTTACATGGAGATGTTTCCCATCTGCTTGCAGATGCACCATGCCTGCTTTCTGCAGGGACCTGGCACTTCTCAGCGTTTAAATGAAACTGAACCTGCTCCATTTGCTGGATGGGTACAATCCAAGGAGCAAAAATGAACATTTCTCAGTGCTGATGATTCTGTTACAGCGCACCGAGCTCTGAAAGTATCTCCTATCATCCTCTGCTTGAGGAAGGACCCTTTCAATTAAGGCCAAGAATTAAGACAGACAAAGCAATTCAAGACGCACGCTCTCATTTCTGCTTGGTGCATAAACAGAATTATGAGTTCCACTTTCTTGGCCACCTTCCAGCTCACTCTCCTCCTTCACTGCGTGACATCCCCATCTCCTTCTGGTCCTGCAGCACTGCAGAACTTCTCCCTGCACTGCTCGGCGTGGGCTGCCTCCATCCCGGGCTGGTTTCACTGCAGCGCTCCCTGGGACTGTGCTCTTTGCTGGGCAGGGTTACTCACTGCTTTTGGCACGCTCTGATGTGGAGGGCTCTGCTCTACCCTCTCCTCCACAGGCAGCCCAGCCAAAAGGCAGCAGCTCCATCCAAACCCTCCGAAGCTTCCCGGTTTGCTGCTCGCACGGATCTCATCTGTCTCCTTCTCTTTGGATGCGCCTGCCTCGGAGAGGTTTGTGCGTTCTGCAGACAGCGTGGGGGCGGAGGGCGGGGGTGGCAGGCAAGATGAAGAACTCCGTGATATACTGAGTATATAGAACAGTGTATAATGTACTGAGTGATGCAACAGCCAGAGAACTAAGTGGATGCTGCTGCCTTGTGATTTACTGCTTGCAAATGGCTTATCTTCTTCTGAAATACTGTTAATTTAATAGACAAACATCCCAGGATAAAGGCTCACCAGAGACGCAGCTGATGGGATAAACATCAAGAGATTAAAGACCTGTGGGCAAAGTGTGTAATTCTGTTATTAAAATCCCAAAGTGCTCCCTTAAAATTAGACCCTAGTAAAGGAAGAGGAGTGGAAAAACCTATGCTTAAAAGGGGGAGTGATTGTGTTGGGCACTTCAGAATCATTTGCTAAGCAAAGTTAAAAAGGATAATAGCATCAAGCTCGGTCTTCTGCTTGTTTTCCTCCTGCAGTCCTCGGCTATCAAAGTGGTATCAAAGAAACCTACTTATTAGCCATGTGTTGAGAACATTTTCCAGAGGCAGCCAGAAAGCCATCAGCGACAGCGTTTCTATGACCTCCTAATTGCACCCCACACAATGTGTGGCTGTTAGGCCCAGGAGGCAGCTGCATTTGCAAAGTGAGTCCCAAGTCATTATTTTCCAGCTCTGGGAGCCTGGCTGTGAGCGGTGCCCCTTAGGGCTCGTTTCTGCAGTGATTACAGCCGGGATCAGGCAGCAGCACGCTCACTGCTGCCCAGGCTCTGGCACAGAAAAGGATTTGTCACCACCGGACTGGACAGCCCTGGAAGCTGAGTCCTAGGGATCCCAATCCTCTGGAAAATCCCAATATGAATAAATCCAGCTCTTAATTTGTTGTAAAACATCAAGTGGTTTCACCAGATTCCCTGAACAATAATCCAAAGTGGTTGGTTTGGGATTCCCCAGCACAGAACTCGCTCTCTGAACCATTCCAGAGCATCTTTGCTGATGTGCAGGTCATGGAGACAGCGAGTTTGGTTTTCTTGGATGAGACACAGTGGTGATCTGAGAGAGGGGAAACACTCAGGAAACTGCAGTGACAGCCAGGAGGGGTTGGAGGAGGAGCACTGCAAAGCAAGAGAGGTTTTGTCACATCACCCAAAGGACATTGCTGCTGGTGGTCAGGGCACAGAGCCTGGGGGGACATGAGCATGGGGACCAAACACAAAGGCAGGAGAGGCACAGCAAAGGCAGGAGAGGCACAGCACCAGCTCTGCTCTCTGCCTGAGGGCCAGGGGCTCTGTCTGCAGCCCTCGGAGGGGCATCCTGTGGTACAGGAGGCCAGTCATTGATGGAGATTTAGCTGCTTGTTGTTCTGGCAAGTAGAGCTGGGTACAGGAGAGCTTTTGGACAGGAGGATTCTCTGGATACAACTGCTGATTAGCTGGTCCTTTTGCTCGGGAAGAATTGTTGATGCTCTGGTTAAAATTTGCAATTTGTCTTTCAGCACACAATCCAGGTTTTGGACATTTTTTCCCCCAAACGCCAATATTTTCCCATGACTTATGATGTGAAAATTCTGAAGAAAAAAGTGTTTTCTGAACCTCCAACACTCTTCCCACAAAACACACACTTGTTTGTTTTTTGTTGTTTGGGTTTTTTGTGTATGAGAATTATCATACACATTAAGGAGAAGAAAATTCTATTAGACTGTAAGAAATCAAGTATCTTATTATCACAAGCTAAATGGCTGCCTTCAGTTGAAATTTTACTTTAATCAGTGTTTGTTACTGTAGCACATTTTGATTTTAAAAATGGATGTTTTCCAGTGGGAGAACATCCCATCAGGATGCCAGCTACTTCTGTGCTCCATGGAAATGAAGCTTGCTTTCCATGCAGAGATCCTGTTTGAATCCCTGGGTGTGCAATTACTTAGGAGCTCCAACAGAATCAGCTTCTTCATGAAATGTAAAAATTATTTTTGAGGCTGTTAATCTCTGTATCACATTTGATTACAAGTGTTAAACCAGTACAAAAGTTTATGGACAGGACTGTGTGGTGGAGTAAATGGATAAAGGAATTCTTATTGCTTTGTACATTCAAAGAACATGATTTTGTTAGGCAATCCAATAGTGCAACTTTTCAAGGTTAATTTGGCTTTCTCTCCACTCAGGATGAGTTTCATGCAAGGACGTTGTGCCAGGATGTTGTGCAAGACACAACCAGAGCAGGAATCCCTCTGGACACATTTTTTGGAGCTGCATTAGGAAGAGAACCCCAGATTAACACTTGCCAGTGACCGATTACTCCAAAATCAACCGATTGTGACAAAATGCACTTTGCTCTGTATTATTCACATACCACTGATGGCAATATTAGAGTCCATAAACATGCTTTTAATAGTCAAATATTCTTTAATGTATGCTGAATCTCCCAGTAAGTGGAAATTAAATGGACAATTTAGTGTATGATCTCCATGCACAGGCTCAGAAGCATTTCTCCTGCAGATAAACACTGACAGCAAAGCTGTTGTTCAACAGAAAACTACAGCTGCCAGATGTTAAAGGTTTTTGTGTTTGAATGTCTCATCCTAAAGAAAAAGGTTGACATTTTGTTGTATTGCTATGTATTCAGGACTGAGAAAAAAAGAATTCCAAACTATTCTGGAGGCAAGAAGGGCTAGTGGGCAAAGGAGAGGACCTGAAAGAGCTGAAGAGCCCTGTTTCAGGCCTGGCTTTGGTCAGCAGAATAGTTCATCTGATCTTTTCTCCCATCCTTGTCTTCCGTGCAGCACCTTACACACTTCATATCTGCAGGATACACCAGCACTTCACTCAGGTACCAGCCCTGACATTAAAACCAAATTCCAGGAAGGGGAAAAGCAATTTATTTGACTTTTCTTGGCATGACTCTGTCCATCAGTAGTTGTATGACTGCCCCTCACCTCAGGAGAGAAGGTTGCCATGTGTTTGCCTTTGTAACTTGTACCAGTCCTGCAAAGAGACACAAAATTTAAAAAGTATTAAATTAATTTGGCATGCAAGACAGAGCACCTGCTAACTCTCTGGTACCACACTGCATTTGCAGAGGAGGTTGTTAAGAAAACACATTTCTTTTTTGAATTGTAGACTGAATTAATTTAAACTGGAATCCTTGAACACAGTCACTGAACCTCATTGTGCTTTTTTTTTTGTTTAAAGACCTAGAAAAGAGACTCTTTTCACAAGAAAACGTTTTAAATACAATGAACACCCAGCGATTCTAAAGTTCTCTCAGGTTCCAATATTTTGCAAAATTGCTGTTAAATTCACATAGTCACACAGTGTTGAAGATACAGGTCTTGGTGTACCTGTTAACATTGAAATAAATCAGGGGAAAAAATTGTAGGTGAGGAAGGAAATGAAAAACAGACCCAGACAAAGTGCCAAGAATGTCCTTGGACAGACTGCATCCACATCTGGATTCCTGCTCCTGGAGTGGTGAGGACGGACATTTAAAACTAAACCAAATCAAGGACCTTTGGCAGGTCTCCCATACTAATGGAATTTCAGTCCCCAGTCCTTTCCTTTGCTATCAGTGGGAAAAAAATCTGCAAAAGAATTCCTGCAGACACAGTGAGCAAGGCATTCTCCTCTGGGTAGAATATTTACAACCCCAAATCAAAATAACTGACTTGAGCCATAAAACTCCCCAACTCAAGCTTCACCTTCAACCCTGCAAATGCTAAAGGTGGCACATGATGCATTTCCCACTCTCTGACTTTCAGAAAATCCATTTAAGATTCCTTGAATAAATGTCCAAAGAGAGGGCACAGGAGCAGCCAATAACTCCTGCTGCACTCTGGTGGCACCTGCCCGGGAGGATGCCTTTAGCCCAGGCCTTATCAGAGTAGGTGATTAAATCCTTCTGATAACCTGCCCTCAAATAAACTCACCAGAGTCTTCCCTCTGTTTGCTCAGACTCTTTTAGGTAAATCCTCCATTTATCCATAAAATCACAATGATGAGCTGAAGTAAAAAAAAAAAAAAAAAAGAAGAATTTTTGTGCCTCCCATCTTAATATTTCAGTTTGTCCCTCTGCACAGACTTGCCTTCGTGCAGAGGAGCCATAAATCTGGCTTGTCACTGTTATGATTATTAGTGGTTAGACCTGATGAATATTGATATGTGGCAAGCGCTCTTTCGACATTAAATACATTTGCCAATTTTCCTCCTCCAAACTCCACCCGTTAATGCTTCATCCAATATGAATCAATATTGGTTTAATAATTAACATGTTTAAACATTTTTTAATGTATATTTCATGATGAGAAGATCTATGTTTATTTTATGATGATAAAATATTTAGAGCCCAGGGAATTTTACTGTGCTGTCATCACAGCGTTCATTGGGCCCTTTTCACTCTGCCTGAGGGGGCATCTCTGTCTCCTCTCAGCACAGCCCAGGCTGAAATGGTTCCAGCTCCTTCTGCAGAAGGGCTGTAGTGGGGTCTGAAGAGATCTGAAATATGTGGTGGGGCTGGAGGGAGGGACAGCAGCATGGCTGGAGGGGCACTGCCCACTGCCAGCTCCAGACAGCCACAGGCAGATGGGGATCTGATCTGGAGACACTTGGAACAGACTCAGCTTCAAAAGCAGCTCAGATTCCTGGAAAACAAGCACAAAAGTGAGGAAGGAAAGAGAGATACTCAGCCTGGCAAGGGGAAGGCTTTGAAAAGAGATTGTGGTGCTCACTGCACCCCTCTTCTTGAGGGCAGTGAATTTGACTTCCCAGGGCTGTTTCTGTACAGGGAAAAGCAAAGTTAAAACAAGTTCTCTGCAGTGGGAAGGTTTGGTGGGAGCTAAAAATCTCCCTGCATAAATGAAGGGGTTATTGTTCAGTGCTGTGGAGCATGCACAGGGTCTGGGCAGGCTGACAGAGAAGAAAAACACCTGTAAGGTGGAAAAGACTTAAGAAACAGATTTGGGGATTTTGGTGGCCTAAGAGGAGTCTGGCTGCTCAGATCCTACAGGACCTCAGCACCACCTCGCTTTGAGAGGATGAATGCAAAGAGCACAACTGCAGATTCATGCTAGTGGCATCCAGGGGATGCTTTGACTTTGCACTGGCTCCAACATGAGGATGAATTCTGCTCCAGCTGACCAGGATCACCAGGGAATCAGATAATGGAGAAAATGGGCTCTGAATCCACTAAAATCCAGGTGAGGTTTTCCTGTGAGACTGTGATTAATGTGATAAGGATGATTATGTTTCTTTCCATGTATTTGTTCAGAATTATTCAACTGGTCACAGCCCAGTGGCTCCTGAAGCTCCACTCCTGGGCTGCAGAACAAACACCTTGTAGTGCATCTGCTCTGATCAGGTAGAGCCCCCTGAGATGGGCTGGGGGAGTGCTGCAAGCAGGCTGCTGACTGCAGGAAAACACTTTCCTTGCAAGACTTGCTGTGGAACACATTTATTCCAGAAATGGATTTTTAAAAGGGAAGGGAAAAAAAAAAAAAAAAAAAAAAAGAAGAATGTATCAAAGTCACGATGTCTTCTGGGAAGAGATTTCCCTGTCAAGGTGTGTTTGCTTGATAGCACATCCTGAAGGTAGAAATGTAATGTGGTTTCACACTTTGCTTTTTGAACCCATGTAAACTTCTGGCATTCACAAAAAAAGTAGAGTTTTACAGCTTAACCATGCATTTTGTGAAAGCTGTTAGATACTTTATGGAAGAAAAAAAAAAAATCCATCAAGGGCATTAAACTGGAAGATAACACCTCTGACTCTGGCAGTCCCTGAGCTGCTGAGCACTGGAGGCTGAGAAAGACTGGGACAGAAATAGTGCCACATGCTCTACCTGTTTGGACAGCCTTTCTAGGGGCAATTTTTGGCCACTGTTGAACTTCTGATTCTGGATTAGGTGGACTTGTCTTTTCATCTGACCAAACTTTTTTTTATTGTTATGAAATGAAACATGAAACAGAGCTGGAGGAAGGCCAGTTGGAGTGCTACTCCCTAAAATTATCCTGTTTGATTTGAGCTTAAGAACCTTTCTGAAAAAGAGGGAGGAGAAGATGACTGGTTGCACATCCTGTTTGACACCAGGGAAATTCCTGCGAGATTTACAAAATAAATACATTTAAGAGATTAAAAAGAAAGCAAAAAAAAAAAAGCAAACAAACAAACAAACAAAGCAAAACAAAAAAAACCCAAAAAAATCCTTAACAGTTTTCAAACATTTTATTTAACTTCGTTGTGCTTATTTTCCACAGCTCTGGTTAGGAGTAGCAATTATATTAATCCTTCTCTTCTAGGTTGTTAATCCTAGTAAAGCAACCTGTTGCTTGGAAGATTGTATGTTGTTAAGGATTTCCCTGAGAACATTTATTCATGCTTGGGGAGTGCATTCCTAATGCACTGCTCATTTAGGCTGAAACTCACCCCTAGGAAGGGGGGCTGAGCTCAAAGTCAAAGTATCACTTAATTCACACTTAAACCCTTCAGATCAGAAGATAAAATGAAATCCAATGGAAAACTCCACTTGTGTGATTTGGAGACCTCAGCAGAGAAATCAGTGATGCTTTGGGTGAGAAAGAGAAGATCACTGAAATTAAAATCACTTCCTGTGAATCTGATGAATCTGAGCCAGTGTGAGAGAGGCGAGACAGAAGATGTTCTCATAGTTATATGAGCTGGGATATTTATGCTCCAGACCTGAGTGCATGGCGTAAATCGGATGAGACAAGTAAATTGCACCCAATGAGCAGTGAAAGCAGGCAGCAGCATCCATGTGGAATCTCAATTTACACCGCAGCTGGGGTCTGGAGAGCTGCTCTGGCAGAGCAGGGCTCAGAACTGCACTCTGCTTTTCCTCCCCTCTTGTTTTCTCCCAGCTCCAGCGGGACCAGCAGAACTGTGACCTGCCAGCCACTCACCAGAGCCTGCAGATCCCACATCTGAGGCTGCTTCCTCAGCGTGCTGATGGCCTTGGAAGGATTTGCATGGCCCTGTGCTCTGACAGGGCTTGCTGTCAGTGCCACGTTAATGCTCTGCTGTTCAGAGCCAGTAACCTCTGTCCTTGTGACATGCTGCCGTGCCTTTGTCACTGCAGAGTGCCTTGGGCCGAGCCAAGCAGAGTCACTGCCCAGTGCAAACACTTCCCTGGTTTTCCTCTCTAACCTTCTGGAAAAAGGAAAATCCAAGTTTGGCTGCTCTGAGGCTGTCTAAAACTCTTCACACTTGGCTGTGTGCCTGCTCCTTGCAGACGTCTCCAGCAGCTCCTTCCCAGGAGATGGGTGCCCTGCTGCTCCTGGGGCACTCCTGCCCTGCCTTCCATGGGGATGACATTGTGGGATGGTCTGTCTGCACACTGAGGATGGGATTTGGGCAACCTGGGCCAGTGGAAAGTGTCCTGCCCGTGGTAGGGGGTTGGAATGAGATAACATTTAAAGTCCCTTCCAACCCAAGCAATTCTGTGGTTCTGTGATTTGTCTCTTCTTACTTTCAGCAGCTCAAGCACAGCTCTCCTCAGCCCAGCCAGCTGCCTAAACTCCCACTGGAGCTGGGGAAGAGAAACAACCAATTCCAGAGCACAATTCATCTAGCTTGTTTTAGACGTCTGCCTTAGAAAGAGATGAATTGAACCCTGGCAGTGACAGGTTCTGTGCTTTGATCACAGGGGGAGGCTCCCCAGCCTGCAGGGACACAGCCCTGGGAGCCCCACATACCAGAGAGATCCCAGGGCACATTCCTGGTGCTGCTCTGGCCCAGGGACCCCCATCTGGGGTGTGTCCCCTCCCCTGGGCAGCATCTCCATGCCCTGAGGAGTGTGAGGTCCCAGCTCACAGCGCCTCATTTCTCTTGACCACGGTGGTTTGCTGTGACAGATATTCCGACCTGTCCCTGTATAAATCTCTTGTGAAAAGCTGTCAGGCCACGTAAGAAAGAAAGATGGAGCTCCTTCTTGCAAAGTGCTGACAGGGTGTTGCTTGTACAACAACAGAGCTCAGTGCATGAGCCAGCCTCTTCTCTTCTCCCACCTCTTGTCCCTTCCTCATCTCCTCCTGCCCCCAGCTGAAGCACAAGAAGGCTTTGTGTTTTATCTTTTGTTTTAGTCCATCAATAAAATGTTTAGTGGTTTGGTTTTTTTTCCTTCTTGTCATATTTAAATCAGTGCTTGATTCAATTGTGTTCCTGGCAGGTGTTTGTTTATTTTCTCAGATCCCTGACTACAAAGATATTGCTGCTCATGGACATATTTCCAGGGAAGGTTTTATTCAGTGACAGCAGATGTCTTCCCCTGGAAACTACTGGTGCAGGTATTGATGGCCAACTGTGCTTGGGTTAGGAGGCATTTTAGACCAGTTCTCTACACCCTGTGCTTCAGAAGTGTCCCCAGCAAGTTCCACTCCCAGATTCTGCTGCAGGAGTCTCATCCCCCCTGGTCCCAGCTCACTGGCCCCTTCATCAGAGCTGTCTGGCATCTGACAGCGCACTCCTAAACAAAGAGGCAAGCGAAGTCCAAGAAGAGAGAAAATATTTTTAAAAATATTCTCCCTTTTGAGGGTGGGCAGGGCTGGCATAGGGTGCCCAAAGCAGCTGTGGCTGCCCCTGGATCCCTGGCAGTGCCCAAGGCCAGGCTGGACATTGGGGCTGGAGCAGCCTGGGACAGTGGGAGCCATGGCAGGGGTGGGATGGGGTGGTCTTGACCCAAACCATTCCATGATTCTGTGATTTGATGAAATATCTGAGTATCAACCACACACACAGAGAATGGAGACACACAAGAAGGGAGAGTCACGTACAGAATCACAGAATTATAGAATCATGTACTCACTGGTACACACACACCTACACACACATCTGCATATAAATGCAGGGAGAGACACTACATCAGCAACCAAACCATAATTATTTATTGCCAATGGTCCTGTAAAGATGCACAGTATCCCCAGAGCTTGAGTCTCATCCCCTGCCCACCTGTGCAGGCACAAACTCCTTCCCCTGGAGCTTTGTGCTGTGCAGTCTCCAGGAGTGAATGTACCTGCTCTGTCTCCCAGATCTATCACATTCCAGGGCTTGATCCAGACCACTTCAATGAGGTTTCAAAGGTTTCTGTGCATGTTTCAATCAGTTCAGGCATGTCAGACAAGTAAGTGCTGTGGAGGTACCTGCAAATTACACCATCTGGCTGCTTCAGGGAGCCAGACAAGAGGCAGACTGCAGGCAAAGGGAGAACCCAGGCCTTAACAGAATGAGGGGAACACAAACACAGCCATTTGCAGAGGAGGAACACTTCAAATCACTCCAAATAATCTTGCACTAAAGGTTTACCCATTTTATTAAGCAAATCTGATAAGTGGGAAAGCATTTTCTCTGGCGTGAACTCAGCTCACTGGAAGATTGTTTCCAGCTCTGAGTAATGCCAGAGAGTGTCCTGTGTGGCAGAATCTGCAGATTCCCAGGTCTGGGCTCTGGGGGTAAGAAATGCTTCATAATGGGATGGCTGTGGGCTCAGTTCAACTGATATAAATAGATAACTCCACAGGTAGATAACAGGCAACTGAGCCTTTTCCCCCAGACCCATTTAAAAAGTGTATGAGTTAATTTTCATGCATGAGTCTGCAGGAAACAATGACATTTCCAGCTAAAGAATGAGCTGGACAGGCTTTTTGTCTTTTGTGTGCAGCAGCTCCAGCTCTCATTAAAAACAAAAACCCCTCACCTTTGCATGGTAGCTTTAAATCAGAACTGGAGGATTGTTTTGGGGGGAAGGGGTATTTTCAGGGGAAACAATTTATTTTCAGACAAAGTAGACTTTTACTTTCAGACAGTTTAAAAAGAGAAGGAAAAAAAGTTTTCTGGTAGAAAATAAAAGAAAACTAGTCCAGTTGGCTCAGACTGGATTGTCAGACTGGAATGGATGGATAATGCTCTGACTGGGAACAGGAAGCAGGGATTGAGGGACAGGAAGAGCTATGTCACCGCGATGCCAATTCTACCTAATCAAGAGGTGAATCAAAGATGTTCCTCCCATTCCTGATGCTTTTTGGGACTACCTAAAAACAGAGGCCAGACAAAATTAGAGTAATAAAAAGCAGTTCTATTTGTTGAGTGCCTTCAGGCACATTTTGGGCAGATGAAGTCCCCCAGGGGCTCCACCCAAAATGGACAATGGGTCACAGGATTTCACAATTTTATAAGGCTTGTTCATTTGTATATTGGGGGTTCATCTTCCAATTACAGCTTCAGGTAATGAAGTAGTTTGCCCCAAGTTTGCTCCCCCCAAAACTCGCTTTTGTTTCCATCTCTGGGGGACTGAGGCAGTGAGGTGTCCTTGATTCCCAGCCCAGAGTGGAATTATTGTGTCTCACAGTGGACATGGAGTTTGAAGTCATACACTAAAGAACTGCAGGGTTAAAAATATGTGAAAAATATAAAAGCTAAAATCCTAAGGCATCATTTTCCTCAGCAGAAAGCTCCTAGTGGGAAGAGCAAAGAGGGGAATAGCAGTGTTTGTTTGTCGGAAGGGAAGCGTGTTGCTGTTGAGTCAGCCTCCATTAAATGGTTCTGATTATTACCCAGGGTAAGCTGGAAAAGGAGGGGAAGGAAAGGAGCAGGAGAGCCTGGGTGCCCATCCCCCTTCCCAAAGCTCATCCCTGAGCCTGTCCCGGTGTGAAGGAGCAGTGCTGTGCCGGGAGCCCCGTGGCTGAGCCATAAATCTCAGTGATGGATGCTCGCAGCCTGGGAACGCCGCCCGTAGCGCTCACACGCTGACACACGCACACTCCCTCCCCAAAACCCAGAGCTCTGCCACAACCCACACTGAGGAGAAGGTGCAGTCCCAGGGACAGCTAAATTGCTTTCATGACTTTCCAGCAGCATTTGGAAGACAAATCGGGGGCTTGTGTTTTAAATGTATCCCAAATTTGCATTTTGATTGGCTAACAGGCCGTGCAGATTCCACGGTAAAGTACTGATCTGTCAAAGGCATCTGACAGTTTTCAACAATTGCTGAAATGGCTTTAAAACAGACCCAGGAGAGCTGGGGAGAGAAGGAAAAAAAAAATCACAAAACCTCTGCCTGATGAGTGAGTTCTTTCATCTGCTAAAAGCTCTCCAAGCCCACAAGCCTGAGGCTCACTTTAAATAGAGTCAATGGAGAAATATCTTCTAGACAGGGAGATGATGAAGCTCTCCAATAGTAGTTCTGCCTTCCATTCCCTCTGTCCCTCTCTCTCTTACACCTATTTACCTTTGCTCTCTTCCTCCCTCCAGAAAAAGTCCTGTCCAGGTGCTGGGTGCCCTCACTTCTCAAGGAAGTCAGAGATGAGTCTCTCTCTCAGCATCTCATGGGATTGACCTTCAGGATGGCCCTGTAACCACAGGGTCAAAGGATCTTGTACAGTCGGGAGTGACAAGGATAGTTTAAGGTAATTTCTTTACTAATAAAAGGACTTTTCCACTTATGGTGTCTTTAAACGAGCCACAAGAGATTTTGCCACTGGGTTGCTGTTCAGACACAACCTGTTTCTGCTTCAACCAAGGAACAAGATATTTCCTAGGGACATGTCCCAGGGAGGAATGAACAGCTCTGAAACAGCACTTGGCAGTGAGAGATGGAGTCAGTTGTATTTACAAGAATGATGGATACTGAAAACTGGAGTTTCAAGCTATCGAGACTCCAAACTGTTTCTGACTCCGAAGATTTAAAGATTTCTCCCACTCCTTTTTCATGTGAAAGAAGTGAGCTCATTTTGGGTGCCTTTTGACGATCAGCCCGCTGAGCTCTGCAGAGCCTTTGGGCCATCCCCATGCCAAGTGACATAATAATGATGGATAAGCATCATTTACCATTTTGGGGGAGAGACACAAAAACATCCACGTTTCCCAGGCCTGTCCCAAGCTGTGGAGCCTGGCTCTGCACCGACCTGCCCCCTTTCCCAGAGCAGGGAGCAGCTTCTCACCCCTCCAGCACATTCCTGTCCCTGCCCCGCAGCTCAACCCTAATATCCCAGCCTTCTATCCTTTTAACCTTCTCAGCATTGCACAATCAGCCCACGAGCCTGTTCCTCCTTCTGCTCCAGCTCAGCGATGAAGCATCAGCCTTAGGCAAAACTCAGCTGTGAAGAAATGATTCCGCCTTGAGGCTGCAAAGCTTTGGAGACAGACGTGTAGGCTCTGCAGCCTCCAAAAGACACATTAACCTGCTTGGTTTGCTCCTGTTCTCCAAGGGGAACTGACCTTGGCTGGACAACATGTGCCCACCAAGCCTCTCCTCCTCTCAGCAGGGTGGAGAATGGGGGAAAATAAGGTGGAAAAAGTCATGTCAGGGTAAAGGCAGTTTAATTAAACAAAAGCGGATGCCCCAAGCAGCAGCAAAGAAAAAGAGCAGAATTATTCTTTGCTTTCCATCAGCAGGAAATAGAGGCTCAATAAATGTAGAGGATGCTCTGGAAGATAAATGTTATAGCAAATGCTTTCTCTAAGTTTTTGTTGCTGAGCAGACATCATATAATGCAGACTATCCCTCGGGTCAGGTTGGGTCAGCTGTCCTGGCTGTGATTCCTCCCAAAATCTTGCCCATCCCCATCCTGCTGCTGAGGGGAAATTTTGGAGAGACTGCCTTGGTGCTCAGCAGAACCAACACACCAGTTTGTTACCAGCACCTTCCCAGTTCCCAAAGCACAGCACTGTGAGGGCTGCTGTGGGGAAAAGGAACTCTGCATGGGTCCTGGCACAAATCCTACTGGATGCTGCTGTGTGCCATAAAGTGATGTCTAAAGTCATCATAACATGGTGGCATGTGGAAAGAAGGTTGGCACTGAACTCGTGTAGGGAGAGATCAGTGCTACCCCTGCATAATAATATAATTATTAGCCATAGTGAGGTAATTGGCTGTAGGACATCTCAGGTGTGGGAACCCAGGACACCCCTCTGGCTTCCCTGGATGGTTCAAGACCCTGGCAGGGGGCTCAGAAGCCTTGGCACAGAGCCCAAGACCCTTGTGCCTTCGATTTCAGCCCCTGGGAAAAATTACCACCCTTGCATGAAGAATTACAAGCCACAAAAAATAAGTGGAGTACAAGTTAATTTGCTATAAGGTTAAAAAGTAGGTTTTTGAGATTTTTAGAATAGGAGTCTGGGGTCAAGATGGAGGAATTTGGGTGTGTTCTGTCCTTGTTTCTCCTTCTTCTTGGCATCCATCTTCTGGGTGATGGTGGCACTTTTGGATTGGTTTAGAGCAGAACTGGATTGTACAATATAAGTGATATGTATTGGAAGATAATCGTAAATATTGTTCACGTAATTTGTAGTATAAAAAGATAATCCCACCCTGGTGCAGATATTGTGCCCCCAAAGTGGCCTGCTCAGTTGATCTCAGAAAAAGAACATCTTACATAAGATAAAATAAACAAGTCTGGAAACAGCAGAAGACGGCATTGTAGTCTTTCTTTGGTGCTCGGGCTGGGAAAACAGAGACTCTCAAACAACACAGGTGGTCATCTCAGGCTCCTGAGACCCCACTGACGCTCAGGGTGTGAATTACAGGCTGTGAGGACAGCACAGTGTGAGCCCCAAGTGCTGCAGGATTTGGGTTCTGTGTGTGTGCGAATGTTCCTTCCATGCTTGTTCCAGGAGAGCTGTCCTGGGATAAGGAGCCACGACCTCGGTGTGGAGGTGCAGAGGAGGGAGAGTTGCGGCCAGAGCAGATATCCCGGAGCAGCTGAGCCCAGCCCAGCTCTGCACGATGTGTGGTTTTCCCAAGTTTATGTGAGCCTGGCATGAGCAATGGCTGCTGAATCTCTGCACTGTTCTCTTTGTGTGTTCTGGATGAGGCCTGGGCAAATCCCCCCGTCATCCACTTCTACACACAGCTCTGCCTTGTCTGCATCTCCCTGCCAGCTCTGCCCCTCTCCTTTGCAACAAACAGTCCTGTCTTCTCTTTTTCACTCCTTCCTCTGGTGTTCTTTACTATCTAACCGAAGCATAATTAGGGACTTGCTTGTCTATTTAATCTCTAGCTAAGGCCATTGCAGTTGTATCCTAGAGAGAGGAAGGTATTTTCCTCACTGCTTTTCCCCTTTCCACAGGCCTCCCTCCAGAAGGATTTTCCTTTGACCCCAGCTAATGAAATGATCCAGATCAGTGACTGGGGAAAGCAGCCTCAGGACAAAGTTCAGACCTTTTTCTTCTCAACAGGCTCTCTGTGACAGTTCCTATTCAGCATTTAGCTGGTATTTATTACTAATTTCCCTTCTGTGTCAGAGATGGATGATCTTGGGGCTCATAGATGTTTTCCACTTGGGAGCAAACTGGACGTCTCTGTGGGTTAAACACAAAGATGAGGAGGAGGTTGGCAGGAGAGGACAATGTGACTCACAGTGCAACTCAGCAATTACAGCTAGGTTGTTCTTTTCTTGTTCTTTCCCATTCTCCCCTTGTGCCTTGGTATGGTCATTGGTAACAATTTGGTCATGGCATCCTGGGCTCTTGGGTTCCAAAAATCCATCCATTCCACCCCCCAAACAAATCCCATCAAATCACCAGCTCATAAACTGCATTTCAGATATGTTACATGAGCACTGATTGCAAATCTGAAGACATTTCCATTTTGCCTGAGGCCAAGTTTTTCAATTTAAAAAAAGGAGTCCCGTCAGGGTTCTGTGCAAAGGCTCTTTAGATATTCCAACCAGCAGAGTTTATTTAAAAATTCAATAAGGCAATTTTCATGGCAGCGAGGAAATAGGAACAGTGCTGGTGTCTGCACACCCAGTGAAGAGGAAGAGGCAGCCAGGGTTTCTTCTCCCAGATCCACTCAAGACAGACTTTGCTGCTGCCTCATCTAACAGCCAAAACCTGAGGAACCCTTCCTGCTTGCCAATAAAATTTTCTCCACCAGCAGAACAAGGATTAGAGAGTGAGGAGCAGGAATGGCCTTTTTAGAACAATCTGCTGCCCAGGAGTGCCATTTTCTATCACAGAACAAGTGTTATCAGAGCTGTTTGTGGACTTCATGAGGCTGGAGAGAACACAGCTTCCTCTCTCAGGGATCCTGGGGTTTCCGGGCAGCCAGCAGATGGTGGAAGTCCTTTGTTTGGTGAGGGAGGGTGTTAACAAGGTCCCAGTGCAATGGCTGTCTCAAGAGCAGAGCTCATCTCATGGCAGAACATGAAATTCAGAACCCTGCAGAGGTGGTGAATTCTCCCCACAGTGACTGCAGCCTCCTTCCCCTGTGAATTTCATGAGGGTAAGAAGCAGCAGCTGCCCCAACCCCTTTTTTCTCAGCACAGGAATCTCTGCCCCTCCAAGAGAAACCTTCAGGTAAGAGGAGTGCAGCCAAGTGCCCTCCTTCCCTGAGCTTGGCCACTTCTTTTGTCTCTCCTAAGCAGCCAGTGCTGTTATCTCCTAGCCACACATGTGAAAAAACTCCCGAGAGAAACAAGAGAAAGAATCCTAAACCCCAACAGGAGAAGAGGGGTTAACCTTGCACAGACACAGCCCTGGGAAGAGGACAGAAGGTAAGTAGGATGCAAACCAAAAGTGGTTGTTCAGTGCTTTCTGTGAACCAGAAGGGCTCCTTGGGAAGCAGAGAAAAACTGAATTGCTGCTTATAGACCAGAGGTGAAAAAACATCCCTGGCTGCTCTAGAGCAGTGGCAAAGGCATTTCCTGCTGCCTTATGGCCACTGCTGTCTTCCAATCTGTCCTCAGCCAGGCACAGATAACCATGCCACCCTATCCTTGGCATGGCATCAGGACACAGCTAAGTCCAGACTTTGGAGCTTGGGAAGGTTCCCATCTCATGGGGAAAAGAAGCAGCCAGAAATTATCAGTGCTTGGAGGAGAACAGAGACTTCTGCCAGCCATCCATTCCCTGGAAACCTCAGCCCCAAAACTCACCCCACCCCAGGAGCAGAGCTCTGTGACTTGCCCCACCTTCAGCATTCAGGTCCCAGCTCCCTGGCAGAGCAGCCCAAGGACTTTCTGAGCCTGCTGCTAAGGAGATCATTAAGGCAAACACATGAACCTTTCCAGTCAGAAGGATGAGGTGGGGTTTTAATTAAGGTAATTATACTCAGCTGGATGGGCTATTTGCAGAGGCATTTAAAGTCTCTAGGAGGGTTTAAAGGCAGTAATGCTGCTAGAGCACAGGAAATACACTGTTTGTGTAGACCATTGGACTGGGCTGCCAGCACTGCTGGGGTCCTGCTTGAGAAACCTGAGGCTGCCTCCAAGAGCCAGGTGATGCTTTGCCAGTGGCAAAGTCAAGGATGTCCATTCTAGAGAGGACACGGCAGCCCCAGGTCAGGGGAGGGAGTTTGCACAGCGTCAGCACCTTTTTCCTCTCAAAAGAGGACAAAAATGTGTAACTTAAGAAATGTGAGGGCAGTAATTTGTGGGGAGTGGCCGGTGTCTTTGTCAGGTCAGTTGGCATTCTGTGTTTGAAATTGAGTGATTTGGGTTGGGGTTTTTTTTCCCCTTAAACTCTTATAGTACAGTGATTTACAATTTCTATATGAAAAGTCATTACAACTTGAAATTGGGAACTTGGCACTTTGATAGTGTCATACTTCTGACATTTTAAAACTTGTCAATTGTAGAAGAAGGGTCAGAGCTGAGCCCAGCCTGTAAGAAGGCAGAATTTTGACAAACCAGGGCTTTCCAGTACAACCTTCCATGCAAACTATCTAAACATCCCTGATTGCATCCACTCAATTCTCTTTTTCACTCTGACTAAAAGTCACTCCTTGCTAGAAGCCTGTTCTACTCTTCATTTCTAGCAGCTTTGGGGAGCCCTGGGGTCCCCAGTGCTCCTTCATTTCATTGTTTCCTCCTCCCCACTGAGACAGAGCAGATCAATGTGACTTCCACTTCACCCCTTCCCGTTCGGTGCTGCCTCTCATTTTGTTCTCCTTTTAATACCATCTTTATTGCCAGGCTGTTCTAATGCTGCTGTTTATTTATGGCTATTACTGAGATGATGCTTTTAATTGTCGGATCAGCACCTCCAGTCCATCAGGCAAAGGAGCAGCTCTTTATAAACACCATTTTTCCTTTAGCTCTGCCACATGCACACACAATTAGGGATGACAATGGTGCTATTCCAAATGAACCCTTGTGCGTCTCCGTGTGATTTTACCCCGTCTCAGAAAGGACAGCCTTTGAGTCTGTTTACTGTTCTTTCTGCACTGAGCATTTTGCTTTGTAGCTCTGGAAAAAGGGAATTCAATTAGAGGAGTATTCAGGATGGTTTTTATATATATTTTCTACCAATTAGCATTTCATTAAGGCAGTTAAATTGCATTTGCCAGAGACAGACACAACCCATTGCAGAGCATTATTTTAAGATCCCATTTCTTTTTCTTTTTTTTTCCATCTTGCAGGCTGAAAATGAAATCAGGCAATGATTGATTAATTATTAATTCATTACTGGTGATTGGGTTGAAGCTGGTCAGAAGGGGAAAATGCTAAGACACAATCTTGGTTTATGTCTTCAGACAAGTTTGCAGGAGTGACCTGTGGTGGACAGATGTGCTAAGGCCACATGGAGACGTGGGGTGCCTTGGGTGCTTGGTACCATCTGCTTTTGGGGACTGTGAAGATCATCCAGCTCCAACCCCCTCCCATGGGCAGGGAGAAACCTTTCACTAACAACCCGGTCTAGTGGGAGGTGCCCCTGGTTGGAGTTAGGTGATCTTTTAGATCCCTTTCAACCCAGTCCATTCCATGATTCTCTGATTTCCCCATCCTGAGCTCCCTGCAGGGTGGAGGAGGTTGATGAGCAATGGTGATATCTCATCAGTATCACTCCAAAAATCTTGTGGGCAAGAACCATTCTACTCCTTGGTTAATGCCCCTCCTCACCGTGATGCAGCTGGTCAGGGGATGAGCAATCGCTGCTGACGGTCACCATCCCACGTGTGGCGAGGCTCTGGCTCTGCCCAGCTCTCCAGGCTGCACCTCTGCCTGGCTCTGGAAGGTTGAGCTTAGCTTTCCTTTTCACTCCTGCCTGCTCCAGAGGCTCCCCTCCATCACTCCCCCTGTTTGCAGTGTGGCTTTGTCTCTTCATTGCTCTCAAGGTCACCATTGATCAGATTGTGTGCACTTTACATCTGCAGCCTTGGACGGGCAGAGAGAGGAATTGATTGCAGTCAATTCAGCTGCAGATTGAACCGTATTGACTTGTCCCCTATTCACGCAGACGAGGAGCTTTGCTACCTTTTAATTACCATGGCCAGCCCTGCCCTGCATCATGGCTGGGGTGTGAATGGGAACCTGGGGGGACTCTGTGGCCTTGAGAAAATCTTTGCAGGGGGGATATAGGGATTTTTTTCTGCCAGGACCACAGGAGGACTTGTGCTGAGGGAATCCCAGGGACAGAAAGTCATCTTTCCCTGTCCACAGCAGCTCTTCCTGAAGGAGTCTGTCACTGGAGGTGATTTATTCTCCATAGAGGGAGCCAACCATTTCCAAGAGAGGGGCATTGCTGGAGGAGCAGCAGCCACAGGTGAGAGTGCTGCTCCTTTGATCAGGACACGCTTGGCCAGGCAGGCAGATGAGACATTTTACCATCCCTGTCCCAGAGTACAAAGAGGTGCTGCTACAAGCTCCCGTTAATCTCTGGATGATCCTCTTCAGCCAAGTCCTTTTCCCAAACCCTGAGTCCTCCTGTGGAGGAGGAAGAGCTGCTTTTGTCGTCCTTGCTGGTATCTGGGGCTCAGAGCAGACTGGGGTGTGTTCAGCTGGCCCTTGGCAAACAAGCTGCCCATGATTGATTTCCAAGGAGCAGCTCAGGCTCCCCAGCCTGGATTGTGCTGCTCACTCTGCCCCTGGGCTCCAGGCTCTGCCTGCACCCTCACACTCATCCCCTGCTGTCACAGAAAGTGCAGTTGGCATTTCTGAAAGGTGTGGGATTGGCATCTTTAGAAGACTGAAATCCTCTGTTCGTCTACTGAATTGATGCCAGTTGTACCAGCACTGGGAGTGAGGGAAGAGAAGCGATTCCAGCAGGGCTGCTGAATAACAGCTTTCTTAGCAAATTGAAAAGTAAAAAAAAAAAATGCAACCAGAACAACAAAATGACTTCTATTTAGGGTCAGGGAAAGTACTGCACTTATTTTTTTTACCATTGTAACTATTTTGAGTAAGACGACAACATTAAAGGAAATGTCAAAAGAGAATAATTTTCAAACAACAGCTAAAATCAACATTTTAAAGATAAGTATGGAAAAAAGGGGTATTGTTAATTTTTATTTTTTCACTTCTTCCTTCCCTTTTCCACTGTCTGTACACAGAGATCAGTGATTCTTTGCAGTGTTCTGATGTGACCAAATACTTCATTTGCCCTCCTCCCTGGGCCTGGTGTCCCACACCCTTCTCCCATCTCCAGGATCCAAGCCTAGACATGGCTCTTTTCGTAGGGATGCTGACCCCAGGCTGGGTTTGTGCAATTCCTACCCAGTCATGGGAAAGTGAACTAAGACAAGCAATTAATGTTCACATGCACTATGAAAACACCATCAGCTGGTGACAAACACAGGCCATAGCTTCCCTGAGAACCCAGACTGATGATCTGTAGGACCCTTTCCCAGCCTTCACCATGAAATGTAGGGATTTTTTTGATTGACTGGGTAGGCTCAGGTGAAATAGGAAAAGGGGCTTCTCCTTTCCAATTACCTGACAAGAATAATAAGCATTTATTTTTACCTTGCAGCAGGCACAGGTACTTGGATGAGATCTTGAGTGTGCATGTGTGTGACTGTGGTTTTAGTCCCTGCTTTCCAAATAGTGTTTGTCTTAACAAAAATCCCAAATCCTCTGGGCCGAGTACAAATGGGCTCAGCCCCCATGCTGCAGAGATGGGGTTGTCACTGTTTGCAGAGCAAGGGTAACTCTTGATTATTGCAATCCAAATTTCAAGCTGGCAGAGACACCAGCTTTCAATCATAAAGCCCTTCCTCCTGCCCCTGCAGGGACCCTTCCTCTCTTCTTTGCAGCATCCCAAAGGGGAGAAGTGAATTCCAGCAGTTTACAGCTCCCAGGGAGAGAACGTGCTGTGCTAATCTCCCCCAGTTTCTCGCTGTTAAAATAAATTCTTCCCATGTTAGTAAGGCTCCCCCGAGGCCTCGGCAGAACAGGTGCTCACTTGACCCGAGTGTCACCTGCACCTCATATATCACATCAGCCCCAGGGGGGGAAAATGCAGCCAAGGCTCCCTCCCCAGAGCTGCCTGGGGAGGTCTGGCTCAGCACAACCCCAGATGGAGCCCTGGCTGTGTGCTGGGAGCTGCAGGGAGTGCTCCTCTCCCCAGAGATGGGATTTGCTTGTTGTGCCGCTTGTGCTGCCTGCCTCCAGGGATGGATGGATCCTTGGGATGTTCCAAGGGTTGCACAAGGCTCCTGCTTGCCCAGTGTGATGGTTGAGGTGAGGCATCTGTATGAAATGTCCTTCTGCCAGGTGGCTGTGCACTGATTTTTGGAGATCTCTGGATTCTTAGGGCATTTAGCTGCATAAGTAATGCTGCTGATCCTAGCCGTGGAGATGAGCAGCTTCCTCTGGCTTTGGTGAATCAGTGTTTTCTTGTGCAGCTCTCTCAGAAGTGGAAGGAAGTCAAAAATTGAACACTTCTATCACTGGAAATGTCCAAGGCCAGGTTGGATGGGGCTTGGAGTCACCTGGGATAGGGAAAGGTGTCCTTGCCCATGGCAGGCAGTGGAATGAGATGAGCTTTAAGGTTCCTTCCAGCCCAAGCCTTTCTGTGACTCCAGGTTTGAAAAATTTTCTTCAGGGAGCGTGTTCCTTCTTAGAAAACCTGCCTCTGTCTGGTCCCACGGGAGCTGCACAGTGTACAGTATCACTGGGAGGAGCCTGAATGATGAGGGATCCAGAGAAAAACAACTCAGTGAGGAAAATCACATCTCTCAGGCCTGAGTTGTGACTCTGGAGGTGTGAGGGGCGATATTATAATGAAAATTATGGGCAACATCCTCTGCCATGTGGTCCTGGCTACCTACCACCGAAGCTGGGTTTAAACAAAGTCAATCCTGCCTCTTCCACAGAGGTTCTTGGGGACAGAGTTGCCATAAAAAGAAGTTAGGGGGAGGTTTCCTCAATGTTAATCAGCAGGGGAGGGTAGAAGTGAGGGAGATGTAATTTTAACGGAATAATATCAAGACCCACCTTGCATCATTCCTACGGTTCTCCCAAAGTCACCCAGCCAGGTTTTGCAATGATGGCTGAAAACTTTGTTGACATTCCAAGCTTGCTCACTGTGACCCAAACTCCAGGAGCACATGCACTTAGGCTCTCATTTTCGTCCATACCTAATTATGTGTGCTAATTATTTGGCAGGTTATTAATTATCTTGCTAATTATTTAGACTCTACATGCTACTGGTCATTCCAAATGATGTACAACATGGGTTGATTTCACACTTCATGTCATGTTTATCCCAAAGTCAAAAAGGTTTGTATTTTTTATTCACAATCAGAGACATAATTGTGGAACACTTGTTCAGCACAAGGATCCTGGGAACTTCAGCTGGAATTTCTGAGGAGCAGCTCTCATTGTGCTCCCTTCCAGGCTGTTTGAGGTGAATGGTCCTATTTTGCTGAATGCAACATTGCATGAAAACTTGCATTCCTTTTTTATGAGCCCCCAATTGCAAGTGTTTGTGAGCCATCATCTAATATGGAAACAGGTTCAACAGGACCTTGTGGCTTAAGTGACCAATTCTGCCTGGTATTGATCAGCTCCTGAACATTCCCCAGCATCTGTTAGGATGGGAGTCTGGCTTGTGATCCTGATGGATTTGCACAGCAAAGATGCTTCAGAAAATTAAAATCTATTCATGGAATACTCTGGCAGCAGCAAAAAGAGTTTATATATGGCTTATAAATTCTTCACCAAGCTCTGAGAATAACTGAGTGCTCGCAGGAAAAAGGATTGGGGATGCTCTCATAGGAACATGAGTGAAGAGGAATCACTGCATTTATTTGGAATGAAATGGTGAACATAAGAAGCAGATAAGAAATACAGTGGTGCTTTCAAAAGGCTTCAGGATGTTTTTTTTGAGCGGCTGTTGGCAATTTACTTCTCTGCCTCACTTCCCGTGTCTTGGCTGATGTGGATGCTCAGTTCAAGGATGGATGTCCAGTGGGATGGGGGGAAAAAGAGCAAGGACAGAAAAGGGAAGTAGCTTTGTATCTATGCCCCGTCTTAGTGCACACTGAGCCACTGGGGAAGGGAGGACAGCCAGCTCCAGAGCATGGGTTGAAAAGTTATGGAAGAATTATTTTCTATGATTCTTATTTCACTCCCATTACTAAGGCACGGGAAAAACAACCTCCTCTGCTGTGGAGCTAAAAATCTGTGTGTGGCTTTTTTTTTTTTTTCCTTTTTTTCCTTTTTTTTGTCTTGCAAACTTTTCCTGAGAGCCACCTGTCAGGCAAAGCCTCCTCCCTGCAGCCACCCAGGAGACTCTAGAGGCAGGCTCAGTAGTGATATTATTTATTTCTCCCATTGCTGTAACCAATTAAACAAAAGCTTACTCAGTCCATAAAGAGCAACAGCCTGGGGAGAGTGGGAGGGAGAGGCACTGCACACAGGAATTAATTTTATCTCTGCCACACAGTCCTGGGCAGGGATTGAAGGTCAATGCATGCACATCATCCCAGGCTGATTGCAGTGCTGACAGCCACTCACTTGGTTTTATGAAATTATCAATTGATCTGTGATTGCAGAATCTAATCAAGGCTTGGGGAATAGGGCTGGGTGGAGGAGCCAGTTGGGCTGGATTGTTCTCCTACCTCTGCTCTGTGGGCAGGGCTCTCCAGAAGCCCTGGGACAGGCTTGGTGCACAACCTTCGCTCTCAGCTCCTTGTTTACAGCTCACCTGCCCTTTTGGGGTGGCTTTTTTTGCCCACTCACTACTGAAATGACACAAAATTGTGACCATATTCACGTGATGAAGGCGCTCACCAGTGTTTGGCTCTGGCTGAAAGGCTGGCACATCACAAAAGAAGTGTCTGGCAACATTTTGAATTAAAGATCACTGGATATTGGTAATTCCTATCCTCAAAAAAACAGTGTTTGCTGGAGCCTGACAAGGGAGTCGGAGAGGAAAATGGAACATCAGCAAGGGAAAATCTAAGAATTTGTATTACTTGAAAAAGGATGAAAAGTGCAAGGTTTATCACAAGTCATCCTTACAAAATATTGAAAGAAGGATTTCCTCAGTGATGTGCACTGATATAATTTTAAGTGAGTTATTATAAATATGATAGTATCAACTGCTTTCAGAAAAAGACTCATATCCAGGTGCTACATTATAATTTGGATTGTTCATCTTCCAGCTACCTACTTTAGGAATCAAGTTTTCATGGCAGGAGAAAAAATAGAAAATATCCTTTGTGACCATTCAGAAGGATCAGAAAATAGAAGTTAAAAGACACTTTTTAAAGTTAATTTTTTATTTTACACAAAGTACCTTGCACAGAATCTAGGAAAAAAAAAAAGGCTGCAATTTTTAGTGCTTTAACTTAGCAGAACTGAGCAACACATGTGGTATAAATTCATGGATTTTTTCCTGGAGCTTTCCCTTCTCAAGGCTGGACTGACCTGCTGTATCACCATCCTCTTTTTAGCAGGATACAGCATTTTCTAGCCATCCATACTATTTTCTAATCTAAATGCACAGAATTTTCCTTTCACCTCCTTTGTTCTACCACTGAAAGTGCAGCAGTCAGAAGTTGGGATCAGCACTGACCAGCCATTAATTAGAAGAATAATGGCAAGGATGTTATTTCTACACTTCTGTAAAACATTCCTGCATGCCTCAGCCCTCCAAAGCTGGGCAGCTTGACAGGACCCAGTACTCCAGGTGGGGAGATATTGATATTTTTTTCTGCTCTGAATAACCTTCAGAAGGCAGAAAGAATATCCATTGAAGCCTTAGGAACATTCTTCAGGTTTATGTAGCAACCAACGGAATTAGTCCAGTGAAACATCAAGAAAAAATTGCCACTAACTGTAGTGGAAGAGAAATTCAGAATTCTTGTAAAGATCAGGGCTCTGTCGTACCAGAAGATATTCAGACACATAAGTAAAGACACATTTGGTCTGAGGATCTTCATGTCTGAAAGGCAAGAAGAGCTTTTGGAATCTAGAATGTCCTAAAATGAAGAGTCTGTTCTTAACAGTAACAAAGTGACAATAATGACCGAAGAGCACAAAATTTTACTGTCAATAACAAAGGAATTTGGAGCACTGGAGTGTGCTATGCTCTCTCTTTTGCTAAATAAGACATAGATTTTTTCTGCTAGTGTAAGGAGCAATGAATGGACTATTTCTCTCCTTTCCTTTGTTGTTAATGTTTTGAGGGTGTTTTTTTTTTGTTTTTTGGTGTGGTTTTTGGTGGGTTTGGGGGTTTTTTTTTGGTTTTTTTCCTTCTAAATGAAGGAAGCAAGAAAACAGCTCTATTGTTCAAATCCCACCTCCTCATTTCCAGGACCATGGATCTGCTCAGAAGGCAGCAGAAAGATGGGAGAAGTTATCCCTGATCTTGTTGAGGTGGCTCCAGAAAGCCCATGTATTTCCTTTCTATGCAACTTTTAAAATGCTTTACTGTTTAATAAAACAAAGTCAAACTGCAAGGGAACAAAACGATTTTCATAAACATTGCTGTGGGCACAGGGACCCTGTGGATAATAGAACTTTTATCTCTGTTTTTGAATCTTCAGACTGCCCTAAATGCACACAATAACAGTAAGTCATTCCCAACATGCACATTCTCCCAGAATTACTGTATTAAACAACGGTGTTAAACAGGTGGGGAGGGAAGGTATATCTTGTTTTATTACCCTGCACACAGAAGCTGACTGGAGGGAGCTGGCCTTGCTGCCAGGGATGGGGAAGGTCTGAGCCTGTGGAGGTCAGCTCAGACACTCATCATGTACAGTAATTTCACGTGTATGAGGCGCACCCTTTTGACTGAAATTGTGATCGGAACCGGGAAGTGCGCCTTATAGGCTGATGCGCCTTGTATATGGACAAAGCTGGGGAAATTGCCAACCCAGAAGTGCGAGCCCATGCAGCCCTGAGTGGAGCTGAGCTCACCCAGCCGCAAGCTGAGCCAGTAAACCCCGCGATCGCGCCATTCCGTTACTAATTCCTTACTTTGTTGCTCGCGGATCCTCGCTGCAAAATAAAAATGCACCTTATAGTCCGGTGTGTCTTATGTATAGACAAAGTTGGGAAAACTGCCAACCCAGAAGTGCGAGCCCGCGGCAACTCCAAGCGGGGAGGGCCAAGCCCACCCACCTGAGCCCTCGGGCAGCCCTGAGCGGAACCCACCCGGCACCAAGCCGAGCCAGTAAACCCCGCCATCACGCCATTCCGTTACTTTGTTGCGCGCAGATCCTTGCTGCAAAAACAAGTGCACCTTATAGTCCTGTGCGCCTTGTATATGGACAAAGTTCAGGCACTTGCCGACAACCCAGAAGCGCCCCTTATACGCGTGAAATTACTGTGGCCTTCAAGGCACTGTCCTGTGCTCACACAAAACTGCAGCTGCAGGGATGGGACGAAATTTTGGGGTGATTTTTGGGGAGCCATGGTGGGAGAATGAGCTTTTTATTTTAAGGGTAGGGATTTGTATTGATAAGCTGCAAGAAAAACTGAGGAGTCCTGGGGATGAGGTTTCACTCTTGCTCAGAAATGCTGAAAGAAATCCTCCATCAGCAGTCTCTGCACAGCCTGTGCTGTTCATAACTAAGGTCAGGCTTTGGCTAGAGCTGAAGTGGCTTTTTTTTCATCACAGCTGAGTCCCAGAACTGGAGAGCACCGTGTGAGCTGCTCAGGATGGGGCAGGACAATTGTCCTCAGAGCCTCTCCTTGTCCTGACTCAAGGTTGTGTGCAGGGGAAGGAGCTGGGACTGCAGATACGGATGTGCTCCAGGGGTAAAACATGGACATTCCTTGATGCCAGCCTCTGCTGGGGGTTTGTGGTGAGGCCTGGGACAGAATCACACTCCCAGAATCACAATCACTTCAGTCCCACTCCCTGCATCAAAGACCCCTCAAGGTCCCAAACTGGAGTCCCAGCCTCTGATCTCCTGCACATCTCAAGGTACCAGACTGAAAGTTTCTTTGTCTTTGTTTCCAGTGTAAGCAGAATCCTTTGCCTGAGAAGCGTCACTGAAAAAAAACACCTTTTCCATGTAAAGTTTGGGGTCAAAATACTGATATTTTAAAATAAATTCCCATTCCCTCATGGTGTATCTATCCATCTCTGTCCTGTAAATATTGGTCTCTGTGTTTGGAAGTCCTGCTGAGAAGGAACATCACCTGCTGGAAATAGTTCCTGCCACATTGAGAGCTCTTTAGTGAAATTTTGGTGGAAAATAATTCTTAATTCTTCCTTTTCCCTTACAATGTAAAACTTTTGCAAGCAGAACCTCAAAACTAAACCACTGGCAGAGCTGAGGTGAAGCAAATTGAACAAGCAGTTATGTCTGGGGCCTCTTGCAGACTCCTTTTATACAGAAAGCCATGATAGTTAATTCTTCACTTCTTTCTGGTGCTATGAACCCAGGGGTTTGAGGTACTTTGGACTGAAAGCTTCCATTAGAAGAAGGCTGATCCACGGGTTAGGAAACGGGTGATATTTTGAAAGCAACAGTTAAATTTTCTGTCTGGACACATCTTTTTTATGTTACTTTACAGATAAGTGCCCTCAGTCTGTCAGATTCTCATCCATAAAAATGATAAGAATATTTCCACCTTATCCCAAATGCGTTAGGAAGTAAATCTGGAAGATTGAGGCTTTCTCTCTGTGTGAGCACATATATCTACCTGCAGTTCCCCCTCCCTTTCCATGGGGACATGACTTCATTCTTACAGCAGATTCCCCCATTGCAAGAGGCAGAAGCGTTGGCTTTTCCCTGAACCTCCTTTTTCCTTTTCTGTGCAAAATAGTGTTCTAAAGATGACACAGAATTCTGCCAGCAGACATCAAGTTCATGGTGCTCTCTCTGGCTGAGGCAGTGCCTGGGTGAATCTGACTGTGAATGAAATCAAAAGAGGAGTTTGTCTGGATCAAGTGGTGCACAGTGTAACAATGTGTGTCACACATCCTTTAACTGTATCTATTAATTATGGTTCTATATAATAGTAATATATTTTATTTAATGTATAATTCAGTTAAAATTTGAGCATTACCTGTGGACTATTAATTATCAATTATAATTATTATCTGAATCTGGAGAACAATAAAGTATTTTGGCCTAAACAAAGGTGCTTTCTTCTTTTATCCTAGAACAAGCTGATATCTATTTCTACATGGAGAACACAAAGCCTGAGATTGCAGAACTGGGCTGGGAAAGCTGAAATCTATTCCAGTGATCCGTGGGGCAATTCTCATTAATGCTCTGACAGCTCCTGCTTGAGTTTCCATATCTGCTGAAGTAATCCAGAAACAACGTCTCATAAGGGTGCAGCTAAATTTATGTTTAATTGCCTCCAGAACAGAGGTGTTTGGAGGTGCACAAAGAAAAATGTGCACCTCTGCACATTCTGAGAGCCTGCAAGAGGCTGTAATAGGATCCTGTGCCCAGTCAGAGGATTTGAAACCATCTCACCTTCAGCAGCAGGGTCAGAACAACCCCATGTCCTACATGGTGCCTGGTACAAGGCTGGGGAACACCTCACCCTGCCACCCAAGGGACCCTGGGGTGCTCTGGAGATACCATTAGGCTCAGACCATGTTTGGAGCCCTCTTTGGCACAATTAACCCTTTATCTTTTTGTTGGTGAATGCAGCAATCGGGAATTCTGTCTGTGATTAGAAACCCACTTGAAATCAATGGGAGTCTTTCCTTTCAACAAGCAGAATTTGATGCAGGAGTTTGTGAGACTGCTCAGGCCTCTCTGGATGAAAGGCACAACACTGAAATGTGATTTAAAAAAAGTTCCTTCTTCCACACATTTCTATTTACAGGAATATACGTGTCTCCACCTCCTTCAGCACATTGAAAGGAATCTGCTGCTAGAATAAAGCTTATCAAAGCCCAAGCACATCACAATCAGCCTTCTGTGTAGATGCAAAACCTTACTGAGCAGCAGCAACAGAATTAAACCCAACAGAGGAAGACAGAGACTCGTTTAAAGGACTTACAACAAATCAGTTATCAGACGTTTAAAGAATAAACTCGTTAGAATAAACCTGTTAAAGAAATCCCCAGCCAAGCTAATTAGGTCGGTGTTGCAGTGGCACAATGGCTCCTTCTCCCACAGAAAACTTAATGGCAGCCTGTTAAAGGCACACACTAAATATACAATAAGCAGCTATTTATAGGATACCTCAGTCAGTTCTTCCTCTAAACCTGACCTACCTGCAAATTGCCCCTGGTGAGGGAGCTCTCCTGGGCTCCAAATGCCTTTTGAAAACCCAGGACCATGTGCCTTGTTGTTTGTGAAAGAGACATCCAGGGATGTGCCCCTTTTCCAAACAAAGGGCCTGGTGATGGCGGTGGAAGGACATGATTGAGAGGTTTTTGTTTTCCTTTCTCTCCGTGTTGTACTCAAGGCACAGATTAACCAACAGAACCTATTCTCAGAGCTTTAATGACAATATTGATCGAGTATTGGTGAAGCAGCAAGGAAAGAAAGAGAATAAAAATAATTACTTTGCCCCTATAGAGTGGTTTTTGTCAACATGTGTAGAGATGGATGATTTGGAGATTAAAGACATTTAACTGAGGTCTGGCACTGCGTTTTTTCCAGGTTCTGCCTCTGGTTTTGTGTAAAACAGGTTCTTTCTACATCCCTCTCATGAACAGCAGGGTCAGTACTGCTTCCTTTTGGCTTCACCTGTGGCCATACTGAGGTTTGTGAGGCAAACCTTGGAGCTGCCCTCAGGATGATCTGCAGAGCCCAAAGAGGCTTTGGTAGAGGTGTCAGAATTCCATGGTGGTTGAACCTTGCTGGTGTGGGTGACTGCAAACCATGGTGCTCTCAGCTGTGACATTGCCCATAAATACCTCAATATACGGCTGCACTCATGTGCTTGTGTTCTGTAGGATAAAACCTGGGTGGGCAACTGCAGTTGGTTCAGTCTGGGTTGCAGGTGGAAGCTACACAAACACAAATAATCCTGACAGGATACTAGATCTGTATTTTGTCTCCTGAATCACACAGATGCAAGGAGAAGTGAGGAGGAGTAAAGAGATTCCCTGGAGAATATGTGTCTATCACAGCAACAGAGCTAAAAATAGATCCCAGGTGTCCAAGTTGGTCCTGAACATCTTCTACAATAGATCACTCCCTCCAGAGGTGAGCTGGGTGATTTTCCTCAGGAAACATGAAATGCTGAGTGGCTGGGAGAGAACTGGTCTATGACTAACAGGGAAAGAAATATTCCTGGAGAAGGTGTCACAAGTGTAAGAAGAGCTTGAAAACAAGAATTGGGCACGACAAAAAGAAACACTTGACAGCCACAGCCCTTTCAGCTGTATTGAGTGTCTGTGTGCAGAATTCATTGCTGGGATCCAAAAAACAGTGTCAGCTGCAGACTGAGCTCAGGGTATGAATCTGGAACAGCACTGGGACACTGGGGGTGACAATGCTGCTGAGGGGACATCTGGGCTGGATCAGAGCTGCCATTGGCAAATGGACACCCAGAGGGGAAAATGAGGAAATAAGAACCTTGAGGATTCTCCAGACTGAATTTCTGCCTAATGTTTTACCCACAGAGAATGAAGGGATTGGTATGGAACTCTGAAACCTGCTGGTACCAAGGCATGTCTGGGCAGCAGGAAGTGAAAAGGGACTGAGACAAAGTTCCTTGTTAGGAATATCCCCATTTCCATGGAAAGGCAGCAGCTGAGTTCAGGACTGCTCAGGGAGAGGTGTGCACACACAGAGCATGTAGCAGGCTTTGCTTTGGGAAGCATCCAAATAAAACAAACAAACTGGAGTTTTTATACTCCCTCTTTAACATGCTGCTTAGGAAACAGTGCCATAAAAGCTGCACCTAAGCAGCTGTGCTCCACACAAAGATCTTGGTGCTAGACACCTGGATAGGGTACACACGGCTCCTCCTTGGTTTACCTGACCATGAGTCTGTAAATAGATTCCTGAAGATTTCGATTTGTCCTTTCCTGCTCTGACCACTAACCAGAATAGCCCGAGGGGCTGCGTTTATGCAGAGTTTTTTCTGAAGCACTTTCAACATAGTTCCTGAAAATCGATGGCATCACTTTGTCTTAACCAGATAAAAAGTCCCAGTTGTAGGTGAGAAATAATATTGCTCAAGGCATGTGGTTACTGTGAGGTAACAACAGCTCCACTTCTCAGGGTGCTGGAATGCACCAGCCATCAACCTGGTGACTCACTGCATACCTCAGGCAAAATGCAGTTATCTCACAGCAGCAGCATGCTCTGAGACACGGCATTCCTCACTGGTTCAGATTTTCTCCCAGATAAATAACAAATAATACTCAATGGTGAAAAAAAAAAAACTTACTTTTTATTCCTTCCTCTATGTTCAGTACTTGCCAGGTACATTGGTGCAAAGATAATGGTGATGGTCCATTCTGACGTGGACTCCTGCTGTTGAAAAAAGTGTGTTTAGGTTGCATGAATCTGTTGGAACATGCTGGACTCCCTGTCCTGGAGATTTGGACCCTTAGGCTCCAGAAAACAGAGTTTCCGTGCTGTGTTGTGTGCCAGAGAGCCAGGTGACTTTGCCATTATTTATAATCCAGGGAGAAAAAGCCAAAGCCACCTCTTCCAGAGGCTGAAAACCACAGCCCAGGCAGCTACAATGGATCAGCTCAATTGACCAGTCAGGCAGGGGGATGTGTGTTTGTGCCATGACTGATTTCTGTGGGGATGGAACCATTACTGTGTGTAACATCCAGCGTAGGGCCTTCCCTGCCGCATGGGAAATCACAACAGAAGCACTGACCCTCTCCCTCTCAACAGAATCAGCTTGGAGTCTGGATGACAGTGGCTCTTCTGCTACACTTAATCAAGCTAAACCCTCTTTTTCTCATGCCTGCTTCAGAATATCCACACCTCTTGCTTTGCCATCTCCCTTGCAGTGAGTTTTGTGGAGGCTCTGTGAGATATGAAACACTTACAAGAACATAGATACGTTGGAGTGAGGAATAAGAAAAAAGCCCATTGAACATTCTAGTGCATTCATGTGCATTTGACTGCACATGGGTTTCATCTGCCAACTTCTTCTTTTTTTGAGTGGTCTGAAGTGCTGAGTGATTGCAGATAGAGGCAGAGTGAGGCTTGAAGCCTTCTGTGCAGCTCATGATGGGCTGGGAGTTACAAGTAGCTCCCTTTTGAAAGTCCTAGTCCAAGTTCAGAAGGAAACTAAACTGCAGGTGATGAATACTGATGACTTGTGCTTGGTCCCACACAATAGCAACAATAGTGGATATGAAAGACTGCTAATAAGAATATGGATTTGTGCCTAAATGGGAAAATCAGCAGATATAGGTTCATTTGCTTGCTCTTCCATGCACCACAGGAAAGTATTCAAATACTCCGGCTTCATCCTTCTAAAATTTAGGAATTCATCTCAGCACTGATTTGGTTCCCTTTAGAGTCAACAGAGAGAGAGACAATTTCAGAAGGAAATTCAAGCCATGTCAAAGACAGTGTCTAAGATAACAGGAAGATTATACCTGTAGAGTTAAAATTACCACTTTCTGTTAACTGCAGAGAACGTTTAGATGAATACCTGAAACCAAATGTCTGGCCTCTTCTAATCCCCCACGAATCCAATGGATCAAATCATTAATTTGTATCATTTAGTCTTGGCCAGGAACTGTCACATCAATGACAGTCGGGAAACAGCCTTTGGAGCTGAGAAAGAACCAATTCCCACTGCTCTGCCTGCCCACTATATTTCCCTAGACTTGACCTCAGAGTGGTTGCTGTCTCATTTTAAACTTCAATAAAAGACAAATCGCCATTACTTCTTTCTTACAAGACATCTGCTAAGGAGCAGACCAACAGGAAAAAAATACTAGAAAAAGCTAACTAGAAAAGCTGGATCTCAGGAAACTGAAAATCTCATTCTGCAACTCCAAAGCTCATGGTGCTCACAACAAGTGTCCTGCAAGGTGAGTGCCCAGGACAGCTGGAGCTCAGTTCTGAAGTTATGGCATTTCTGCCTTTGTTTGAAGCTGGAAAAGGACCTATCTAAACAGATAAGTTTGGGATAGGTTAATTTAGGAACAGTGAAAAGATGGAGAATTACCTATTTGGAAAGATGAGTGGATTCAGAATTTTTCAGGTATCTAGGAACTGCACTGGGGATGATTATTCAGTTTAATGCAGGGGAACTAGAATCTTCTATTAGAGAAAAAAATCCCCAAACATTTCTCAATTGCTTATTCCCACTCTGTTGGGACCTGCCAGAATTTTGTATTGGCTGAGGATTCCAGCCTTTCCCTGAAGAAGACTCAACTTAAACCTTTAATTCTGCATTTGGGGGTGATGGAAACAGGCCCTGCTTGCTCCTTGCCTCTTGGCCTGACCCATCAGCCTTCTTGCTGCCATCCATTGTCACATGTCACTGTGGTTGTGTGGCCACAGAGCCCTTAGTGTCACCCATCATGCTTGGGGAGCACTGAGACACTCACCCAGGTGTTCAGGGATACCAGCAGATCCATCTGGTAGGTGCACAGGATATCTCTGCAGCCAGCACAAAGAACAGTCTGAGTAAGATCACTGCATGCTGTGATATTGTTTGCAGAGAAGAAGGAGGAAATATATTTCACAAGACACTGGGAGAGCACCAGAATATCAATACCATGCTCACAAAGCAAGTTTAATCCATTTTTAGCCTGTAATAAACAATGAAGTCTGTGAAACCTTGACAAGAATACATTGTGCATTTTCAAGGAGGACAACACAACAGGAATGTGGGAAAGTTTGCCGCTAGCATGAGAAGAACACAGAGTGGAGTGTGAATATCTTCACCAGCTCATGGGACTCTGGAGTGAGTTTTGCTGCAGAATCACAAACAGAGATGAAGAACTCGCTGTGTGCAGCTGGCACATTCAGCTCCTTCTGCTGGAGATAATAATGGCACTTTGTGCTGGCCTGTTTGGGGTAGAGTGAATTTCCCTTAGAGCAGCTCATAGGATCCTGTTGTAGGTCTGAGACCAAAGCATTTGTTGTTAACACACTGATTTCAATAGTGAACATCTTGCTCAGCAATGAAAAGGGGAAAATGGGGATTTTAGTCAGATTTATCATCTTTTGTTTGAGATCCAGCTGGGTTTTGGTCTACCTGTGGGACATGCTGAGTGGTTGCCTTTGTCACATTTCTTTTGTTTCTTAGTCATCTTCTACTGCTTCAATTTTGATTTTTTTTCCTCCTGACCACCAAGTTTTCTTGCTTTTATTTATCCTTTCCTCTTTCCCCAGGCCCCTGGAGTGAGGGCAGTGAGGAGGACTGTGCTGTGTTGAGCTGAACACTGGGGTTAGCTCACACCCACAGCACACCTGGAACACATCATGGGAACCTCTTGGTCCATCACTGCCAGCTCTTAAGTGACCAACATGGACACTTCTCTGCTTTCTAGGTCTCTCAGTTCCATGTGATTTCTTCCTAAACTTCTAATAAAGAGTCCAAATTACTGTTTCCCCATCCTCATCACTACCGTCATTTTTTGTTTGCCCAGTGCATGCAAATTGGAGACTCTCTCTTTTCACCCTGTGTTGAGAATTTCTATTCTCTTTCCAATCCTCCCCTGATACACTAGTTTCTATTTTCATCATGGGAACAATATTATAGTTTGAAGAAGTCCAAACATTGCTTTAAAGATATCTGTGGAAAGAAGGGTGAAAAAAGTGAGGATTGGATGTGCTAAAATTGTTAAAAGCTCCAAAAAAAAATCCTTAGTGGAAGAAGAAATGGAAATTCTTGTTCAATGGAGCTTTGCTGATTTGGGGTGAAGATCGAGGCTTTGTTCATTGTAGGGAAAAGGTGAGTTGAAATATCCAAGACTAAAAAGAAGAGATCACTGAAAAGAGAAAACTACTGAAGTGAAATAATTTTGTTTTTAAAAATGGCATCCAGAAACCTTATCTTTGACACATAAGAACAGACACATAGCTAAATATGCTGCAACCTGCTTAGGTTTCCAAAGCAGCAAATTAAACCAGTGGACTATGCAGTGAGTGTCCATTCAGATGAGCAAAGCTCATTGAACACAACAATACTGTAAGAGAACATGTTGAATACTCAATGCACCAAATAATCCGCTTTTGATACAGAGACGGGCACAGCTCTGGGAAATGAGGCAGTAACAGTGTGTGTGTGATTGGCGGGGGGAGACAAATTATGAGCAAAACTACTCTTTTTGCATTGTTTTAGTTTTCCTCTAATTATATTTTCACTACATTGATAGAGAATCATATTTCCAGGCAGGACACCTGCCCCAGGAGTTGCTTGACTTTGATTTTCTGGATGGAGGTGTTACTTTGCTGAGAGGTTTTATGATAGAATTACAGAATCATGGAATATCCTGAGCTGGAAGAGACCCATCAGGGTCATCCAGTGCAGCTCCTGGCCCTGCACAGACACCCCAGCAATCCCACCCTGTCCTTGTGAGCATTGTCCAAGCATTCCTGGAGCTCTGGCAGCCTCGGGGCTGTGCTCATTCCCTGGGAACCCTGGGCAGTGCCCAGCACCCTTTGGAGGAAAAACCTTTCCCTGATATCCAACTTAAATCTCCCCTAAAGGACAAGAACCTTTCCCTGATATCCTAACTCTAATCCTATCCTGATAACCCAACCCTCAGCTCCAGCCCTTGGGTGATGAATTGTTCCCTAGGTCTGTGAGACCTCTGGGTGCCTGAAGAGTATAATCTCACTTGTTTTCCCTCTCTCCCTCTTCACAGGAATATGAAATATCATTCTGGGGGGTGCAAAATCCTGCCACACCAAACCACAGCAGCATTCTCAGGCATAGTGAGGAAAGACTCCCAGAAGTGTTGCATTGGTTGGGTTGGCAGATCCCATCTGGCTGCACTGCAGGTTCACGGAGCCTTTGCTTTCATTTCAAACAGCCTCATGTAGGACACAAGGGTTCCCCTTCTACATCTGGTAAATGAAAAAACACACTGATGATAACCCTCATTTATTTGTTTAAACAAGGGCTTTGACCTTGTTTATAGGTTTTGTGTGAGACCCGATTCCTGAATTTTCCCTGCTGCAGTTCCCTCTGCACCAGGGGAATCTGTGAGAATAATTTCAGTCTTTTATTTGAGCCAGTGTGACAGAATCCAAGGTGGCTCACCAGAAAGTGTGCTTTGTGGCTGAGCAATCACTTGGGAAAAGGTTCAAGTGGGGAGATTTGGGCACCCTGCAACTGACACAAGCTAAGCCTGTTGGAGCAGCTTGGAGTTTAACCAAACAGCTTCTAATTCTGCTTAGGAAAGATTTGCTGAAGATTTAGATTAAGACAATGTTCTGTAGCCACAGGGATGGGTGGGAAAAGGACAAAGTGCCTTTCTAGGCCAGAGAAGGGCTTGTCCTTGCAGGAAAAAGGTCATCTCCCCTTGCACTCCTTGCCACACACACCCTGCACGAGGTGGCTGATTTTTCCCCTCTGTCAGCACAGCCCAGCCCAGGGGCAGTGTCTGGAAACCTAGAGGTCCCTGCCTAAAACTGGCACATCACAGCGTTGTTAAGCTCTGCCCCTATACTGGGCTGCCTTTGCTGATCTGCTGGGGTTTATCTGGGTAGATCATGCCCTTGAATCAGCCCCATCTCCATTCCTCATCCCAGCGGTGAGACTT
>VRYO01002223.1:1945473-1957996 GCA_009812075.1 Sialia sialis
TCTTCTTCTTCTTTTTATTTTATTTTTTTTTTAACAAGTAGAGGAGTTGGTTTTCTGGTGTGCAGAGAGGAGAGAAGCTATACTTTGCTGTCATTGAGCTGACAGAGCTGCTTGAAAATGGACAATTTCCTTGGGAAATTCCTGCCTTTTGATAAGTGGTTGTTTTTTTTTAAACTTCAGTGTGAAAGAGAACCATGACCCCACAAGGCTCTTATGACCTAAAAATTTAAAAGCAATAATAATTTGAGATCATTGATATCTTCTGTTCCTGTGGTGCTGAAGCACTAAGATGCTGAGGGAAATATTTAGCATTGTATGATAATACATAAAATCAACAGCACCAAATATGTTATGCAGTGTATCAGGCATTCTAAACACATATCAATACAATACACAAGATGTACAAATGTCAAAACAAATTAATTGAAACAATACAAATATAATGTGTTTATTTCCTCAAAATTAAACATTTCAATGTGACTGAAATGAAGAGAGAAAATCCAAATGATTTGTTTTGACACTTTAAACGTGAAAAAAGTTTGTCAAAACTGACAAGTTCCCATGCAACGTTTCAATTTTGAAGGAACTGCGTTTTCCTGCAAAAAACTTTTCTGTCAAAATTTTTTGACCAGCTCTACTTACAGTCTATCTAAACAGACAAGCATCACAGCCAAGACTCTCAAACGCTCCAGGTGGTCAGGAGATGGATTAAGCACAGAGCAGAACAGTCTCAGAGAAGGAAATAAATAAAGCTCACAGCTAGAGGTGGCCTCAAACGTGGGTAACAAAGGGATGCAATATTTGAGATGCTCAGATCTGAGTGGTGTTCAACTTAAATCCCACAAAGGGCTGAATTCCTCCAGGTTTTAATTTTTTTTTAGCATATCTGTGTTGCAGAACTGGTGCGCTGATGGGAGAGGGTGTTTGTGATGTCAGTGCAGATCCTCAGTATCCTCTGGGATTTTCTAGTTCTTGGCTTTGGTTGGAGTCTAGCTGGTACCAGCCTTCTGTGCTTGACAGATTAATACTGGGAAGGCTCAGATGGCTTTATTTTCCACACATCCTTCTGTCCCAGTGGAAATCCCAGGCTTAGGGCTCGGGGAATAGGTGGAAATGCAGTGCTGGAGGTAGATTGGCTCTGGGATTCAGGGCTGTGAGAACAGCTTTGGGTAGGAGTTCTCCCACCTTCATGATACACAGATTTTAAATCTTCTCATTATATAAATGCAGTTCCAGGTTAATGTGAGTTTCTAATTTAATATGCTGTTCCAAATTAAGAGTTAATATGGTATTTGATTATCTTTTTGCAATGAGATCCAACCCAAGGCTCATTGACTTCAATAGACTTTCCAGGAGAACCTGCAATGGCAGAGCTTGTGCTCCCGATTTCTGACTTCTGCTGCAGAAGCCGCCCATGAAATGCTTTTTTTGGGGCTAATACACATTCTAGCTCACATTTCTAGCCTGAATTGAAGTGCAGCACATCTAACTTCTGCTCTGTGGGGTGGCAGGGCTGCAGAAGGGGCTGGCCCTGGGTGTTGCCAGCCTCAGAGCAATGGCCTGTGTTCCTAAAGCAGTGATTTGTGTAACTCACCTCTAGGTCATCCCCGGGGAGTTGCAGGGATGTGGAGCCCACATCAGGGACCAGCTGGGCTCCCCCTGGCCCTGCCTGCAGCTCTGGTTCCCCACAGGAGCCTGAGCCATGCCATCTTCAGGAGGTCCCACCTGCTTCCAGAGTGCCCTGGCAGGGGTCTGAGAGCAGCTGCAGGAACCAGGGGGAGTAAATGCACAGAGATTTATGGGCACTGCAAATTCCTGATCCACTCAGTGGGATAAGAAAGGTGGAGCTGCCCAAGGCTGGAATTGGCAACTGGAAGCTCAGAGCCCCTTTTCTCTCCCCTGTTCAGCTGCCCCTGCTTCTCTTGGCTCCGTCCAGCTGAGTGGTGCTGAAATGTGGTGCCCAGAGGAAGCTCCAGGAGCTTTTCACCCTGGCAGCCAGGCTGGCATTGACCAAGCAGCAGGAGCTGTACCAGGAGAAGGAATGGCCTGTGGATTTTAACCCCTTCTGCATCTCCTGTAGGAGTGGAGGAGCTCAATAGCCCAGTCCAGGGCTAAGCTGCTTGTAGAGGGACAAGACAAATGGGAAGAGAAACCATTTGCAAGGATTAGGTAACCCCAGCTTCTTTTACTGGAAGAAGCAGTGGCACTTTGCATTTCTCAAGCCCTGTGGAATGAGATCACTCCATGTTGGGTTTAGGTGACAAAGTCTCTTCCCAGGAATGAACTTCAGAACAGAAATATTGCACAGACTGTCAAGTGTGGGATATGAGTTGATTTTCTTGAATTGAACATTGCACTATTCCTCTCCAGAAGAGTTTTGGCATAGTTGTTTTTCCCTTCAGCCTCTCAGCTTACAGGTTGCAATTGTTGCAATGGAATATATTAGAAAGGCAAGACTGGCACCAGGATGGAAGAGTCATGAAAGCAAAAACCAGGATTTCTGGACTCTGGCACAATAAACCGAGCATTCAGATTACTCCTTCCTAAATTTCCAGTAAAAAATGCAGGGAACAGTGTGATTTTTGTTCAGTTTATTGTGTCTGGTTTGCAGGTGTTTTTTTTCTCCAAACGGTAAGAAAAGTATTAAATGAATTTGGATATTTCCTCTTGTGCATAAATTACAAAATCTATTTCAGCTCAGTCAAAACACAGCTTAAGAAAACACTTGATTTTGATTTTGAATGTATGTTACTCAACATGTAATGAAAAACAAAACACAATCTTGAACCAATCCCTTCCAAACGGAACACTCAACACATTCTGTTCCAAAGAAAAGCTGACTTTATCAAAACGCCTTTTTTTTCCCCCTTAAATCAACAAATTTCTACAAAGTGTTTTGCCTCTGATGAATTGGCATTTTCCTGACATGAAATGAGCAATCCAAAATAATTCTAAGCAGCTCTGTGGCAAGTCCCAGCTAATTCTGGAATAGTAGCATGAAGGTGCGTGGGAAGGGTACTGCAAGGAGACGGAAGAGATTTGGGTTGAATTCCTGAAGCAGTTATAAAATGATCTGGGACAAGCCATTAATTTACCCCGTGTCTCAATTCCCATCCTGCTGAAGGGAAAAAAAGCAGTGTTTCCCCATCTCCTAAAGCTACTGCAAGGATAAAAATCTATTAACACTTGTAAGATTACTGGACTTTGATATGAGGTATATAAATACTGAGGAAGACAGAAGATAGAGCTGCATTTCTGTGTAAAGAAATGATGGGGAAGTGGACTAGCTAGGACAACACTTTAATAATAGTAGGAATAATTTCAAGTTCAGGGCAATGCTTAGTAGAAATCACTGCTCAACACCATCCATATTTTTTTTTAATAAGCAGCTCAGAAAAGTGCAATTTATCATTATTATTATTATCATCTATACTCATTCTATCTCTGCCACTTCACAAATGAGAGGAGTTCCTCACAAACATCTACAAAAGCGAGCTCATTATCCAGTCTCCCTATTTTTAACTCTCATTTGTGACAATAGCTATCAAACTCTTGCCAAGAGTTGTGCTGCTGGTGTGCTGACACCGCTGCTCCGCAGCCCACTGAGCGGGATTAGCTCGCTGTTCCCTCGTGCTCCCCATCTGTCCCCGGCCATCTGCTGTCCTTGCTCTCCTAAATAGATTGGGAGCTTTTTGGGGCATGGGCAGCCTTGCTGGTTGTGTCTTGTTCCAGTCTTGGATTCAGCAGGATTGGCTTCAGAATGGCAGAATTGGGGAATGTCTTGTGTGGGAAGAGACCCACATGGACCAGAGTCAAGCTCCTGCCCAGACACCCCAACAATCCCTCCCTGGGCATCCCTGGCAGTGGTGTCCAAATGTTCCTGGAGCTCTGGGGCTGTGGCCATTCTCTGGGGAGCCTGGGCAGTGCCCAGCACCCTCTGGGGGAAGAACCTTTCCCTGATCTCCAGCCTGAACCCCTCTGGCACAACTCCAGCCGTTGCCTCTGATCCCATCACTGGTCACAGAGAGGTGAGATCAGTGCCTCCCCTTCCACCTCCCCTCGTGAGGAACATGAACACCACAACTTCTCCTGAGCTCCCTCTTTTCCAGTCTGGACAAACCTCAGCAGCTCCTCCTGTGGCTTCTTCTCTAGATCTTCACACCTCCATAACCCTGTGACACTTCAGCACAAACCTGTGCGTGTGTGTGTGCACGGGCAGAAATTCTTTGTAATTATTTTCCCAACTTATGGAGCACTGTGAGAGGGATCTCCCTTCCACACAGAGCCCTGACCCAAGTGCCTGTGGAGCCTGGAATTCAGAGCAGTGCTCTTGGCTCCTTGGCCAGTAGAATTATGATCAGGACTTTTTGGGGTTTGACTCCCTCTGTCCAGCACCACCTGATTTTGTGACATGGTGGAGTCACCTGCTACTCTTGCTTGGTTTGAAGCTGTCTCATCCTCCTCATCATCACACCAGGAGTTTATAATTAGCTGAAGTGTGGGGACAAACGAGCTGAGAGCAGCTACAGAGCTCACACCTCCTCACAGGCAGGGAGTAATTGGAGTTTCTGCACAACAACTGCTGCCTTTAGGCTGCTGGTTGAACTGCATTAATAAAAGAGGGTTTGTGCGGTGGTTTTGGTTCGCTGAATATTCTGACGAGTTGTAAGCAAAGTGTTGATAAACTGAAAGAAAAAAAATATTATCTCCTACAAGTCATTTGGGGTCAAAAGTGATATTTTTATCACTATTCCATCATAAAGGGGTGGAAAGACAAATCAAAAGGAGAAAAAGCTCCAGTAGTTTCAAATAGAGATTTGGAAACCTTTCCCCTTGGAGCTCTCACAACCCAAACACTGACATCTCCCAATCATTATTTTTTTCAGCATGAGCAATTTGGCAAAAATGAAGTGAATTTGTGGACTCTGTTGATATTTTTGGAGAGGTATTTCTCATCTTCTTTCCTTGCCTTTCTTCACCCAAAAAACATTTTGGCTGATGAATATCCCGCAGGTCTAACCACACATGCATATTGAAATCTGGAGTAGTTAAAGAATAATGCAAATTTAGACCCTGATCAGAGCAGAATTACTGACATTTGGGGAGGGATTAGCCAATCACTGCCTGAAACACTGAAATCCCACTTCCCTAAAGAAATAGCTTTACAACCATTTGGGGTTTTATGATGTTGTATGCCAAAGTCACCCAGTCAGAGCCACTGCTGAGTTGCAGCTCTAGCCCTGACTCAGTCAGATATCAGTGTCTGCAGTCTGAGCTATAAAGACATCTAGGTCAGAAGTGCCCAAATTCTGTTTTCCCACAGCTCAGGTTTATCCACAACAGTTCATATGACTCTGGCTCTCACAGATTGGCTTCCCTTTCCGTCCACATTGCCCGTATTGCTCTGCCCTGACAGAGGAAAGGTGTTCCCAGCTTGGTTGGGTTGCTGGGCAGGGTTTCCAAAGGACAAGCAGGGCTGCTCCTGGGTTTTGCCTTTCCAATATTTTCATGGGGCATCTCTCAGTTAGGGGCAGGACAGAAATGTTACTGCTCCACAAGTTAAATCCTAAAGGTGTGAGGCAGCAAGTAGCTGTCCAGGGATCTGAGTGCAGAAGCTCCAAGCAGGCACAGCTGAATAAAATCTAGAGGAGCACATTCCATACTTAAAATTACGGGTACACTTAATCTGTTCTCTGAAATGAGGTCAGACCTTCGTCACTTCCCAGGGTTGAGCTCTAAACTAACATAAGCTGTTTCATCTCTCCCCTGACACCTCAGTCTCTTACTAATTTATCAGCATCCTAAAGCCGTGTGTGAAGTTGCTGAAGAGCAGAAGTGTTTCAGATACAAATAGCAATTGTTAGCCTCTTCCCTCTGGTAAATGGCAGCAGGCAGAAACCTCTCCCAACCTGCCAAGAACCAAATGTGGGACACGAGGAAGAATTATTGGTGCATGAAGCTTAAAGAGATAGGGGACTTATTCCTGTACTGCAAATAATGTGTTCAGTAATTTCTCTTTCCTGAGTCTGCATTTCTGATGGAAATGGTTCACAACAACGAGCATGGGAAAACAGAAGGGATGTGTGTGAGATCAATTTGGATCTAATAGAAGGGATAAATGGAAGGCACAGGGGTTAGGGGAAAAGTAGAAAATCCCAGGAGACAGAGGAGTGTTCCTAGCAAGTGATGGAGAGTCAGAGCACCTGTCTGCCTGTTTGTAGCAGGGATCTGGGGCTGCACAGCCTCCCTTGTATGAAACAGACCTTGCAATGTAATTTTGTGCAAAATCTATCACTCTGAGCTCTCCCACTGTATAAAAATTACCTTTTAAGTGGCTAAGTAGCCATCCAGCTCTATTCTTTTCTTCTTATTTCAAGAAACAATGGGAGTAACAGCACTTGCCTGCCTTACTAGAGTGCTGAGAGCTTTAATTAATGTCTCTAATTCAATTTGAACTCCTTGGATAAAAGGCACTGCCTTGTGACAGCAAAGGTATTGCCGAAAATAGAATATAATTAACACACAGATATCAATCACAAAGAAATTAAATGTACATTCAAATACAACTTGCACTTTACAGAAAATACTTGCCTATTTTTCCTCCCAGAATCCTGAAGACTCATAAGATAAGGAGCACTTAATGTTCCAGGCTGAATTGGTATTAGAAAAAGGGCATCCTAAGCCACCCAACAAAGTGCCAGGGTTTAAGAGAGATCTCCATGTGCACGGGGGAATGTGGCTCCATGCTGGATGGTGCTGGAAAATGTCTGTACCATGACTCAGAGTCAGCACACCCAACATTTTCTTCTCCCACTGCTTGTTTGCTGTGAACTGGAGCCATGTCCTGGCTCACCCACGGATCATGTTTATTAACAGATATGATGACTGCATGATGGTGTTTGTTGACAGGAGCCAGAAGGACCCAGCTCACTCAGTGCTCTGCTATGCTGCTCAGTGGAGATGGGCTGTACAGGTGCATTGGTAACTGCTGCATTGCAAAGCTTGCTGGAATGGTTGTCAGTCACTGCTTTAGGACAGAAACACCTTGGGAGCCAGCAGGTTTGTGTTTTGGGAGGTGCTGCAGCCCAATTCTGGCCTCTCCAACAAGTTCATGCTCTAAATAGTCACACAAATACCATTGTGACTCCAAGCTGATAATTGGAAAGTGAGGCCAAGACCCCTCAGGTAAGGGCAGTGCCCAACCTCATAGGGGGAGTTTGGAGCAGAGTTGAGCTGAGCACTGGATTCTTGGATCAAAACTCAGTCTGGCTCCCCAAGCCTGCCCTTTAGTCCACAGATTGCTTCTGTGCCACGTTCAGCTCTTAGTTAGCCTTGGGTCTCCCACCAAGGGCAGACCCTCCCTGCTTCTTCCCTGGTTCCTTTTACCAAATCCACAGAACATAATTCACATCAGTGGAGCCCCATAAAGACACCCAAAAAATTAATTTCAGACTCAAGCTTGTTAGGAGGTAGATTGACTGCACCTCACAATATTGTCTTAGACACAAGAGAATCCCACTTTAGTGAGCTTTATAGCTTCCATGGGGACCAGCCCTGTGGAGTGGATTAATCTTTAATGTGAAACAACATCTCTACAGCAGCTACAGGGGGGAAAAAGATACTACTAAAAAATTAAAGTTGATGGTGTGATAGTAGTCTGGACCCAGTTGTGCTCCACCATCCTCCATTGCCTCGGGCACTGTTCCCTGCTCTCAGAACTGATCCAGGCAGCTTCCAGGCTGGAGATGTGATCATTTCCTCAGTGGTCTCAAGGCATGTCCTCCCCATATCTTACCTTCTGGATAAGAACATCACAGCCCAAATCATCCTGGCTTCAACTTGCCCCAAAGGAAAGGAGAAGATGAAGAGTTGTGTGTGGGCAACTAGGGACCAGCTCCTCTCTTTCACAGGCTGATATTTCCCCCATGTATGATATTCACATGTAGGAGGACACACTGGGATTTCTCTGAGGCACATTTTGTTAGGCTCTTCTCACATTTCAGTTCTCACTTGCACTGTGCTGGAAACTGGAGGGGGCTCTCCCCCACTTGGGTACATAAGAGCTCCCTTCCTCTCTCTGCAATAGAAATCCAATAGACAGTGAAATATTTAAGGGAAAACTGATCCAGGCTGGCAGATGAAGGGAAGAACTATGGGTGAGTTTAATGAACAGAAACCAAGGAAGCTGGGACAGCATGAACAGAGCAGCTGATTGCTGTCTGCACACCCAGCTCATGGTGAATATGCTGAGTTTGCAGCTGCTCACCCCAACGGGACAAGAGCAACCAGGCAGGGAAGGAGCCCGGGTGGAGAAGCAGCAGAAATGAACTTCTGAACTGGAATTTGGAGATGCTGAGGGTGGGATGGAGCATTCCCCAGTAATCACCTTGGGCTCATGAGGGAGCGGGAGCAGGGATGTTCTGTGGCCCACTTGGGATGTGCTCTGTTGCCCTCAGGGTAGGGCTAGAAACTCCCCAGTTGGGTAAGGTAAAGTAGAACCAGTCTGTGTGATGTGAGGGACTCAGCACTGAGAGCTGCCCTGTTTAGGGGGGAAATAGGAGTCAGTGTGAAGGCTGAGGTTAAAAACATGTCTCCAGAAAAGGAACAACCTCCTCAGTCAGGAGCTGCAGGTACCACCTGATTTACCAGTGATATTCTGACGGTGGAAAAGAAGAGACGGGGTCTTCATGATTTCCTTGCAAGGAGCCATGAAGCTGTTTATTTATTCACAAAGCAAAGTTTATATACTTTTTCTATTGTTATTAAAAATAACCCACCAATAATATTTGTGTAACTAAGGTATATTGCTTATGTAACTAGATAGCATTGCTCAGTCTAGGCCTCCTTTAAGCTAGCCAGGTAGATACAATATTTCCTGCAAATCCCCATAGAAACTGCATGCTAAGCAGTCTGTACCGAGCACCTTCTTATCTCTTACATTCCTTCTCCAAAATCCCGCTTGCCTCTGCCAAGGCTTGGGCCTATTCACTGCTACCAAGGCTTGGGCCTACTCACTCCTGCCAAGGCTTGGGCCTACTCACTCCTGCCAACGCTTGGGCCTAGTACTGCTAACAGATCCACATTGGCTGGGACAAGCTGAGCAGTACTAGCAGTTCTGCTCTCCAGTTGTGTTCCCACAATATTCCATCGGCATTTAGAAAGAAGTTTATATGGGACCAACAGACAAATGAAACATTGGCTGACTTTCCCATACTTGATTTCTTTTTTCCCCATTTCTTCCTGTAATGCAACAGCTGAGTGTCTTCTTTAACCAGACTTGCACAACTCAGTTCTGTCGAGTGCTGCTGAGCTTGCTGCAGCTCCTGGAACACATGCTGAGCACACGTGCAGGCTCCCATACACTCTGGCACACAGAGAGCGCTCCTGAGCTGCCCAGCACACCCAGGGCTCCAACCCACCTGCACAGCAGCCACAGACACTCCCTGCCATGGGCTGCAGCCCTGCCATGCTCCAGGGAGAGCTCCTGGAGCACAGGAGATGGCCCAGCTGAGCACCAACACTGACAGCCTCTGGTCTGTGCTCGCTGCTCACACCAGCCAAGGCTCACACTCTGCTGTCAGTGCACCTCCAGCACGCCTTCCTACACTCTCAGCAACATCTTTTCTTTCTGAGAATTACAAACTTTTAGAGAGCTTAGAGAGGACTTGGACTTAATACCAGAAAGTTTTCTGGAGATGCACAAAGAAGCCTGACATGTGCCTCACTGTGGCAAAGCTCTGAGCAGCCTCATTTCTCCTGCTTTAAAAAAAAAAATCTGCAGTCTCTCTGCACTGTATTTTACAGAAATGGGTGGGTATCACCTGTCCTGTGCTCCCAGAGGTGGGGGGAGCATCATTAAGATCCCTGCCAGCCCACAGTGTTGAAGACCCTCCACAAAACCCAGAAGGCAGGAGGAGGAACCAGCTGTGAGCGTGGAGACGTTTTCCTGGCAGCTCCCAGGAGTGAGGAGCTCTACCCAACAGGGTTGGGAGAGGAGGGGACCATGGTGGGTGCAAGTCCCTCACTGCCACCATGAGAGCACTGAGAGGGGCAGGTCCAGCAGCCTGGCTGTGGAGGGAATGAGTGAGACACTGGGAATGGCAGTCAGGAGAGCAGGGCTGGCTCCCAGCTCTATCCACAGCTTGCTGTGTAACCTTTGGCAATGCACCTTACCACCATTCCCTTCCTGCTCATGAACGTGCACAGTCAGCGAGGAAAATCCTTCCCAGCACCTGGAGCAGGACAAGCTCTCCTTGCCATGGTGGGAGAGGAGCTGGCTCGGCACAGGGCTGTCCCCAGCCTTGCTTTGCTGCTCTCCCACCATGGCAGGGAGAGCTTGTCCTGCTCCAGGTGCTGGGAAGGATTTTCCTCGCTGACTGTGCATGTTCAGCGTGTCACCCTGCAGAGCCTTGATGTTTGGAAGAGCCTCGAGGTCCCACCATAATGAAATAGCAACAACCCCCATCCCCTGCACCACACACACCTCCCCCAGGAGGAAAGCAGGGTGAGGACATTTATATCTGTCAGAGTTTGGCAGGATTTCACAGTTGTGTGTGTCTGTGTGTGTGTGTGCCTGTGTGTCCGTGTGTGCTCGTCGCCAAACCTGGGTAATTATTTTGTTTTATTTCTTTTTTTGGCAGCACTTGAAAGTAAGAGCTGGGTCTTTATGGATTGCTCAGGTTGCACAGAGTATGGATTACAGATCATCAGAGAGACATGAAAGCAGGAGACACGTTTCTCTGGCACAGCATTAAAGGGACAATAAAGGGGTAATTGTAGCCTAGGGTGCAGCCACCTCCTGCACCCGCCTTTGCAGCACTGTGGAGAACTTCATGAGGGCAGTGATGGAGAAGCTGGGGTGAGGATGTCTCAGGTCAGGACCTGATTATTTCAAAGGTGATATATGCTCAGGAGGTTAAAGGCACCACTTAAATACATGAATAAAACACTGCCAAATACTCTAAGCTGTAATACAGGATAACCAAAGTCTTCTAAAACTTGATTTTTCACATCTGTTTTCACCCTGAGAGAAGGTTGTCAAAGGATCAGAGCATTTTTAATCTCTCTTTTTCTCCCCCTCCTCCCCTCCATTTCTCTTTCTCTCTCCCATTCCTCCTATCCCCTCTCTCTTCCAACAGGACTCCACAGAATGGAGCAAGAATGAGAGGAAAAAGGCAGACAGAAAAGCATGAACTGGAGGCTTGTTGAGTTCCTCTACCTCCTGTTTATATGGGACCATATACTCATACAGCCCTCCCACCAGGACCCAGCTGCTACCACCCAACATGTCTCCAAGGAGTTTGATTGGCTTATTTCAGACAGGGGGCCTTTCCACCACTCACAGAGCTACTTATCCTTTGTGGAAAGACATCGTCAAGGATTTACAACCAGATATAAAATATACAGGTATGGCTCCTGCGCCTTGGGGGAGGTTTTGGGTGCTGGGAGCTCCAGGCTCAGAGTTAATGGCAGATTGTCCCTATTTCCACCTGGCAGTGCTGCTCTGGCTCCCTGTGGCCCTCAGCTGGCAATGCAGATTGCTTCAAAGGCTGGGGTGGAGAGGTCTGATAGTGAGATGAAGGCACTGCAGTGTCACGGCAATGTGCACCGCACAGGGTGAGATGAAAAGGAGCTGAGGGGGTGGGTGTTCTTCATTTGTGGTGACAGACAGCTCACAGGCAGCTTCCCAAGCAGCTTTTTCAAATCAATGGAGCTCTGGACAGCCCAAGCCTCTGTACCAAACTCGTACATGTGAACTGCCAATAGCTGCAGGTTCACATAAAGATGTCACCATGCACGTCAGTGTGACAGTTCTCACACTGCTGTGTAGGAGCCTTGGCTCTGTGCTGCCTACCACACATCTTTGAGGATTTATCTCCATGTATAAGTTGGACTTGGCCCCAGAACTGTGATCTTGGTTAAAAAAAACTACACAGAATTTAAAAAACCTACAGAGAATAGCCAGAATTTGGATTTTTGTTGTCTTCTAGGTTTTTAAGCCTTAGTGGTTGCTTGTTTCAAACTTTTCAGAGAGTTAAAAAACCTACAGAAAACAGCCAGAATTTGGATTTTATTTTGCCTTCTAGGTTTTTAAGCCTTAGTGGTTGCTTGTTTCAAACTCTTCTTGCCAGCTGTGCTATCTAGAACCACACTTTCCTCTTCATTTTAATCTGAAAAGCTGGGGTGCTCACATGAACATGCAATTAAAGCAGCAAGCACTTTGGAGCGAAGGGGAATAAACCAGCAAGTGTCAGGAGATTTATGCTGAAACCCAAAGAGACTGAAAAACTCTCCCAGCCATGTGTGCATTTACATAATTACATGGTCCTGCTGTGCTGCAGAAAGCCACTTGCAAACACCGCCATGCAAAGTGGTGGGGCAGGGAAATGCTGGTGAGCAGCATTGGCACTGTGCACATGGAGACATGGGCATGGGGATGGGGGAGCAGGGAGTCACAGAGAGTCACAGGGAACCACAGGGAGTCACCTGTGTGCAGGGAATCACAGGGAGTCACAGGGAGTCA
>VRYO01002223.1:1980563-2006178 GCA_009812075.1 Sialia sialis
TTTTTTTGAGGAAAACGGGCAATCAAGGCTGAACTTCTGATATTACTTTCCCAGTATTGACAAACGCTGTGCTTAAGCTGCCAGCAGTGCAGCAGCCAGGTACCCTTGCCTGCAACGTGAGGAATTAAGGTTCAAGGAGACATTTCTCAGTTTTTTCCATCTGAGCAAACTGTGAATCATGATAAGTACAGAGCAAAGTTTGGGGCTGTGGTGTCACGGGCTGAGGTTATCAGCTTGCTACAGCTAAAATGAGGAAAAAAGCCTGTGGTTCACACACACCTCTATCTTCAGGAAATGAAGCAAGTGCAAGTTAATGAAATGATTTGTTCCAAACTGTGCTCTTGTTGCAGCCTTTGCTTGGTGCCATTGTGCTCCCAGGAGCCCTGGCAGACTGAGTCCTCAGGGTGAATTTTGGGCAGGGTAGGCACTGCTGACAGGGTCCATGGGGTAACAAGGGCTCACCAGGACCCATCACCCCTGGGGATTTGTTATCTGCTCTATAAATTAAACTCTCCCTGCCCGTCTTCCACTGCAAACTTGGTTACAAAAGATTTAAATATTCTCATGTATTGCTTAGCCACAGGAGGAGTGACTTCATCAAGGGTGGAATCTACTTAGAGTCCTAATAAACACATCAATGTGTAAGGGTCTGGTTTGTTGGGTGCTTTTTTGTGGATTTATTGTTTGTTTTGAGGTTTTTTTGTTGGGTTATTTTTGTGTGTTGTGCTTGTTTTGTTGGGTTGGTTTGTTTGTTTGGCTTTTTCTTTGTTTTGTTGGTGTTATTTGTGTTTTTTTCTTGTTTTCCCAAACCAATTACTACAAGACTGCATGCTTTGGAGTTTTCTCTGTCTATGCCACATTCCTATAATTTGTCCCAGCATCCTGTGTCTTGGCTTCCCTTCCAACCTGTTGTTGGCTGATGTCTGCCCTCATCCCCCTGGGTTAGGATTGTGTGCAAAGGAGTGGCCAATAAGGCAATTGAAAGAAGTGTGGAGAAGAGAACCTACAATCATGCCAGCTATCCCAGCTTTCCTCAGTAATACCTAAAATTCCTTGAATGCCTCAGATATTTCCATCCATTGCTTCAAAAGTGCTGGTCTCTGAAATCTTCTTATTGACAGCTCCTTGACATTCCAGGATTAGTATGGTTGTGAATTTTGGGTCAAACTTCTAGAAATAGAAATCCAGAAGACCCTGCTATGAAAAAGAATATCTGTATGACTGTATTGGTAAGCAGAGAGCTCAAAATGCCGGATTCACAGATGAGTTTCTCCAGGCTGTGTCAGGTGTTTTATGGAGGACAGTTCCAGCTGCCTGTGCTGTGATTTTTATCCTAATTCCCAGTGAAGGACTGGCTGTCTCTGTGCTGTCCATCCCAGTGCTCGGAGCACAGAACCCTGCAGCCTGTTGGAACAGCTTCCCCAGGAGCTTCATAAACCATGTGTGCTCTGGGTGAGCTTTCGGGGAGAGAACAGCAGCAGAGCAGAACGTTTGCTGTTATTAATGATGTTTGTTGAGCTGTGGTGGTGAGAACAACGCTGGGAGCTCTTGGAGAGATGTCAGTGCTGCTTCCAGCAGCTCCAGCAACCCCATGGAAATTGTAGTGGCTCAGAAGTGCTGTCAGTGTGCTCAGAGCTGAGGTGGTGTTAGCAGCCATGGGAATCCCTCACCAGCACAGCTGCAGAGCTGGTGGAGGCTGGGTGGGGAGTGGTCTCTGCAGTGCTCGAGCAGAGGGATTTCTGTAAGGAAATCTGCACAAATAACATCACAGGGAGAGCTGGGGGAATGAATGTGCATGAGCTGTTTGCCCTGGATCTGGTGGGGGAGATGGAAGGGCACTGCTGCAGCTCTGCTGGGAGGTGGGAACAGATCCATGGAGGACTGAGGAAGGCAGCTGTGCTGAAGAAGTTCAGAAGTTACTGGGGATGCAGAAATCCATGCCCTGGAGGTGATCCCAAGCAGGTGAAGGTAGAAGCCCACTCTGCCATGTTTTCACGTGTTTGTATTTGAAGTCAGTGTTACAGCCACATCCTGACCACGATCACATTTAATAATAAACAAACCTAATAACGATCAAATTTGATGACTGATCTTTAAACTTGTTCTTACCTATGCTGAATGACTCTGCTTTGAGTCTCCAATAATAAATTTATTTCAGCTTTTTTTTCTAAATAAATTGATCTTTTAGGCACCCAACAATTCTCTGTTGCTTCCCAAGAGACCCAAACTCAGTCCTATCCTAAAAGAGAGCACAAAACTTTGAGTCATGTTTGTCTGACTGGATTTTAGTTCAGTGCTGGAACAACTTGTTTACCAAGGGGCTTTCAAGGTCACATGAAATTCCTTTGACTTTGAAGTAATTTTATTTCATTTTGATTCTCGTCATGTTGTTCTGGACTTTTTTACCTTCTCCCCCCTCCTCCAAAAAAACACGTCAGAGCTTTCTTCTCTGGAAAAATTTAATATCTTTAAGAAAGTTATTAGAGAGATGAAAACAAAACTCTGGAGCAGGCTGAACTGCTGAACTGCTTGCCCAAAAAAGGGAAATGTTTGAGGTGTCAGTCCCCTCAGCCAACACCAAACCATGGCCAAAGAACAGAGCAAGGGGAAAAGCAACAGGAGATTCTTCCTTTGTCCTCTGGAGCCAGGTGGAGGGGGAAGTCATCCAACAGCATTGTTCAATTTCTGCCACAGGACTCTGCTGAATGATTCAAACTCTGATTGTCCTCCCCTTGCTTCAGTCCTGTCCAGGTAAATGCCCTTATAGAAATAAAGCTGCTGCAGACAGCACAGCATTTATCAATAGATCAATAGTCAATTTATTTATCTCATTCACCTGCCAGCTGTCATAAGTGAGCCTGTCTGCTTGCCTGGTTGTTATGCAAAATGCTGTTGGACTTGCAGCTTAAGTGACTTTTTTTTTTTTTCATACTTCTCTGGAATTAAATTTTTCAGGTTGTTTTTTTTTGTTTTGTTTTGTTTTTTTCAGGTTTTTTTTTTTCTTTTATTTTTTCTTCCATGGCAGAGTTTCAGCCTCTGTCTAATTTGGAACTAGTTGAAATCTACAGACTGGAGGTTTTTTAAATAGATTAGGGGGGATGCTTGCCAAACCCTCACAGGAAACTAATTCTTGCAGGTCCTTTGAAAAGCTCAGCTTTGAAGAGTGACTTCTTCATGCTGGCCTAGATAGGAAAGAGGCCAAGCTGCAGAGGAAAGTGCTAAAGGAATATTGCACTGCTCAGCCTGGGGCTGTCTGGCATTTTGAGGGCACAGGCTGGAAATGAAACATCACTGACCCCACCATAATCACAGATACCCCGCACAGGCTCGGATAAAGCTGATCTGGCAGAACAAGATAAGCATTAGAGTGCTCTTGTCGTACTTGGCATTGTTTGCAGGATCCAGGGCTCACAGGAACCTGGAAGAGCCATCATCCTGAGGGCTGGAGATAACCAGGACTTTGTGCAGCCAGTGGCTGGGACAATTGGGCTGAAAAAAGGAAAGGCAAAGCAAAACAAAACTCCCAAACCAGCAGTTCTGTTGTAGGAGCATCTGGAAGGATTCTGGAAGATTTAGAGCTAACACAGAACTTGTTTCTTACCCAGACAAGACCTAAAATCTGTCTGGTTTGGTTCACACTCATTCTGACAGCTACTAATGTTTGTCTGCAGCACACACAGACATGTCCAAAAATGTCTCTCTTAATGATGGTGAAGTGCTTGAAGGAAAATGGGGGCAGAGACACCAAAATCTCAGGGAATGTCTCTCTGACACCAGGGAGTCCTGATGACATCACAGCCAATTATGGGGGAGATATGCCAAGGAGAGGGCATGAAATAATGTTTGTGTCCTGCTGTCACTGAAGAGAGTGTTGCCTTCAGGAAAGTCCATCCCCTTTGGGAGCAGCTGATGACTTTCAAGATAAATTTTATTTGAAAATTAAAGAGCCATTGGGCAGGAAGGAGCTGGTGCCTTGTCCTTGCCCAGTTCCCAGGGAGGAGTGGGGTTGCTGCTGTTGGAGTGTGCACTTGGTGGGATGCTCTGGCTGCCCTGGAAGATGTGCACTGGGAGATGTGCACTGGAAGATGTGCACTGGAAGATGTGAATTAGAAGATGTGCACTGGAAGATATGCCCTGGAAGATGTGAATTGGAAGATGTCACTGTATGTGGTTCCTAGACCAGTGATGGTCACAGTAACATGGCAACTTTCTTACATGGTCAAGAAAGAGCATTTATTGAAGGAAATAATGGATTTAAATAGTGTACATCGTGGAAAACAATTTACAGACAGTTCATTGGGCAGAGCAGAAGACACCCCTTAGAAACACAGTCTGTGAGGCTAGTCACATACACTACAGGTGTGAAATCTTTGGTTTGGGTTTGTGTCCTTGAGAGCCTGAGAGCAAGGCTCCGAGCAGCCTGAGAAAAAGGCTGCTTTCTTGGTTCCCAGGCCAACAGGAAGATGTACATTGGAAGAGGTGCATTGGAAGATGATGAGCATTGGAAGATGGTGTACATTGGAAGATGTACATTGGAAGATGGTGTGCATTGGAAGATGGTGTGCATTGGAAGATGCACACTGGAAGAAGTATATTAGAAGATGCACATCCAGCACCAGGAGGGGCTGGGCTATTCTGCTTAGGCTTTGTTCAGTGCCCTCCTTCTCCGCTGTTTTTTTTTTTTCCCTTTTTTAAACCATGTCTGTCCTGATCATTATTTAATGCATTTAATTTCTTTTTGTTTCAAGCACCAGCCCCCACGGTCTGTGCTGAACTTGTTTCCTCCCTTTGGTTGTCTTGGCCATTTGGAGGTGGGGAATTTAATTTGCCCTGATGGCTCCTCTCCCTCAGACTTCCCTCCCTGGGTAGAGATGCTGCTGCCCTTGGATCCTGCTCTCCTTTCTGAAGGTGCAGGGTGGGTTTGCCTGATGTACCTATTCCAGTCTCTTGACTTTTCCTCTCTCTTCAGTAGTTTTTTCCCTGATTTTCTGTTTCCCTGGAGGGGTCATAGTGCTAATGAGCTTTGAGACATTCCTAGTGGCTCCTTCTGCTCCTGACATGCTGGCCTTAATGGCAGCTCATTAATGCAGGCTTGAAGGGGCAGTGTTTTCTCATCCTCAGCCATATCCAAATGTAGTGTGTGTGTCCCCTTGCTGTTACAGGGAGGAAAGCCTTCAATATGTGCAGAATTTCACCCTCATCCCTCTTCCCTCTCACCTCCCTTCCCCCTTCAGCTCCTCCTACCCCTTCCAGCCCTTAAAGAAGATCCTCTGTGTTTTCTGTGGGGGCATTTCCTGGCCCACCCCAAATTCCCCTGGGCTCTCAGCCTTGCTGAGGAACAGCAAGTGTCTCTCCCCACTACTCAGACCTTGGGTCAGATTTTCTCCTTATCCCGCTCTGCCTCAGGGATCCTGACCCTTCCTCCTCCTTGCGGAGAGGTTTCTCATCTTTCCAAAGCCATTCCAAGCTTCCCTGCTGGCAGAAGTTCAGGTCTTGCTTGGGATTTCCCCTGGGGTCAGAAGACTGTACAAATCCCAGCTGTACCATGAGATGCCCCCTAATCCTGGACATTTCAACTTCTTCACCTGGAAAGGAAGTGATGCATGGGGCAATTTTTCTCTTTTTATAATGCCTCAGTACCTGTAGAGGCCTCACCTCTGTGTCCCAGGTGGTGGCACAGAGACTGTGGTGCCACTGGTGGCTCACAGAAGTAAAGAGTGAAAGAGCCCAGGATGGTTTTGTGAGGAAAGCTTTCAGTGCCCTTTTGCACCCATTATCCACAAATCCAAGGCCTTGGTAAATCCTCCCAAGATTCACAGGTGGAAGGATTCAGTGGTGACAAACAGACAAGAGTTTTGTTTACCTAACCCAGCACCCTGAATTCATTTTGGATGATTTTCTGCTTCTTCAGAAAATGCAATTAAATCTAGAGTTGAAAGCTAATAGAAAACCTGTTCTTGGAGGTGTTTCTTCAGAGACTTCAAGAGTTTCAGGCTGGAACATTCCCTAAGGCTGGATCTATGCAGTTCCCAGCAAATATAATTTTTTTTTTATGACCTCAATAATTCTAAATGATTTCAGTAGCCATATGTATTAATGTCAAGTCTATTTTCCAAAACTGTACCATAATCTTGGCCTCAGGTGCATCTTGCAGGAGAGGGATCTGTAGGTTGCATGGATGATTGCTGGAATTATAGGTTTGCTTTCCATGTAAAATATTGGAATTCAGTGAGCCAAGTTTAAAATCTATTTTTTGGACATTAAAAAGGAAGCTTAACAAGGCCATATCATTTGCTTGACCACTGAGGTTGGCGCAGATGACCCCATGGGTGTTCCCTTCCAAACTTAACCCTCCTTTGATTCCAATCCCAATGAATCAACAGCACATAAAGCAATAAAGCAGCCAAATGCTATGTAAAACCTATAAAAAAGCTTGAAAAATGTCACTAAGTAAATCCAAATAATGCATAACTTAGAGGGAATTGCAATGGTTCATGGATATTCTATGAGCAGAAGATAAACATCTAAGTTGGTTGCATAAATTATTCATCATAACATATTTGCTCAGCTTTTCTTGTCAGCTGGGAAAGCCACACATCCAAGCATAGGGAGAGCTGAGCAGAGCTGGGCTCTCACCTCCCTGAGGTGTCCTGGGAGCAGCAAGCCCTGGGGAGGGATGGCATCCATAACAACTGGCTGGGAAAAGTCTTCCCTGCCGGGCTTTAGAGGTGGAATGTGCTCAGGGCTCATCTTCTGCATGGATGGGGCTGGGGCTGTCCCTTGGCAGCAGGACCGCCTGAAGATGTGACACTGGTTTCTCTTAAACTCCTGCTTTTCCTCCTGTCAGTGGTGATGTTGGACCTGATGTAAAAAATGAACCCACTTTCCCTTTGGACACATTGTTTATCAAAGTGTCATTGTCCTTTCCTGCCTTCTGCTGCCTTCATCACTTGCCAGCTTGCCCAGGGTCTGCCTGTTGATACATCACGGGGTCCTGGAGGGGTTTGAGTCAGAAGGGACCTTAAAGATGATTTTGTCCCACCTCCTGCCACAAGCAGGGACACCTTCCACCATCCCAGGTCACTCCAAGTCCTGTCCAACCAGGCCTTGGACACTTGCAGGGATCCAGGCACAGCCACAGCTTCCCTGAAGGAGAATAGGGATCAAAACCTGGCCAATTGCACATTTCAACTCTATGGGCTTTGCTGCTAAATTATCTATTGCAAAGCAGCAAAACCAAACTGTCTGTACTTTTTTGGGGACATAAACATTCCCTCAGCCCTTTCTGAAAACCTGCTGGCTCTAGAGTGCTCTGGTCCCTCCTGACTTTATGGGTACTGCAGGAAGTAGGACTCTGAATGTCCGCTTGAGTTTTACAGGAAACAATAATCGTCTCTTTGGAGAGGAAGCACAGATGGCATTCTTCCTGTGCTTGCTGGTTATGATCTTTCTGAGGGGAGCATGGCATGTCTATTTATTGTAAAGCCTTGCCTGTCTCTGAGCATCCAGCTCTGCCTCTTCCCATGCAGTGCAACTGCTGAAGGGACTGTTCCTTCCTCAGAGGGCATTTCCTTGTCTAGCAAGGTCTGGGAATTGAAACTGTAGCCTGGAATGATTAGAGAAACTCTGCAGTGTCAGACAGAAGCTATTTGACTTTACTTTTGATATTTTATCTATCATTAAAATTAAATTTTACACAGTTGTGGGACAGCAGAGAAAAAGGGAATACATTGGTGGTGTATTTGTTATCTGCAGCTTGGGAGCCAACGATCTGTTTCAGTTACTCTTCATGTTTAGAACCTGTGGTATGGGGTGTTTTTGCCTTTTGACTGAGGTTTTTCTAGGAAAGATGGATGGCTCTTCAGGTTGCAAGGTTTGACACTAATGACTCTTGTAACATAGCAAGAGGTGTGTTTTGTTTTGGCATTTCCACTTGGCTTGTGAAAGCAAGGAACTACAGAGGGGGCATTAGCTCAGGTGTAAGGAGATGTTTTGAGGTAAATAGCTGGCGCTTTGCTATTTTGATGAATGTAACTGTGTCAGGCAGCATGGAGTGTTGTGAAGGAGCACAATCAAAATAAACACCTGCATAATTACATTAAGTCAAATAACCTAATACACAGAGTGGACTGAGTATAGAATCGAGCTGGGTGGAAAAGATCTGCTTTGTGATCCTGGCTGTGCTCCTGAGGCTCCTGGATCTGCCTGTGTGTCAGGATCTCTGCCAGCCAGGGGGGTTGCTGTGCTGGGTGAGAAGTTCTGCCCCAGGGCCAGATGTTGTCATTCCTGGTTTGGACTGGGTGTTATGGATTATTCCTCACTGCCCACAGGGAGAGATTTGAGCCCAGGATCCTGCTGGGAATGCCTGAAGGTTTCCCATTAGTCTTTCCTGGGTTACAGTTTGAGCTGGGTGCCTGCAGAGAGGATTCCTGTCCCAGTTCATCCCTCAGAATTATCTTATTCTGCCATCTAATAACCCAATCCTCAAACCCAACCCCAAATCCTTAATTCTGATCAGTGATCCCTTAACTTATTCTTTTTACTGGTCACTGAGCTGGCCTTCTTCGGAAATTCTCTTGGAAGAGTCTCCTTGGTCCTTGTCTTCATTCCACTTGTTTCTGCTGAATTCAGTGCCTTCCTCGTTAGCAGCATTAATATTCTCAAAGAAATTTTCTCTTGGTCAGCTCCTGCATGTGAGGGCTTCCTCTACTTCAGCTGCTACTGCTGAGGCACAGTAATGCAAACAAGAGTATTCCCAGAGAACACTGCTATTAAATTTCTTCTGGGATAAAGTTATTTTTTTTTCCACAGAGGCTGGTATGGGCTGAGTTGTGGATTTTGCTGGGAACAGTTCTGATAACACAGGTGCTGCTGAGCAGACTTTACACACATCAGGGCTTTTCTGGCTCTCTTCCCACCAGTGATGGGGTTGGGATGCACAGGGAGCTGCAGGGGGACAGAGCCTGGAGAGCTGAGCCCAGCTGGCCCCAGGGATATCCCACAGCACAGCACATCATGCTCAGCTTGTGGAGCTGGGGAAGAGGAGGAAAGGGGATGTGCAGGGTGAGGAAGTTTGTCTTCCCCAGCCACTGTGATGGCTGAACTCCAGACTGTGATGGGAAGTGGGGAATGAATTCCCTGTTTTGCTTTGCTTGCCTGTGCAGCTTTTTCTTTATCTGCTGAACTGTTTATCTCAACTCAGGAGTTGTCTCACTTTCACCTTTCTGACTCTCTAGGAGTGAGTGGCTGTGTGGGGCAGAGTTGGCAGCTGGGATTAAACCACAACACCTCTAATCTAAGTAAAATATTTGTCTTAAGCCCAAGTTACAGGAAAAGGTGAATGAAAAGTGGCAGAGAAGCCTGTGAGCTGATGGTCTGGGAGATAGCTTAAGATAGAGCAGGTGCATTGTAGGAGAATGGGTATAAATAACAGCCTCTCCTTTAAGGAAGGCTTTGCTCAATATTTTTTGAAAGACATTAATAGGTTTCTCATTTTTCAGGTGCTCAGCTGGTGATGTTTCAGAGGCCTGATTTTTAGATTGCAGGTGTGCAAGCTTTTCTCTAGGCATTTCCCTCTGTATCATTTCAAAATGGATTCCTGCAATAAAGAACCGCTTTTGCAAACATTAACTTAATTTTTTTCCCAGTTGCTCTCAGTTTAAAAGCATGGATTTGAGAATCATTTTGGTTTTGTTTTTTTGACTTTTTTCCTAAAACATGAACAAAACCTCCACTTTCATCCTGGACTCTGCTTATATCTGAATCTGTTCTTTTCCATGTTTATCTCAAAAATTGTTTTCCAAAATGGTCTTTTGCCATACTTGTGGTGCTGAAAGATGAAGATGTTTGGATAAAATGTATTTTCTTCAGCTGTGCTTTGCAAAAGTGTGCTAGGAAGGCTTGAGATATAACAATGATCAGTTTGGGCTCAATCTGTGGTCTAGACCATCTGCTGACAGACACCAGGACTTGCTGCTTTATGGAGAAGTGCAAGACCCCAAAGTGGGGAGGGTGAAAGGACCAGTCTGCTCTTGTTTTAGGGAAGTCCAGCTCTCTGACAGACACTTCTAATGACTCCAAAAGCACCTCCTCAGCAGCCTGATCCTTGTAGTGGGTGCTTATTGTGCAGTAATGTCTCACTTTTCTCCTCCTCATGTGTGTATCAATGTGGGGGTCCCCAACAGGACCGGCCCCTTCTCCCCGCTCCTCCCCAGCCCCTGTGACTGTCCCTGCCCCTGCAGCCTGGGAGGCTCACCGCTGCTGTGTTGCTGTGTTGTGGCACAGGGAGTTTGCCCGTTGGAAGGTGAGGAACACAGCCATCGAGCGCAGGGACCTGCTGCACAACCCGCTGCCCCTGATGCCTGAGTTCCAGAGGAGCATCCGCCTGCTGGGCAGGAGACCCACCACGCAGCAGTTCATCGACACCATCATCAAAAAGTACGGCACCCACCTCCTCATCTCTGCCACCCTGGGAGGTAGGTGGCACCCGGGGGATTGCTGGGGGCACTGGGCAGGGCTGGAAATGTGCTGGAAATGCGCTCAGGTTGGCATGGAGCTCCTGGGGTGAACTCCGGGCAGTGCTGAGGGGAGTAGGGCATCTGTCCTGGGGGAAACTGAGGGAGATGGGGCTGTTCAGAAGAGATGACCAAGAGGATGTGGGCACTGTCAGAGGTCAGGACTTTTCCCAGCCAGGATTTTTCCCAGGCTGCGATCAGCTCTGGCTCTTTCCCAGGAGAAAGTTTCTTCACAGGAGCTTTAGCTCTGATTCTTTCCCAGGAGAAAGGTTTCAGAGAATTCAATAACATAGATAAACACTGCTGAGGACATGATGTTTTCCACAGAGGTGTTACATCTCCGACCAATGAATCTTTTCTGCTTTGTTTTGCACAATGTCTATTATTTAAAGCCATGACTTCCTTGAATAAATTGCTCTTCTTGCTCTGGGCAAGAGAGTGCCATGTCACTGTGTCCTATCACCGCTCTGCAATGCTGTACAGTAACAAGAGGAGACCTCATTAATGAGTATAATTATCTGAAGGAGGGTGCCTAGAGCATGGACCAGGCTCATCTTGGTGGTGCCAGCCTCAGAGAAAGAGGAATAGGCAGAAACTGATGTCTAGGAAGTTCCACCTGAACATGAGGAAGGATTTCTTGGGAGCATTGGAACAGATTGCCCAGAGAGGGTGTGGAGTCTCCCTTATGAAGTGATTCCAGAACCAATGGATGCGCTCCTGTGCCATGTGCTCTGGGTTGACCCCGCTGGAGCAGAGAGGCTGGACCAAACACCCTGCTGTGCGTCTTTCCCATCTGATCCACCCTGTGACTCTGAAATGAGAGGGGACACAGGCCAGGCTGCAGCTCCCTCCCAAAGCCAATCCGTGTCCCCAAAGAGCCTTTACAAACGAGTTGAGAGTGTGAGGTGGGAGCTGTGCCCCTGTGCTGTCCCTCGGCTGGGGACTGTCGTGCCAGCCCTGCACCACTGCCCTCAGCTGCACAGCAGAACATGCTTTTCCCCATTTTTTTACAGGGTGAAAACAAATGCAGAGGGAAAAAACATCCTTCCTTGCTGGAACTGGAGGAATTTTAAAGGGCTCCAGGAAAAGGGAGTTCAAGGGGTTGGGCAGGGAGTGTGAGCAGAGGGGAAGAGATGGCCAGAAGGCTGAATGCATTAACATGGAGCAGACTTCTGGAAAAACAGCAGTTCAGTAAAATTCAAAATGTGTATGCAAGGGCTGAAGAGAGGTCTGGTGTGCACAGAATGTGTCAGGGATGACATCAAAGAGAGCCCTGTAGGGCCATGAACTCCTGAGCAGGCGCTGCTGGTGGTGCTGCAGGAACATTTTGAGAAGTTACTGTTCTATACTGGAGGGGTGAAAATCAACAGCTCCTATTGATATTTACTCCTGGTTCTTTTGTCCCCTCTTTCTCCCATTATTTTCATGGTTCTTTTCCCCCTTTTGGGGTGCACCTTTCTTTCATTTAAATGCTTTTCTTCCAAGTACAATTATCTGTGAGAAGGATTCGGCAGTGGTGAAAGCTCAGTTTTACTTCAGAATTTGTTGGTGTTGCTCCTTCTAATGCACCTCTCCTCCAGCCTTGCCACATTGCCGTGTTTGAAGAGAACTTTGAGGAATTTCTGGCCATCTGTCTGTTCCCAGAGCATTCTGCAGATACTGGGATGGGATTAGATGTGTGCATACGATTCATGCACAAATTAGGTGCAGGTAAATTGGCACAGTTCCCCTGAAGTTAAATGGCCTCTGGTGGGTGAAGTCCTTCAAAGTTCCTTGGGCTGCTCTTCCAGTCCAGGCACCCAAACAAGTTCATTCCATCAGCAAGAAATGTGAGAGAAAGGTTGCCAAGCACTGAAGAGCAGAAGTGACTGCTTTCTTTAGGCCTTAATGAAATCTGGGTAAAGATAAACTGCTTTTTATTGAGGAATTCACTTTTCAGGACCATGTTTTACAGAGCCCAAGACAGCCAAGTAAAATGAGAATTTTTTTAAATTTTTTTTTAGGTTTACTTTTTTTTCCCACTGACATTCCTCTTATTCTTGCCACTCACATCCATGGAAATTCAAAATAAGAAAGACCTTTGATGGTAAAATATATTTTTAATTTTGCCTGGGTGAGGTTGTAAATTATTCACAGGGGCTTGTTTCTTCTCCTGATTTTACAACACAACAACTTTAAATATGCAGAGTCTTGTAATGAGAAGTGGTGTTGGAGGGGAGGGCTGAATGCCCCACCAGCCCCGAGCATGGTGAGCAATGGCAGGGAGAAAAAAGAGCATTTATCTTGGCAATGGCAGTCCCAGGGAAGATGTAGATGGAGCTGGGCATGCATTATGCACGGAGGACACGCTCTAATCGCAGTCTGTGGGCTAAACAAGAGCTCTGGGACATGAAAGCAGACGTGTCCTGGCTCTCCCAGGAGCTGGTGTCTCCTCAGCAGAGCTCCAAGCAGCCCTGCCCTGGCTCCTGGCTGTTTGTGGCTCAGCCTGGTGTCTGAGAAGGTGGCAGCCGGGTGACAAGCACACAGGAAATTGTCTGGCTTTGCAAAGCCACGGAGCCAGGAGGGTGGGACACGGAGCAGCACCTGAGCACAGCGATTGTCACAGCTGGCCACAGGAGGAACAGCTCTGCTGCCTTCAACCTGCAGAGTCCCCCTGAGAGCCGGGGAAAACCCAGCTCTGCTCCAGCCTGGTTCTCACAAAGGTGTTGGTAAAGGGTCACTGTGTTCTGGGATGGAGCACATGGGGCTGAGAGCCAATTTTCAGGAAAATCCCTCAAGGAAAAACAACTTTGATTCATTTAATAAAGGAGAAATTAAGACTTAATATTGCAGCAAAATTCTGTTAACCTGTCTTGATCCAAGAGTTGCCTTTCCCATGTGACCCCTCCACGGGAATGCTGTGCTTTTCCAGCTCTGCACAGAGCTGTATAAATCAGGTTTCCAGCAGCAGTCCCTGCTCAGTGTCCCTCAGTCCTAGGGACAGCACTGGTCCTTCAGGAAAAAGCATTGTCACTCATGGATTTCTGTTTCCTTCCTGTGGAGGAAAAAAAGACAGCTTTTGTGGGGAAACCACTGATCCCCACTGCCCCAGCACAGATCTCTCCTCCCTGCTGTGTTTCTCAGTGCCTGGTTTGTGTTGTGTAGGAACCAAGCCCCACAGGAGACCCGCAGTGATGTGACACCAGGGCTGCTGCCGGATGTGATTCCTGCCTGCCCTCTGGCCAAGTCCAGCCTCAGCATTCCTCTAGTCAAAATGAACTAGGCTGGAATGAAAAAGGCCTGAATTTTGTGCTGTGGCTATTAATATGAGGCATGATATTTTTTCCAGGAAAAGATTTTTGGTTTTGTTTTCTTTAATTGTTTTTTGGTTTGTTTTTTTTTTTTTTTTCCAATTATTGGTGCAATTGATGAAGAGTTGATGGCTGTGAATCACAGCTAAAGGAGAACTATCCCAGATCTTCCTTCTCCTTCCACAGCCTCACAAAATGCTGGTGGAACATCATTTCCATTTCTCTCTGCTGCATCTCCTTGCAGCATGATGATTCTGTTACATGAGAGATCCAGAGCTTCTGGCTCAAAATCCACTTTCCCACTGATCCAGCCTCTTCAGTGGCTAATGAGTTACTTCATGAAAACTGACAAAGTTCCTTCAAATGTCCCTGAAAAACACAACGAGATGAAACTTGAAAATGCATTGAGAGTGGTCAGTGCAGTGCCCACTGATCCCCACACTAACCACAGACATTTATTACCTGTGCCTTACTGGCTGCTTGTTGTATTCACTGTTGTGTCCCATCACACACAGGGGTTAAATCCTTTGGAAGATGCATTGACTTTGTTTGTGTGGCTGAGCCCTGATCCCTGCCAAGGTCTCCTCACAAGCTCAACACATAAAAATGGTAATGATGATAAAAGAAACCAAAGCTGGTGTCATTTTCCAGGGAAAGTGTTTTTATGAAAGGTAAAAATTATGTTATTTTTACTACCACAGTTTTGATGGTGGAAGGCAGGTCTGTTATTTTTAACAAAATATTAAAGACAAAGTTTTATATGCCTAACTTCTCCACTTAGGTCCTGAAAAGCTAATGAAAAGATTTCAACTGATCAATTCTTTTGATGAAAAGTACCTTTTTTCTACAAAAAAAAAAAGAAAAGAAAAAGTCCACGTTTCATCTCAAAGCCAAAGGCTGAATACTCAACAAAACTATTGCTTGAAAAACTGAAATCTAATAAAAATATTTTGATTTTCAGCCAGAATATTTTTGATTTGTTTTGAGGCATTTGGCTTTCAGATAAAAGCTGGAAAACTTCCAGGGAAAGTGAGGGGGAGGGCTTACTGGGATTTTGGGTTATTTTTTTCAAATATGCAATAAAATAAATACTTTAGATGAATCAAATTATTTTAGGTAATAAGAATTTTAAGGAAAAGTAAGTCCTTGTTCTCTTAAAACAAATTATGCAAAGATTATGAAGAGTGAAATATTTTTTGGCCTTGAAAGCAGTGGCACATATTTTTTGGACCATGCTATCACTGCCAGAGGCAGTGTATTCATCAGTGGTTCATCTATCAAATCACAACAAGCACCATTCTTCTCATTAAGAGAGTTATGTAGAAAAGGCACATTCCTCCTCTAGTTGTGTCTTCTCTTCAGTTATTAAAATCCAAGTTTCATGTTTAAGGATGCAGGATGGCATTCCACCTTTTTAGACCTCTGGCAGGGGCAGCCTTATGTTAAGAATGAACTGGATTTTAATGTGCCTCACCCGTGACAAACTGAATTATTAGGTAAATATTCCTTCTGAGCTTCATGTCCTTTTCAGACATGTTTTCTTACATTCAGGTCTCTGCTGATGTTTATCAGCTCTTAACTGCTTCACTCCCAGATTGTCTGTGGTTACCAATTCAAAATCACCTGCTTTTGTCCCTTATCTTGTACAATTTTCACTCCACTTATACTCCCTGAATGAGACTCTGGGACAGGAAAGAAGACAGCAAGGTGGTTAGTTCAAATTACAGTAATTTCCCGATTATAAACTGCACCTTTTTCATTGAAGAATCCAGCCTATCCCATTAGTGTGGCTAATCATCAGGTGTGGTTTATTTATGGACAAATACCAGCGAAATGCCAACCTGGAAGTGAGAGCCGGCCGGGGAGGGCACCTGGGGCTGCCTTTAAAGGCTTGGCTGGTCTGTGAAAACTGTTTGCAACTTGAGCACCTGACACCAAACCCCGCGCTGGCACGATTCTGTTACTAACTCGTTACTTTGTCGCACATGGATCCTCGCTTTAAAAAAAAAATAAAAATGCGGCTTATAATCAGGTGTGGCTTATAATTGTGAAATTACTGTAACTTTCTTATTTGCTCTTTCCTCTGCTTAATTCTCTTTACTCATCCCCTTTCCCCTCTCCTTTGACAAGCTGAAGAGGCCCAGCTAACATTTGTCCACTGCACCTACCCACACCCTATCTGCAATCATCACCTATTCCTTCTGGAAGCCAGGTCAGACAGAGGTTTGCATGAAGTGGGATCTTCTCCTGTCAGGTGTGCATCATCCTAGAGGCACTGCCTGCAGAGAGAACATTCCTCAGGTGGCACAGGGGGCTAAATCCTCCCCAGCAGTTGTGGCAAAGCTCTGCTGCCCAAAAAATGTCCAGAATGCTATCTAATCAATTCAGCAGAGCTGCTTTACCTGTCTGTGGACTTGGCCTTGCTGTCTGAAGGGAGGAGGAGGTTTCTGTACATCCCCCTGGGTCCTGGCGCTGCTGAGGAAGGGTGGATTCCTCCAGGAGCACTCTAGGTGTCAGACTTTTCTTTCTCTAGGTGCAGTAGATGACACCGCTTGCTCCTGTTCAGCTGGCCCTGCCTGGCAGCCTGAAATCTCCTTTTCTTTCTGCTGCAGGAGAGGAGGCCTTGACCATGTACATGGACAAAAGCCGCCTCGACAGGAAGTCAGGAAACGCCACCCAGAGCGTTGAAGCGTTGCACCAGCTCGCCTCCTCCTACTTTGTAGATCGTGATGGCACCATGAGGAGACTCCATGAGATCCAGATCTCTACCGGAGCAATCAAGGTACCACTTATTGCCTCAGGAAGAGCAAAAAGAGTGTCTGCATTGATGGATTCTCTAGGGATTTGGGGCAGGACTTTGCTAGTCTGATGTCTTCTCCTATCACAAATTGTTTCATTCCCACGGTTAGCTATTCTCTTACTCAAGTGAAGAATTGATTTCCCCAGGGCTGCTAATGTCTGAAAAGTGGTGGTTGTGTGGGATGGGAGACTTTCACTGAGTGTGACAGTGACTTGTGGAAGGGAGAGAAGGAGCAGAGGACCCAGATCAGTGATGGAGGTTGGAAGGAAAAGGCAGGTCTGTGAAATGAACAGCCCTGTGCCACCTAGGAGGATTGGTCTCCTGGAGGTGTAAGGCAAAACATCTCTCAGCTGAATTTAATACAAGAAGTGGTGAAAAACTCAGTATGCCATTACTGAGGCATCTCAAATGAGAGACAGCTTGGGGCTTGCAGCAGGAAGGAAGGGAAGCTGCTCAGAGAATACAAAATAGGGGAAATGGCTCTGCAAAGGCTGCCTTCTCTGAAAGCAATCATCCTACACTGGGCAGGGATTTTATTGTTGCTGAGTTCACTCCAGGGAAGGTGATGTGGATGGAGTCGTCATTGTTAGCCATTTCTGAAAGGTTTCAGCTCTCGTTATTGTTCTGTGCTGTCTCATGGCTGAGACTGTTCCCTTCTGGATGGGAAATTGTATTGAGATATTGAAACAGTGACAGCAGATAATCACCCGTGGTGGATTCCGGAAGGGCAGCTCTCCTCTGTGGCTGGAAACAACAGCAGCAGCACTGCAGGTCACCTGTGCCTACCTCCATCCTCACATCTGCTGTGGGAGCACCAGGCACTACTGTGGGCTGGCAATCCATCTCTGTTTCTTGCTTTTCCATAAGAGAAGCCAGGGAATAATTCCTCTACAGGCTTCTGATGTTCTGTGGAGATGCTCTGTGAGAAACATCAATCTGCAGGATCCCATTGCCAGGCCCAGAATAATCTGAGGTACCCTAAAGAAAGCAGCCACAATTCATTCTGATTTTTCAGCTTGCGACTGCACCAAACATCCACAGTGCCTGTCAGGGTGGGGCATTTTTTCCCAATGAGGGAAGATGTGTTTTGGGTTATATCAGCTGGTGACAAGGACCCCTTGAATTAAAAGATTTACACAGCCTGGGGAAGGTGTGGTGCTGCAGTCAAAAGGAACATTCTCTTTTCTACATCCTCTTTAGGTAACAGAAACTCGGACTGGCCCCCTGGGCTGTAACAGCTACGACAATCTGGACTCTGTGAGTTCTGTCCTTCTGCAAAGCACTGAGAGCAAACTCCACCTGCAAGGTAGGGCCCAGGAGCCAGGGAGGGGTAGAAATTGGAGAGGGGTGCCCTTTTTCTGAGCCTTTCCCCTCTTCTCTTTGCTGTGATTCTGTTGTGTCTGGAAGTTCCCTGGAGCTTTGGTGGCTTCACATGAGGCTCAGGGGAGCAGAGCCAGGGCTGACCCCACTGAAGTGTCTGAGTGCCCTCTGCCACTGAATTTTGATGGACTTTTGTGTATGATACACACACCAATTAAAAAAAAAAGTGACCTTTTCCATCAGTATTGAAGGAGAATTCTGCCCACGTCTCCCCGTCCCTCCCGAACTGCTGATTTGTGTAAGAGGTTTGCAGATCAGCTTTCGGGACTCTCTAATGACCATAATCTTTGGGAGAAGTCACAGAGGTTTTATTTGGATGCTAGAAGCCATGGCTTCAGTCCCAGATGGGGAGCTAGTCCAGAAGTCAACAGATAGAGGTCATGGCTGAATTAATAAATAAATACGTGCTGGTTAGCAAGAAGTCAACTTCAGTGGAAGGAGGAAATTCACTGGGCATGTAATTTATGAAGGTTATTCCCAAGTTTTTGACAAAATAAGGAAATGTGGGATTTAATTGCTCATTTGCCCAGATGGTTTAATTCTCGAATCCTTGTACTTGCACAAATTTTAATTTTTCAGATGAATGGGCTACATTACATCTTCTGCTTTGAGTATAATTTGGCAAGTGCTATTTTAATCTTTGGTTTCACAGAAACTGGGTTTCATTTACCAAGTAATGTTGTGGATATAATATTATTGTTGTTATTATTTGCCTTTAAAAATAATAGGCAGGTTGTTTTCACTAGGCTGGTGATTATCCAAATCACTGAGTTCTGGTTCTTACCTAATTAACAATAAGCAGTTTGAGGGGTTTTTTACACTTTGATGATAGCTGCTGGTAATGAAAACCCAAGGATGACACATGAGATAAGTGAGGAAGCAGCTAAATCAGCAGGCAGCTCGGGTTATAGGCAGACAAGTGGGTAAATCAATAGACCTGTATTGGTTATCTGATCCTACATGAGAGGAGATAAACCAAGGGAGGGGGAAGGAGGTGGAGGAAGAGGGAAAAGTTAGGAGAGAGAGGAGATGAAGCTGTGATCTCTGACAGAGGAGCACAGGTGGGCTTATGGAGCTCCATGGCTGAGCCCAGTGCAGGAGAGGCTGGAGCCAAGCCAAAGGAGACAGTGAGGGAGGGGAGGAAGGCAGGAGCTCCTCCTAATAGAACAAAGTGACCTTTAAAGCTCCACCTGAGTTTTCTACCTAATCTGGAGTGTGGTTCTTGGGATAATTACCCAGGATCCTTCCTCTGCTCTGAGAGGCCTCATTAGGAATTAGTCACAGGGCTGCAGCAGGTAATGGATTGTGACCAAGCCTCCTCTGATCTGATTAGCAGCCGAGCATGAGCTGCTGACAGAAATCCATGTTCCTGCCTTTGTGTCACTCCAGCTCTGAGCTGGCTCAGTAAAAGAGCAGCTTCTTCGTGACAGGGAGAATTTCTCTGTCTGAACTTGCTGCTGCCCAGCCCTGGGAGCTGGGCTTTCAGAGCTGTGTCTTTCAGGAGAGACCATGGGTGGGATGTGGCACTGCTTGCCCTGGTCTGGTTGACAGGGTGGTGATCACTCAAAGGCTGGACTCATGATCTTGGTGGTGTTTTCCAGACTAAATGATTCCATGAGCCCAGGTAGGGTTTGGACAAGTTGATTTTGGGGGGGAGGGGTGCAGGGGGTCTGATGCTGTGCTTGTGGTGACTGGGACAAATAAGAACCATTAATTTATAAACCAATATCCTTGTGGGATGCACGAAGGTGTATATATAGATATGCACTAGGGTATATATATATATATTTATAGATATATTCACAATATTTATCACAGAAGGCACAGGAGGTCTCCCTTTTTCCCAGCACTCCCTGGAGCAGGATCCCTGTGCTGATGCAGGGCAGGATGCCAGCAGCTCTACAGCAACCTGTTGGGAAAGGGGAATTTGTGTTCCCCGGACAAGTGTCCTGGGCAGAAATTGGAAAATTAGACTGAAAAAAAGGCAACACTTGGAAAAATTTCAGGAAATTCAAATTTCAGAGGCATATCCTATTGTATCAATACTGTTACTGACAATATATTTCAATATTGGAGCTCAGCACTGTTTCAGTGAGGTACAGTCCTTCTGTGCTGCTCTAAACTGTGCAACAGTTAACAGGAAATTTTGTATATCACATCATTTGCTACATTAAATAGGGTCATATATTATAATACAGTACATAATGCATATTATATATAATACTTATATAGTATTAAATATATTATATTTCAGTATTTAATATTATATTGTTTTACATGTGTAAATACCTTATATATTATACATATATAACTACATAGATATATGTATTATATACCTACATAGTATATATGATAGTATGCATTAGAATTCACATTAAAATTACTATTAAAGCTTTTTCCAAGATGGGCAGAACAGTAATGGCAACAGAAAACATTTCAGCTTTTCAGTGCAGAGAAATGAGGGCGTATGAAAAAATACATTTAGAAAGTCAAAAGTGCTTTTGGAGTCAACATGCTCTCACAAAATGCTTCAATGGAACTGCATTTTCAACAGAGAACTCTTCTGTGGAAAATGTTCCAAATAGCTCTAATTTAGAGCTGGGGAAATTTACCTCTTTTAATGCAGGAAGCCTTTTATATGCAGTCTAAAGCCAAACATCTCTCTCTAATAGTTTTTCTAGGTGAATTAAGGACATGTTCTCTTGTCAGATACTTCATACTCTGCCTAGTAGTTATCTAAGATAAACCTATACCAAATTTGTGCTGCTCTTCATTTTTGAAGAGGAAATTCATGCCTTACAAAGTGGCAGAATTCCTCCTCTGATCAATAAGACACCTTCAAAACGAGGATATTCAAGTCAACAGCAAAATTACCTTGTGCATCTGTTAGCAGCTCCTGAGGCTGCTGTCAGGGATGAGCCCACACCTTGTGCCCTCTGGCTTGGAGTGAGGGATTCTCCCCATGGAAGTGGTCCAAAATCCCAGTTTTTAAGATCAGCTGGCCCCTCTTCTTGGCTGCTGAGGTTGTTTCATCAGTAGACAGCAGTGAAAGATTTATACATACATACATATATGTTTTTGGGATATTTTATTAGGGTTGTGGCTGGCAGCAGGGCTTTCCCAGCTAGCACAAGCTGCTCCGTGGGGTTGTTAAATTCTTTAGGATTGCAGCTTTCCTGCTTTACAGGTAGCAACTGAAGCGCTCAGAGCAGTGGTGTCAAAAGATTGAGGCCACCTGTGATTTACTGACAACCAAAACCCCAAATTCCAGCAATATTTTATTCCCTGGGCTTGGCATAGAACTACACTTGAAAGAGAGGATGCCAGGACTGGGTGAGGTGCTGCAGCTGGCACAGGGCTTGTAAAATCTCTTGCTGAGATCTGATCACAGAGATGCTCAAGACTAAAGCAAAACAAATTGTTCTGAATCTGCCCTTGTCTGGGGATGAGCAGGAATGTGTGAATATTTATGTATATAAATAAAAGTACTTCAGTGGAAACAGGCACAGCTGTATTTCAGTAACACTGATTCCTTCCACAAGGAAACTCCTGGCTGGAAGATGTGAGTCACTTGTAATCCCAGCAGGCTGTTTGAAAGTCAGGGGGCTGTGTGTGTGCACACTGGTGCTCCCATGAGTGGCTGGATTTGGGTTTCACTTGTCACAAACACAGCTCTGAGTGTGTGCTTCTTGTCAAATGCTCCAGGCAGCTGATGGGTTCCAGCAAAACGGCTTTCCTGATGAAGTTAAGTATTTATATAAGTGCTTTGTTGAGTTGCTGCTAAGTGCACAGAGGTCTGATTGCCCCTCAAACATGGTATCATTTCTTACAAGAGGACGCTTTCCTGGAAATATTTTTTTTCAGAAACCGTGAGTTTTATGGGCACTAAGCAAGTATCCATGTGAAGCAGTGCAGTGTTAAAACATGTTGTGTTTTGGAGATCACAGGGTACTCATGTTTCTGCATCTGCTGGAATGCATTGTGGATATCCCTTGCAATGGGAGGTGCTTTCCTGAAACTTCAGGTGCTCTTTTCACCCCTATTCTTTTCTGCAATAAAATTTATATATCCAAAGCCAGGATTATTTGTGCTGGGACCAAACAGCTTGTTGTGCTTTATCCAAGTTCAAATTCAAAGAGAAACTATGGAGAACTTAAGAGCCTGAGGAAATTTGATCATATTCAAAGAGCCCGAGCAGGTTGCTCCTCCATGAAGCAGAGTGGAAAATGTATTCATGGGACTTGGACCATGAATGAAGAGCCATTGGACATCAAGAAGTCCAGCTCTGCTCTCATGTGAGCTCGAGAGCTCAGTGAGTACAGCTGCCTTCAGGCTCTCCAGTCCCCTTTGTGCATCAGTTCTCCCACAGCACTGAGCTTTCATTCCATCCTGAAGGAGAGTTTGGGATCCTGGCAGGTGGGATCATCACTAATATCAGCGTGAGGATTTGACAAAGGACCATCCCTCTGTAGTGTAGATTTATCTTTCAGATGAATAATAGAATCCCAGAATGGGATTGGAAGGGACCTTAAAGCTCATCCCATTCCACCCCTGCCATGGCAGGGACACCTCCCACTGTCCCAGGTGCTCCAAGCCCTGTCTAACCTGGCCTTGGGCACTGCCAGGGATCCAGGGGCAGCCACAGCTGCTCTGGGCACCCTGTGCCAGCCCTGCCCACCCTCACAGGGGAGAATTTCTTCATAATGGCAAATCTAAACCTACTCTCTTTCAGTTAAAATCACTTCCCCTTGTCCTATCATTACACTCCCTGGAAGAGGTTGAGTTTCAGAAATTCCTGAAGACAGCAGGAAGAAATCTAAGCTTCTTGTATAGACACATCTCAGAAAATACCAAAGGTACCTCCAAATGACGATCCTCTGCAGGCCGGTTTTGAGGTGTTTGCAGGGATGCTGTCCTGGTCAGCTCTTTGTGTGTTCCTTCCAGCCCCCATAGCAGTGCAGGAAAAGAAGCAGGATCTATGCAGAAACAGGCTCTGAATGCCAGGCTGGAAATGCTTCTGTGTGCAAGTGTCACAACCACATTGCCAGCTGGAGGGTGCTCCAAGCTTTCCTGCCTGGAGGTCAGGCAGAGGGGCAGCTTGCTGCCACCAGGCATGGTGCTCACCAGACCAGGGGGAGAGGAAACAGGGCCCCCTGTGCCTCCATGGCCTCCTGAGCCCCCAAATCTGCTCTTCCAGAGGGACCTCATTAAGGCTGAGGTGCTTCTCTGGATCCAGAAGCAAAAGGGTAATAGGGGTCCCAGGGTCACCACCTGCTGTTTTTCTCTTGTCTGAGGTGAACACAACCCATCAGAGATGGGCCTGCACTCCTGAAAGGGGTCACAACCCTTTTTGCCATTCCAGCACGCTCTCATCCTCTGAATTATTGTCTGATTTTCATTCCCCTCCAGTGAGCTGTCAGGCAGGGATCTGTTAATTCTGCGCAGCAGAAACACAAACAGATGGGTAATTGACCCATGTGCCTTCATTACACTGGAGTTCAGAGCTGCTGCTCAGGCCATAAACCCCTGTCTGTGCCTCTCCAGTCCCTGCCTTTTCCAAGAGGGGTCCCTGAAATGCCTGCTCGGAGCTGCTGTCCTCTGCCTCGTGCACCACAGACAGTGACAGGGGCTGACAGGCACGACAGCCAGGTAGAAGCAAACAGCTGTGACTCCTCAGGGAGATGCACAGGGAGTCTGGAGGAGGACAGGATGGGAAACCACGAACACTGCACTGGGCAAACACTTAAACTGTCACTGTGTCCTCTGGTGCCTGAGCAAGGGTGCGCTCCCACTGCTGCCTGCACTGATGGATGGATACACAAACACTCGCCAGGGAGAAAGGGACAAGGGGCTAGATCTCCCTGCTAATGTAAGCCAAGCAGCACTGAAATCATCGGCACTAAATCCATTTGCACTTTTATGGGATTTGGCAGGTAGCCTTCCTAGCAGGGAGCAAGCTGGAAGACTCAGGTACCCAACTCTTGTATTTATGCCATGGGAGCCGGGCGCTTAACTCTGCAAGGCTCTTTTAGAAATCCCCTCCCATATTATTTCCCTTCCTTCTGTTTTCTGTTCCTTCTTATCTTCCCTTTCAGTGTGTATTTTCCATTTTTTTTCTGTGTACCAAACCCATTCAGTGTCTCAAAGCAGGTCAGAGCAGCAGAATGCTCATTCCTTCTGAACTAGCTCTTGGTTTCAGGAGACAAAAACGGCCACACCTGGGAATAAGAGAGGCTTTGCTTTCAGGGTCTTTGTGCTGTGCTGGGATCTGGGAATGGGATGAAAGGGTGTTGGGGAAGGGGAAGTTTCTTCTCAGCCTTTTCCCACAGAGGAGATGGGGTCTATTCTCAGCTAAGCCCTGGAAGGATGCAATTTGTACCTTCCTTATTCACAACAGCTTTTAATTCTTCACCATAACTTTCCCAAACTGTTAATGAAACAGGTTTTGAAAAGAGCAACAAATACCTGAAATTACTTTTTAATTTACTTTTCCCCCTCCCATAACCCTGCTGCTCTCTCTCCAGGTCTCCAGATCATCTTCCCTCAGTATTTACAAGAGAAGTTTGTCCAGTCTGCCTTGAGTTACATCATGTGCAATGGGGAGGGCGAGTACATCTGCCGGGACAGCCAGTGCGGCTGCCAGTGCTCCGAGGAGTTCCCCCAGTGCAACTGCCCCATCACTGACATCCAGATCATGGAGTACACCCTGGCAAACATGGCCAAGACCTGGACAGAAGCCTATAAAGATCTGGAGAATTCAGGTAACTGAGCAAAACTCACTTTTTCAATTTGTGGCAGGTCGTATCAGGTAAAAATCTTTTATTCCCTCAGTACAGTGCTCTAGTTTGACTAAAAAATAGAGGACATTTAATCCAAACCTACGATCTTAGTCCTGAGGGAATTTTTTTCTCTGTTACTTCTTTTTTCCTCCATTAAACATACAGACAGGAACACACACCACACATGGAATTATGTGTACAGGGATATTTTCCATGGAAGCATATGTTCGGTTAAAAATCTGATTTTTCATCTCAAACCATCTCCAAACCTCTCTTTTAATAGTTCTACTGAGAAATTCCACAATATGAATGATGCAGAAATTGCTTTTCAGATTTGCATGAGTGCTTCATTCTGCTTTGGTGAAAGCAGTTCAGAGGAAGAAGAACACACAGGCCAGGTGACACCTCCTCTGAGGCAGGGAGAAGAAGGGAAAATGACTCCTCTGTCCTGCAGGGCACTGTCTGCTGCTGGGAACATTTCTCTTTTCCACTTCTCCCCAGGTGAGGCTGAAGTGTCAGTGGAGTTTGCCCCTAGGTAGGGCTTGAGGAAGGAAAGAGCAGCAGTGAATTCTATCCTTTAGCAAGTGGCCTGCCTGCCCTGAAACCACACAGGCACCAAGCAGAACTTCATCAGAAGCTTGTCCTTGTGCTGACTGTCATCTTTCAGTCTCAACCAGCCACTTTCCAACATGTTTTCTTCAATGTTTATTGGCACAACTGCCCAGATCTCCATGTCAGGAAGGAACACTGTGAGGAGAGGACCATCTAGCTCAATTCAAGAAGAATTCTTCATAAGCCTTTCTTTTCCTTTCTTTCCTTCTTTCTTTCTTGCTTTCTTTTTCTTTCTTTCTT
>VRYO01002223.1:2006504-2038548 GCA_009812075.1 Sialia sialis
GATTTGCTTCATACTTCAAACCATGGTCCCTGCTGGTGTTTGTGCTGCTGCACAGCTCATGTCACACCCGTGCTGTCCCCCTGGTGCTCAGCTGAGCAGCCAGAGTGGAGTTAATGGCCCGAGGCTAATTCCCATCCTGACCAGATCCCCCGTGTGCCCTGGGCAGTTCCAGGAGCAGGTCACCAGCTGACCAGGGCAGAGGTTTTCTGTGGGTTCCTCTGCGTTCATGGATGGGGTGGGTAGCACCAGGCAAACCAGAAATGTGGATTTCAGGAGCTTTTTGCCAGCTCAGTGCTACACAAATTTACGAGGATTACAGCACAGCTCTGCCACTGGTTGTGTTAGCAATTGTTAGTTCTGGCACAGGATCTTCACATGAGGTGCTCAAGAGCCACAGATTGGTCTCATCAAACCTCTTCCCTTCCCAAGGGATCTAACCCAGGCACTGAGAAGGTGGGAGCCCTGGAGAGAGGAGTTCCAGTCCCACATTCTGTCCTTGCTGTCCTCGATCCAAGCCCAGGCCGGGGGAGATAATTGTATTCAGCTCCCTCCCCTTGACACTTGAATGGGGGTGTTTTTCATTTGCCATGTTAAAGTGACATATTGCAGTGCAATTTCTGCCATATTCCACCCAGGACTGGAGGCTTTTCAGGGCTAGATGGAGTGATTATCTTTATGTCTAAAGCTGCTGCATCTGATTCATCACTTTGATGCATCATGCGTGAACTTATCCTTTGAGAGGGAAGTTGCTATCACAAAAGACTGCAGTATTAGTGTTTTGCTTCTTTGTTTTAATAAATATTCCCAATAACTAGAGGATTTTCTTCATTATGAACAGCAGAGGAGAAATCTCTGATGGCATCTGAAGGCTTTTCCAATAAAGTGGACTGAAAGGCACAGGAGTGCTCTGAAAGCAAATACCATTTTGAACAGGAAGATACTGAAAGCCCAAAACATTTGTATTCTGCTTTTGGTCTGTGTTGGATCCCCTGTTAATTTGAAAAAATCGTGCAGGGCAAATCAAGAGTTGCTGTAATTTGGAACAGTATCTTCAAAGTCAAGGAGGCTGCAGTGAAGTGAATCAGCTCAGGAGGTTTTTAGTCCTGTGCTTCACTGCTTGTGGGTATATTGAGAAAAATAGCACTGCCTTATTCTTGGCATTTTAGAATGGCTGGTCAAAAAATTCTGTGATTCTGGATTTAAAGAACCCCAACTTTTAACAAAGTAATTTAATGGAGTTTTATTTGTTAATTTGTTTATTCAAGACTATTTCTTTCTGAGGTAAATGGGATTTTTTTTTTTTTTCTTTTTTACACTGGCAAAAGGGAAATTTCATCTGTGAAAGAGATGTCTGACCTGCCAATTCCCTGCGGTGCCACTGGTGATGCTGAGTCACTGCCTTGGGGAGGGGGTGATTCGGCAGAAAGAGGGGCCAGGCTGCATCACGGGAGGTGTAGTTCCAGCCATCAGCAAGGCTTGCTGGGCAGAGGAATCAAATAACAGCACATGCAAACAGATTTGTTAATTAATTGGAAATTCTCAAGGTTAAGAATGAGCTGTTCCCAGAAACAGGGAATGTCCCCATCCATACCATGGGTTTCCAGGCAGAGTTATAAATAAATGTAAATAATGAAGAAACTATGTTGGTTTTAAAGTACTTTTTTTTTGTTTTTTTCTTCATCACCCTAATTTTAAACAACCCCATCCAGCTTTTATTTTGCCAGATTTGCTGCTCATTTGTTTTTCCCCCAACGTTGCACTGCGGTAGCAAAATGTGCACACTGCACCGAAATTCCTGCCTTGCCCGTCTGGATGAAAAATGTAGCACATTCATCATCAGAGGGAAAAGAGCCTGGGCTCCTGCACAAAAAGGCTTTTGAGGAAATTGATTTATAAGGGGCGGGAAGCAAATGCAAGGCTTTTACTGCTGAAAGGTACCCGGAGTAATCAGCATGGTCAACAGAAGCAATTACACGTGATGGTGGCTTCAGAGGCCCATGGAAAAGCACAGAGTTGGGTTTGGGGAGGAGGAGGGCACAAAGTGAAAACCTGAAAGATGGCTAAAAAAAAATCTCTTCGTTATCTTTGGGGGAGAAAGGAGACAAGCAGATGTCCCACGGATGCTGGAAGTGCAGTGATGATTATTTTTGAGGAGCTGGGTTCCACCATGTGATGAGTAGGATGTGAACATCCATTTACCACCCGTGTCAGGACGAGGCTGACTAATGCACACACATCCTTTGTGAGGCAGTTAAGGATGAACTGCAAGTTGATGAATAATAGGAAGTCTGTTATGCCAGTATCTTTAACTTTGCACTATAGGATGTAAATTATCTGGTCTGATTTTCTCCACTAATTCTATGGATTATTTCTTTTTATTTGAAAAGATTTCATCCTTTACAAGCTCTTCTTTTCCTTCTGAAAATGGAATGAAGGAATTAGAAAAAAAAAAAAAAAAGGATTGGGAAAGGATCAGAAATAATGCAGATAATGTAGAGAAAAAGATGGCTTTACAACTTGTTGGCTTGTTTGGGAAGTTTCTGGCAGAGTCCTAGTCCAGCCTCCCTCTAGAAGCAGGACCAGAGCCAGCACTGGGTCAGGTCAGCCTTGCTTTTGTCTAGCAGAGTCTAAAATGAGAGATTTTTATACATCTCTGATCATGTTCCAGCACTGCATTACTTCCAAGTGATGAAGTTTTTCAGTAAATCATTTTAATTTCTCTAGCTGCAAACTGTGTATTATTCCTTGTTATAGCAACTGTCTCTCAAAAGAGGAGTTTTGTTCATATCTGTGAGTAACTTTTGAGCAGCTCCTGCTGTAATTAAATATCCCTTGGTCTCCTCTTTACCAAGTGAAGCCAGTGCAGCTCCCACATCTGACTTTGCAGAGCTTGTGCTCAGACCCTGGAGCTCCTCGAGACCCTCAGCTCTGCCCTCCCAGGCTCTGCTCATCCCTTTCAGGTGCAGTGCCAAGAAAAGGTGAATATCAAGCAGTATGAAGTTTTTTTCTCAGTGAGAACAGGATGCTGACCCACCTCAGCCCCCAGGCCCTTCCCAAGGCTGTGCTGGCACGTGGGGCTTTTCTCTCCTGGTACCAACCATTGTTTTGTTGTTATTGCATTTTATGGAGTTCTTATTGTCCTGATCATTGCATTTCCCAGGGTCTCACTGTGTCAAATATGGTTTTCTAGCATCAAAAATTGAGTTATTTTCCCCTGGGAAAGTTGGAACCATCTGGTTTTTTTCCCATCTAAGGATGCCCCAGCCTGGTAATCAGAGTCTGAACAAACCACCCTTCTCAGGTAGGAAGGAGGGGCTGATCAGAAACAGAAACAGTGTTAGAATTGTGATGAAAAAGTGCCTCTCAAACAAACCCTGCATAACAGTAGGTTTTTTCTCATTATCAAACAAAATAAAATGGAAATAAAATGATCAAAAAACAACAAACGCAATGAACAGCAAAACTGAACAATATCTTTTTCGATCAATTGAATTTGTTCCCTTTGGCTAAAATTGACACCTTTTGTTCTCACCCGAGCCCTGCAAACTATTTTATTTTATTTTCCTCATTACAAAATTCAACTCATTTAACTTCAAATGGAGTTAAATGAGAGGTAAGAATCAGAATGCTCTTTTAAAAAAAATGTGAAAGCAGGACATTTCAACAGCATCCAAACCTTTCCTCTGGGGAATTTTTTAAGCTTTGTTTTTCCCCCTTTTTTTTAATTACACAGCAAAATGCTTTACCTTCAACAACAAACAGCATTTCAGGAGCAGCTGAAAAACAATGTAAATGAGAACTCTGACAATGATTACAACCCCCAGCTTTTTGTTTATGCCCTTAGACTATAACCTCATGTTCCAGGAAATTTTTTAATTTTTTTTTCTCTCCACCCTGTACACTTTAGCTGTGTTGTTTCACCTTGATATTCACTTATAGAGTTTTTTTCCCTGTATGGGAGAAGCAACAGCCATGGAATTACAGTAATTTCACAACCATAAGGCACACTCTTTTGACTAAAATTTTGATTGAAACCCAGAAGTGTGTCTTATAATCCGGTGCGCCTTGTATATGGACAAAGTTCGGAAATTTGCTAACCCAGTAGCGCGAGCTGCATGGGCATTCACAGCAGCTGGTGCTGGGCGGGAGTGCCGGGGCCCGCGGCACAGGGAGGGCGCCTGGGGCTGTGTTTAAAGGCTGCACCGATCCGTGAAAAATGTTTGCAAATTGAGCAGCTGCCAGTAAACCCCGCGATCGTGCCATTCCATTACTAATTCGTTACTTTGTTGTGCGCGGATCCTCGCTGCAAAAAAAAAAGTGCCTTATAGTCCGGTGTGCCTTATATATGGACAAACTTCAGTGATTTGCTGACAACCCAGAAGTGCCTTATAATCTATTATGCACTTTATAGTTGTGAAATTACTGTAGTGGCTTCTTGGGGCAGAGTGACAGAGCAGTGAGTTAAAGGACAGCACCTTCCCCTGGCAGAGCTGCTGGCCTCACCCATCAGTGCTCGTTGTGAAAAGGTTTGTAACTCCCGTAATTAACCTCTGTATTTCCCATTTCTTGCGTGTGTTCCAGATGAGTTTAAATCCTTCATGAAAAGGCTACCTAGCAACCACTTCCTGACCATTGGGAGCATCCACCAGCACTGGGGGAATGACTGGGACCTGCAGAACCGCTACAAGCTGCTGCAGAGCTCGCTGGAAGCCCAGCGCCAGAAGATCCAGCGCACTGCCCGCAAACTCTTTGGCCTCAGTGTCCGGTGTCGGCACAATCCTAACCACCAGCTGCCTAGGGAAAGGTACTCCATCCTTCCTTGGGCATGGGGGAGCTGTGCTGGGGGGCTGCTGGAGCTGAACTTGGGTTTGGGCTAATCCCAACAGGCTGTGTTGGTGTGGATGTTTGGGGGAAGCTGAGAAATCTGGGAGCAGGTTGAAATTCCTGCCGAGTTCCTGAAATTTTGTCACATTCCTTAAGGTTACACTCACATCCCTTCTGTGTGGTTTTACCTACCCAAGGGAAGGGCATCATTTATTCTTTAAGTCCTGCAAGAGTACGTTTTGTCTGTTCTGCAGACTGAGCTGCTTTTTTGTGGTTTTCCCTCAAGATCCATGGCTGAGCTTTCAGCCTCCACTTGCTGTTAAAAGAGATGTGGAGCACAAGGTGCTTCAGCCCACTTTTGGGATGTGCTCCTCAATATCTTCAGAGCCAAAGGAGAAGCTTTAGTTTCACTGGAATACATCACGTTTTTGCTGTGAGATGCAGTGTGCGCCTGTAAAACCTCACTGAGCAGAAGCCTTGCAAGGTTATTACAGATGGAGAGAGCAGTTTTGCCAATACTGCTACAGCAGCTATTGATATCTAATAATCCTCTCCTGCTGGCTCTTTTCAGCCCTAACCAGTAGCTGAGCTTGCTTCAAGTCATTTTTGGAGACTTGCATTTCTGGATTTAAATAAACGTATCTTGCTGTGTCTTTCTACAATGCCTGGATTAAAGCAATACAGAAAATCTTGGGGGAAAAAAAATAATTGTCTGAGTGGCTTTTCTTCCATGCTTCTCTTGGAAGGGTCAGGCCAAGTTAATATTTGGAGAGAAACTGTTTGTCCACTTCCTTTTTTATCTAAATATTCAGTTTCAAGAGCAAATTGACAGATTGACTGCTGTCTACTGCTCTCATCCAGGCTGCTGAACATGCTGAATTTTCATTTCATCACTGTGCAGCTCAGAAAACTCTTCCAGGGCTTAACACCTCTTTAATTACCAAGAAAGCTCATGTTTCTAGACAAAGATTTGATGGACTTACTAGGGATGAGGAGAAATATCTATTAAATGTAAGAGATTATGAAATAAAGTCTTTGGAGAGTTTCCTAAACCTGGCCCATCCCTGCCAGCTGCCTGAGCTGTTCTGACCAGGCTGCTGGAGCAGCCACAGGCATGTCCAATGAGGAATTTTTAGTTGTGCCACAGCAACAACAACAACAAAGCAGCAAGGAAATCTCCATCCAACCAGGTTGCTCCAAAACATTCAGACAAATATGTCTTCAGCATTTATCATCTATTTTAAAAACCCAGCCAAGCAGAAAGGGAGCCTCCAAGTACTACAATGAAATCTGGGGGAAGGAGGGTGGAATGGATGATGGCAGATGGGTTTTTAACTGACTGATGTGCTTGATTTGTTTAAGTCAACATCAGCAGGCATATTATCATTTCTTTTCTTGTTTGTCATTCTGTAGCTGCAGCTAGGCAGGGGAGCAGTGTGGAAGGAGCTCTGTAGTGGAAGAAGTGCAACCCATCTTTCTCCTCACAGAGCTGGGAAATACTCTCATTTTCTAATTGTTGCTCTACAGAATGACAGAGGCTTATCAAGCATGCCAGTGGCTTTGAAAGGATGGCATGGTTCTATTAAGAGCAAGCCTCTCTCTCCTTAATACACATAATTGTAAGCCTGCATTATACATTCAAAGGCAATGCAAAAAAAGAAATGAGATTGCTGTTGATTGTCCTCAGGGTAAGGAAGAGGTGGTGCTTCCAAAAGGAAGATAAGAAAGGAAGAGCAGAGGTTCTGGCAATTAGGCTGATTCTCCATGACCCTTTGCAATGGCTGAGGAGATAGAAATATCCACATCTATAGATCTATATATGTATATATCCCATATATATCTATCTATATCTATATCATCTATATCTATACCTACATCTATATCTATATCTATATCTATATCTAATCTATATCTATATCTATCTATCTATATATATATCTGTATCAATAACTATATCAATATCTATATCATCCATATCTATATATCTATATCTATATCTACTTTATCTATAGAAATCTAAATATATAGATATATAGATACCAATATATTTGGTCTGTACTTCTTTTGTCAAAACCCAGGAAAGTTTACAGGTTTAAGACAGAGGCAAGTCTGTTGGTTTAAAAAGGAGACCACTCCTCAGTTAATAAAACTTCAAGGTCAAATGATCACCTGTAGTTTTATTTTAAAGCACTGGATGTAAAATAGAAATAACAGCCAATGGAGAGAAGGGTTATACATGTTCTGGCCTGCAGCCAAAATACATCTCACAGCTGTTGAGGGAAAAAAAAATAGCATTCTTTACTTCACAGTTCCACACAGAAAGTCCAAAAGTACCCTCAGAGCAGCTAGTGCTTTTTGGAAAGTGAAAGATGAGTTTGCAAAGGAAATTTTTTAAGTCCTTGCCTTTTTCCCTTGCAAATAAAAAACAATCATCTGTCTGGCTCCCTGTTCCCAGCATTGCCAGGGAACCACACGTCCATTAAGCAACAATTCAGAAATCACTGCAAAGTAATCCTCACTCAGAGCTTGGTCTCCATATCATATTTATTTTCACTTTAGAATCATGGAATCATTGAGGTTGGAAAATGCCTCCAAGATCAGTGAGTCCAACCTGTGCTTGATTCTCATCTTGTCACCGTGACCAGAGCAGTGAGTGCCACATCCAGGAGTTCCTTGGACCCCTCCAGGGGTGGGGGTTCCCACCACCTCCCTGGGAATATTTTAAATGAAAATCAATGGCTGCTCTGGTACTGGTTTTCAGCTGTTAAACAGGGAATCTTTCCAGCATCCTCCTGCTCTGACACCTTTTAAGTGAGCCTGAGGCAACAGAGGGATATGTTTTAAGAAGTGACCTCCTGTCAGCTGAGGGCTTTGGCTGGTCCTGTGTATATTCTTAACCTGTCCCACTGCAAGAAAAAATGGGGGAATTTATACAACTTTGCTTCTCTCTCTCTCACACTTCCCATTGTCACATTTGTAGTCAATGCCCGTCTCAGCCCTGGATTCTGCATTTTTATTTAATTACATCCTTTATTGCTGCCATCAGCAGATGGTGGGTAGTCTCCTGTTTCATTTTCTTCTTGTTTTTTTTAGTCCTACTTGTGTCTTCGCTGAAAGCTAAGACACACACACACACCAAAATACAACCTCCCATCCTCCACAAAGTTCATCTCGGGAACAGGAAGTTCACTGGTGTCCATTGCAAGATATCGGCTGAGGTTTCTTTCCCATTTTGCTCTGCTTGTGTATATATACTTTGTGTTAGTATAAAGAAGGACAGAACTATCCAGTGATTTTTTTCCTAGGACAGAATACACCCCAAATGGACAGACCCTAATTTATACTGTGTCCCCTGCTATGGTCTGGCAGTCCTTGGCCCAGGAACTCAGGGGCATTATCAACACCTAAAACCTGTGTTTACATCAATCCAGCACTGCACAAATCCAGGTGCATTTGACTGGCTTTCCAAACAGCAAGTACAAGGCTTTAGATGGGTGAAACCATATTTGTACTGCTGAAAAGTGAGCAAAAATTCACCTGTGATCAGAAGGCGGCCTCAGCCCCCTGGGCTGGTTTGGAAATGCTTGTTGCTGTCAGCTTGTGGCTGTGTTTTGCAGACACACTGTGCTGTGCTGTCCCCTGCTCTCTGAGGCAGAGCTGTCCCAGGAATTGAGGAGCCCTGTGCATTTCTGAGGGACCAGGGCTGTCACTGTCTCCCTCTAGAGCAGATCTTTATGGAGGTCATGGCCTTGCTCCCAAGCTGCCCAGCCAACCTTGTCCTTTCCTCCAGCAGAAGAGCTCCTCTTGGCTGGGAACAGGGGAAAGAGACCCTGTACCAGGAAGAATGTGAAAATTGTCTGTTCCCACATTCAACACTTCCGAATTTTTCTTCTAATGACATTCCTTTTTTCATCACCCTGTTTTCCCCTTTCTCTTTACTCCTTTTCTTCTGCATTTCATTCCTGCCTGTTCTCTTTCAGAGTTTGCTGTTGCAGTTTTTCCCTTTTTCTACCCATTACTCCTGTTCACCATGTTTCTCTCTCATTTTTCCTTTTACCTGCACATTTTCCTCTCTTTCTTTCCCAACCTTTCTGCTTCAGTTCCTTGGTTATTTCTTTCCTTCCAGTGCTTTCCTCTGTTTTACACTCTCATCCCTCCACTGGCTCCCTCCCCCTAATCATCTTGCTGTTCTTTGCTGCTGTATCATTTAATGCCTTCTTTGATACAGCCTACAGCTTAATGATTATTCGGAGGTCAGGCGATGCAGGTGCCATGAATTTCACTAATCCAGCTCTGAGAGCCTCTGTCCATAATCACTCCTCTCGTTCTACAGGGGCTGAATCCTAATTTGTCATTAGCCAGTCCTCTCACTGCAGCACTACCAAGAACTTTTTGCCCAGAGGAGACAATGAAGTATTCATTAGCCAGGGGGAGGCGGAGGGGAGGGAGCAGCGGCTGCACAGAGGGTTCTGCTGAGGGCTGCTGAGAAAGGAGTCGCTGTACCCAGCTTTCCTGGGGCACTGGGAACGGGGAAAAGGGGGAAACAAGGCAACATGGCAAGTGGGTTGTGCACAAAGTGAATGTGGGTTTTAGTGTCATTTTCCAGGGGTTATTCCAGGGCTGCAGGATGTGGGATTGAAGGTGCTGATACAGCAGCTGTGGGAGTGGTGGGGCCCAGGGGTGCCTGAGTGGGGCTGATTTTTAGAGAGAGACTCCAAGAGGTGGTTAATTAGCAGCAGTCTTTTGGATTATTTTTTAGGAGGAATAGTTTTAGCAGCTTTGTCTCTGTGCATCCTGACCTCCACCCTCTTCCCTACTGCTCTGAGCTCTGCACCACAAGCAGAGGTTGCTGCTTGCTTTGCCTGTCCTGTTATGGGTTTACTTATTAGAGAGTGGGGCCAACTGCCAATGACCTGAAGAGCAATTTTCTGCTGCTGGCCTGGGAGTTCTGCTGCCCTTGTGATGTGTGATAGCCCCACAGCCTCTGGCATGGCTTGATCAGCTCCATTCCCATGTCACCGTGGCCCTGCTGGGATCCTTAGCAGGACACAGGACACAGTGTCTGTCTCAGTTTCTAGAGCACAGTGAAGAGAGAGAGCTCAGATGAGCATTTCTAACTGGTAGCAATTTCTTAGAAGGCTTTTTGCTCATCACCAAAGGAGTAAACAGCAGATGAAAGATTCAGTCTAGAAATAGACTGGAATAGCTCCCAGATGCCACAGCAGGGCATCGATGTTCTGAGAGCTCTGCCTCAGACATATCTCTCAAAACACTGTGGCTCCAGCAAGATGCCAACACCGAGTCCCTGTGAGGCCTTACAGTGCTAATTCTTCCTTCTCCCCACCTGCAGGACGATACAGGAGTGGCTTACCCGAGTCCAGTCCCTGCTGTACTGCAATGAGAACGGGTTCTGGGGGACCTTTCTGGAAAGCCAACGGAGCTGCGTTTGCCACGGTGGCACCAGTCTGTGCCAGCGCCCCATCCCCTGCATCATTGGGGGCAACAACAGCTGTGCCATGTGCAGCCTCGCCAACATCTCCCTCTGCGGCTCGTGCAACAAGGGCTACAAGCTTTACCGCGGCCGCTGCGAGCCCCAGAACGTGGACTCGGAGCGGAGCGAGCAGTTCATCAGCTTTGAGACAGACTTGGACTTTCAGGACCTGGAGCTGAAGTACCTGCTGCAGAAGATGGACTCTCGCCTGTACGTGCACACCACCTTCATCAGCAACGAGATCCGCCTGGACACCTTCTTCGACCCGCGGTGGCGCAAGCGCATGTCGCTCACCTTGAAGAGCAACAAGAACCGGATGGACTTCATCCACATGGTGATCGGGATCTCCATGCGCATCTGCCAGATGCGCAACAGCAGCCTAGACCCCATGTTCTTTGTCTACGTCAACCCATTCAGCGGGAGCCACTCGGAGGGCTGGAACATGCCCTTCGGGGAGTACGGCTACCCGCGCTGGGAGAAAATCCGCCTCCAAAACAGCCAGTGCTACAACTGGACCCTGCTGCTGGGCAACCGGTGGAAAACCTTTTTTGAGACCGTGCACATCTACCTACGCAGCCGGACTCGGCTGCCCTCCCTCCTGCGCAACGAGACTGGCCAAGGGCCCGTGGACCTTTCCGACCCCACCAAGCGCCAGTTCTACATCAAGATCTCGGACGTGCAGGTCTACGGCTACAGCCTGCGCTTCAACGCTGACCTCCTGCGCAGCGCGGTGCAGCAGGTCAACCAGTCCTACACGCAGGGCGGGCAGTTCTACTCCTCCTCCTCCGTCATGCTCTTGATGCTGGATATTCGGGACCGAATCAACCGCCTGGCGCCTCCGGTGGCCCCGGGGAAGCCCCAGCTGGATCTGTTCTCTTGTATGCTCAAGCACCGCCTGAAGCTTACCAACAGCGAGATCATCCGAGTGAACCACGCCCTGGACCTGTACAACACCGAGATCCTCAAACAGTCCGACCAGATGACAGCCAAACTCTGCTAACCCTGGACTTAGCAATGGACACCTTGGTGATTGATCCTTTTGCTGTATAAAAAAAAAAATAAAATAAAACAAACACAAAAAAAAGAAAACAAGAAAAAAAGAAAAAAAGAAAAAAGAAAGAGGAAAAAAATAAAAAGGAAGAAGGAGAGTGGGGGGAAAGGAAAGGAAATAAAAGGGGAAAAATAAGATTTGTAAAATGTAATTAATATACAAAAGAGGAAAAAAAAAGAGGAAATTCTTCATTTGTTGAAAACTAAACCCGTTCTAGCAGCTGTATAAAACTGTCAGGCATGTTTGTTATTTCTATAATCCGTCATAAAAGGGTAACACCGTACTCTCTCTTGACCTTGGGGGTGTTGCTTGCGAGTCCTCAGGGGCAGCAGAGGAAATAAAGGGAGGAGCAGAGAGAGGGGCAAACTTCTGTACTGAACTGTCAAGTTTTCTGCTATGCAGGTGCCAAGACAAAGAGACATACAAAAAAAAAAAAAAATCAAAGCAAACAAACAACCAAGAGTTATATATAAATGTAAAAGAGCTACCATTATTCCTATACTGGGAGTAAATGGTTAAAGATAAAAGATATTTCTTCTGTTGAGATTTATGCCAGCTTTATGTTGAGTTATTCCTGCAACCTGTGCTGAGCTTTGCTGGAGGACAGGAGGGGATGGCAGCCCTTGGGGAGTAAAACTGATCCCTCCTTGGTGAGACCACACAGAAAGGTGGAGGGTGAGTGCAGGGCTCAGGTGTCCTCCCTTTGGGATTTCCATCTTGGAAGATGTTCCACCAGAGCCGGAGGCTCAGCAGATGCTGGAAAATGGGATGTGCTGGGTTGTTCAGCTTGACCTGCAGTTTGTGCCCTGCACTGGGCTGGTGCTGCCATCAGCACTGCCAGAGGAGGAGCAGCACCTGTAAATCTTCACTCACTCATCTTTCAGGCCCTTCTACACAGTCCCTAAAGCAGAGAAAGCCGAAATCAGAAAGGCAAAACTGAGTCTGTCTATTTGCCTCAGGTGCTGGGTTTTCCAGTAGCACTGGGTGACCCTCATCACCACAAAAACTAAAGCACAACGCAAGGGAATACATTTCCAAGAAAACCTGGAGACACTGAAGGGTACATAGGTCATTATTGTCACTGGGAAAGGAAAAAATCCTTTTTACTTTCTTATGTTTCTGTGGCTGTGAATAATATCCTTGTCTCACTTACACTTTGTCCACAAAAAAAAAAATACAGCAAATATATGAAAACATTTTATTAAAATATATGCAAAATTAGTAAAAGGGAAGGGTTGGGTGGAAGAGCACAAAAACCAAACCTATCCTGAGTTTGCAAGGATAAAGCCAAATTAAAAAGAATTGAGTTATCAAAAAAAAAATTACTAAAAGAACCAAAAGATGGGTAAAATTTTTTGGAATGTGTGTGGACATGTTTGGATTTAAACAAAAAATAAGATGTTGAATGGAGTGTGTGAATGAAGGATCAGCTGATCTGGGTGATGAAGCCTGAACACTGTGGGAGGTGAGTAGTGAGGTGTTTCTCTTAATTTCACTGCCTTTTTTTTAGTTGAAGTTGATTGAGATGTGCTACTGAGAGACTGGAATTCCTGCCCTCCAGAAAGGCAGAAATAAATCTCTGATCCTGATGGCTTCCAGAGCAGGAGGAGCGACCTGGGGAAATCAGGTCTGAGCAAGGGGCACAGTCCTGATCTAAAGACCAAGATTCAGGCTTGGCTCAAGATTTAACATGTTGATGCAACTGAGTTCAAAATATTCTTGTAAGAATTTCGACTTTATTTGAAGACTTTGGCTGAGATTCTGAGAGCAACATCGGTTCTGGAAACCGAATGAATGAATTATGGTGTTGTGACACCAGGAACTCAGGCAATTAAGGCTGGTTTCAGGTTTAATTTGTATGATTTAGGTTGTTCTCGTCCAAATTTCCTGAGAAGGAACTGGATACCTTCAGGAAAATATACACTCACTGAACTCTCCTGCTGAGCTACCAATTGAGGGCAATAACAGAAGCAATTTGGGTAATCAGTAAAACCCCAAAAAGGGGGATTAGTCAGAAAAGTCTGTCTATTCAGGAATGGCTATCAGAAGAAGAGCTGGATGAATTAAACAGCACGGATGTTTTAGGGGCATTTCATTTAGTAGCAGCTTTTTCTCCCTACCTTGTGTCAAGATCTCTCTCTCCCCTGGTCAGTCCACACAAGAGGCCTCAGGCTGCCCATTTTTCCCAGTGTTTGTTTTTCATATGCTTGGTCTTTGCTTTGTGTAGCAGAAAATCATATTAGGCCTCACCATTCCGAGAGTGTTCTTTATAGATGTGACATTTCTGCCTCAGCTTTCTGATAAGAGAACATTTGGCAGCAATCGTATGCATGGAGGTGAGTTTTAAGCAAATAGTAGAGAGTATTCATGGGAAATGAATGTCAAATTTGTAATTATCAGTAGAAATAATGTTCCTGACAGTTACATCCATCTAAGCAGGGAATAGAAATGTACTGTTTAAATTACATGTATGACCCAAAGAGCTGACACTTGAAAGAACTATGGTTATAGCTCTAAAAATACTGACTGCTGCTTCTGAGCAGCCCGAGCTGCAGCCTGCATGCAATGATGGCATTTGCTCATGGCTGGGAATAGTGGCCGTGCCAACACGGAGTGAAATTAATTCGATAAATTCTTTCCTTTGAGATAAGAATCCAGGTCTAGTGAGTAGAAGCCAAAGAAGCTGCAATTAAATCTCAGATCTCATGGGGAACTAGCAGCACATTACCTAAATCTCGCCTGGTGCTTGTGGCACTGGTAGGGATCAAATCAATTGCCCTCATGTATCTTTAATGATGCCTTGGGATGAGAAGCCCCCAGCATGTACTGCCTTAAGCAGTAAGGGCAGCTCCATAAACCTCAGCAAGGTTTTGGGCGCCAACACAACATGAAATCCTGGCTGGCCCATCCAGAACCAAGTTTACGGTGTGAAGCTGAGGTGACATTGCCATCGTGGCTGGGAAAGGACAAGCTGGAGTGTGAGGAGGGGAGGGAGTTTTGGCACAGACATGCTGTCAGCATGTGCAACTCACCTGATGCTGCACCTGCTTATGTTCCAACAGAGCTGCACAAAATTTTGCGAAAGAATGCAGCAAAAATGTCAAGAATAAACTCCCATGTCCATCAGGGTAGGGAAGATGAAGTTCTTTGGCAGCTTAACCACAATTTTGGGCTCACTGAGGAAATGGAAAAGAACCCAAACAAGCCGATCAAATGCAGTTGATTGCTTTTGATGCTAGGAAATAAATTAAAAAGGTACATGCTCTGCTTCCACTGCTCAGTCCTAAAAGCCCTTGCCCAGGAAAGGGGCAGTGTGTGTCATCCAGATCCAGAAACAACCCCTAGGCTGGGTTTAGGGAATTTGTTCTGCAGGCAGTAGATGTGGAGCCATCTGACATCTGTCTCAGCAAGAGGAAGCAGTTCAGATCCCCCAGAGGGGCCACACCAGTGCTACAGTGGGGTTAATGGGCTCCTGAGGAAATGATGGCCATAAAAACGTGTTTGACAAGACAATGACTGGAATGGAGGGTAATTAACAGAGCAGAATTAGGTGGGACCAAGAGAATCCCTTCACCATAAAACTCGACCCACTGGCCTGCATGATCAGTGGGTATTGTTGTGGAGTTTAATGATAAAAGGGATGTGCATGCTCTCAAGTCAGAATAACCATTCTCTGACTGTGCGAGAACAAAACCCAGTGTCCTTTCTTGGCACGAGAAGGAGTTAGGGAGCAATCCATCAGATTGTCCAGCCCAGCTAATAGAGAGATGCTCCTACCAATTCAGGACAGATCCTTGTCCCTTGCTGTCATTAAATTAGGGACTACATGAAAGCTGGAGCTTCCAAATAACCCAGAGAAAAAAAAAAAGAAAAAGAAAAGCCAATTCTGGGTGTCCCAAAGCCAAAACATGGAAAAAGCAGCAGGTAGGACAGAATCCTGCTTCCCTTCAGATGCAGAAGAATTCTGGGACCATTTTCCTCCAGTCATGTGACAGAAATTCATTGGGAGCTTCCTAAGAAATCTGCTCTTTTTTAAATTATTCAAATTTAGACTCACCAGCCGGTGTGGCAGAAAGCAAAAGACGTCAGCAAGTCTTATTAACATGCTGATGCTACGGCTTCAGGAGTGTGCAGAATGTCCATTTGGATCAGGGCTAAGAGCACAGCATGAAGTTGCCATGGAAACGTGGGGAGGCCATTAATTAGCTATCACATGGAATCGTCAGGAATAATCTGGACCTCAGCAGCTTTGGCCTCCTCAGAGGCAAAGGGCACAGCCCCAGAGACCCCCCCAGGCAGGCCCAGTGACCCTGCAAGCTCCAAAACCAACCACGTTCTGGACCAGAAATGTCTTCTTGAAGGGAGGAGAAGTAGGTGTAGGGGAGGGGGCAGCAAGCAGAGAAATAGATAAATGATGGAGGTAATTTCCCCTTTTTCTTGCCCCTTCCCTTCCCAGGAAGCCTGGCAGTTCTTGCACAGAGGAACACAATGATCTGCTGCTTTTTGAGCTGACAAGGCTTGTGCCAGTGACCTCGAAGAAGTCAAAGCAGCCCCAAGGCCCTGGCAAATCCAATTAATGGAGTTTGCACCTTCTTGGGTGAGCTGCACCTGGGGTGAGGGAGCTCCAGTGCTCCCTAAAGCCATCCTGCTCCCTAAAGCCATCTCAGGCCATGCTAAGCCACAAATCCCTTTCCCCAAAGAGAAACATGGGCAAGCAAGAGAGGCTTCTTGGCCACTTGCCCAGCCTCCCTTCAGAGCCAGAATCCTGTAAGCAAGCTGTGATGGACTTCAGCTGCCATGGCTGGGATGTTCTTTTTAGCTCTTTAGCCCACTTGCTAAAGCATAGCTCAGGAGGACGTTTGGCAGATGGTGCCTCTGCTCAGGGGGGTAGCAGGATCCCCACCCAGGCTGGCTGCTCAGCCCCAGTGCTGCAGGAGACACGCTGGTGCCAATCCCAGCTCTGTGCTCTGCCTCCTCAAGCACTTCCCCTGAGGAATCTACCCGCACTGCAAGGAAGGAATGGTGCAAGGAGGAGGTGTTGCCAGTCTGAGAGCAGAGACACAGGAGGGTGGTCTGTGGTGAGTTTTGGGGACAGGCTGAAGGGAGACGTGGCAGACAAGGCATAAGGAGGTCATGAGGGAGACACTTCCATGTTCTTTCTACCTTGGAAAATTTGAAATCACAGATTACAGTAATTTCACAACCATAAGGCACACTCTTTTGACTAAAATTTTGATTGAAACCCAGAAGTGTGTCTTATAATCCGGTGCGCCTTGTATATGGACAAAGTTCGGAAATTTGCTAACCCGGTAGCGCGAGCTGCATGGGCATTCACAGCAGCTGGTGCTGGGCGGGAGTGCCGGGGCCCGCGGCACAGGGAGGGCGCCTGGGGCTGTGTTTAAAGGCTGCACCGATCCGTGAAAAATGTTTGCAAATTGAGCAGCTGCCAGTAAACCCCGCGATCGTGCCATTCCATTACTAATTCGTTACTTTGTTGTGCGCGGATCCTCGCTGCAAAAAAAATTGCGCCTTATAGTCCGGTGTGCCTTATAGTTGTGAAATTACTGTAACCCTTTTGGAGCCAGCCAGATTACAGACTTCTTGTCCAAGAATGCACATATCAATTATCTCACCCTCACAATTTCTTTGCTTTAATCTAAATCTTCTCCTAATGTCACCAGAATTATTATTCATTTGTGAATTAAATAAATATGGAAATCAGTGGGGACTAAAATACTATATAAAAGCCTTGTTGGACACTTCAGTCCTTCCTCCTAAATTAACTGGAACAAAATGGATGCTTTGAACAAACACATTGTTCAACCAAACCTTCCTTCAGTGTAACAAGAAAAAAAGGCAAATTATCCAAGTCTCTGCCCCTTGGGTATTAAAGACATCTCCAGGAACAGCCCCAGGTACTGTCACCCATCTTTGTGTCCCCATCCTGAGTGTTTATCTGTAGAGCAGTGTAATCTCCAGGTGACTCCTGTCCACCTCCAGCACTTGCTTGTAAGCCAAGAAGGAAATCTGACCTTGTGTAGAGCCCTTAAAAAAACAGGCCATGGGTTCCTCCCCAGGAGAACTACAAAAGGTAGAGCTGGAAAAAATCACCATGGCAGCAGAATCTGTGGAGGAGTGAGATCTGGTGAGGTGACCCTGAAGAGATACAGGCAGGCACAAAAGAAATTGGAATACTGACCTCAGTGCTCAGGGAGGACTCCTTTCACTCCCCCAGCCCATCTTGTCTCTTGTCACCTCCTCATTTCAGTTTTGGCTCGTGATGAACAAAGCCAGCCCATTAGATATTTATATATATATATATAAAACACACATCATGCAAGCACAGCTTAAAATAATACTTTAATGGTGAAAAAGTCAAATAATTCAAACTGAACAAAAAAAAAAAAGGCAAAATTAAATGGGAAAAGCACACCAATTCATTTTGTTTATTAGGAATGTTTTAGCCAATGATAAATTGCTGTGAGATAACTTATTTTTTAACTACACAAGAGCTTCCAGTAGAAAATGTCCAACTGAATAATTTTTGGCTGAAATTTTAGATATAAAAAATAGTTTAAAGTCAAGATTTCTTGACTGACAAATGTGGGAGGGGTATTACTTTTTGAGAATCTCAGTTAGCCCCGTGTTTTAATACTGTCAATCATGTTGTCTAGAACACAGATTTGTCTAAGCAGGAAAGAGAAGTTCAGCTGGGGTGATTTTCCAAGACGCTCACACATCTCCTCAAGCAGGGAGTGCCAAGGGGAGATGAAGGTCAGGAGTTCTCAAAGCTGCTGCCAGGAAGAGAGGAAGGAACGCCTGGATTGTGGTGAATTCAAGTGAGGGAGCCAAGATGCTGACTGTGACATCAGAAGGACAGGAACACAATTACACCTTCTGTGTTCCTACATGCAGGTTTTGGTAAAATTTTGATATGTATAAATTATTGATAATTTAGCTTATTAACAGGCATCTATTAATTTATCTATTAATCTACATTTTGAGGGCTCTGTGACAATCTAAGTCTCATTGTGTTTATTCACCATACACTGAATTAACACAAGGTTGCCACTCAGACATGGTCAGTTTAGGATTGCTCTGATTTTATAGGTGGGAAAAGGAAGTCCAAAATGGACAGAGGGTGACTTGCTATGGCAAAGCCTGCACAGGACTGTGACCAGAGTCTCTCTGGAGTCTCAGGCCTAAGCCTGACCTTTGTATGAAGATGAGGAGGATGTCAGTGTGGGAATGGTTATTCCAGGGGTGCTTTATTTCCATAGTTCCTGGGGTCTGACTGCCCCACTCACACAGGCAGTGCCAGTGACCTTGACAAGGATGCACAATGCTGTGCTGCCACGATGTGGGTTTTGGTTCAGACTCCTGACATCCCAAACGCTCACATGCAGCCAGAAAGACAGTCTTCACCTGATTTTGGGTTAAAGTGACCCCAATAATAGAAATTTCCTGGAGGGGATGCAATCCTTATTTCAGCCTGTTTTCTGCAGGGTCCTTGACTTCATTCAGTGTCTCCCTCTTTGTGGGGTTGTGCTGTAGTTTAGGACTGAATCTTATTCTGCTGTGTGGTGACAGGATCCTATTCTACAAATGTCAGGCACCTCAGGGCTGAGATCTGGATTTCAAACCTCCCTAAGACATTTAGACTCAGGGTTCTGTTAAGATTTATTCCAGGATGAGAAAGAAAACCTGGATATTGCCTGAGTTGGGTTTAGACACTAATTCTGACCTTTTGTGTTTTTACAAGCTACTCAATTAAGGTAGATCGCTCCTGCCTCACTCCAGGATACTTGTGAACTATCTCCAGATTTTCATTCCCTCTTGATATGAAAATCTAATCATGTTCATTGCTCAAAATCAACTCTGGTTGAAGACTAATGCAAAAAGGCTCAGCTTAAGCAAGCAGCTTGTTCAGGAAATGCAGATAAGAAACCCTGGCAGGTTGCTTTGAAAGTCAATAGACTTGGATTTAGGAGGATTAGTGAAGGGCTCAGTCCTGCAAGGTGCTGAGCATGGGTTGCACCACTGAGGGTGGGAATGTGTGTGGCAGGTGCATGAAAGTCAAAGAGACTATTCAAGCCCCTCAGATAACGCCCATATATTATTTTGGCTGGAATTCAGAGTTCTCAATGACTGGTAACATGTAGGGAGAACCCTAGATCTCAGGGCTGTGAAGTCCCAGGAGTCCCAAAATCACAAAGCCAACTTGCCAGCCTGAATTACTCTGTTCTTCTCAGCAGCTGTTGGGTGAGGTGAGCTGGGCAGCTCTGATGGAAGGTGCACAGAGCCTTTCAGCCCGAGATGAACCATCACAGGGGCACAGCACGTGTCCAAATGAGCCCTGATTGCGTCATTTCTTAATGAGAATTAATATCCCTGACGTAGCACTGAGGGACCTCTGTCGCACACCAAGACCCCAGAGGAGCTGGCATTTTACTGAGATGTAAGAAAAAGGAGATCTGGTGTCACAAAGTCTCTCAGAAGAGCACTAATTAAGAGGAAGATGCATGTGGCTCCATCTGAAGTTCCCAGTGGGTTTCCAAGGGTCAGTCCCATAAAGGTGGACCAGTCCTTCAGCTATTTTTTAGGATGTTTTTTTGCTGGCCCTGGAAATGTTGGACAGGAGCCATTGCTTTTACCATTTCAGTATAATTCCATTCAGAAAGTGTTTTTATATTTCTCTGATATCTTGATAGAGTGAGCAGCATTTCCTTCAGGTCAGCACTACTCGTACATTTATTACAGGATCCAGTTAATAAAAATAAAGGCCAACAAATTCAGAACAAGAAATAGCATAAAAGCCAACCAGATGACACAGACAGAACAAACTGATGCTCTAAAAACGATGTGTTTAAAATAAGAAAGAGGGCAGAAGTAGACGTTGAAAGAGTTGCCTGTGGCCATGGAGTTAGACAGAGGGAAAAGAGGGAAAATCTAAAAATTGGTCTCTTGATAACATCTCTGGTTGTACCAACCCATGTCTGTGTTTTTCAAAGTCTGTACCTAAAGGAGCAACAGCTAACTGGGAAACTTGGGCTTTGTTGCCAGGGTGAAGGGAGCTAAGGAGCAAAACCACATCTGCTGTGTGACTAGTTGTGGAATAACTCACCAGTGGTGGAATAGCTCAAATTTATCTGAAATCTCAGGCACTGGCCAGAGGCAAGGTGTTTCAGACCAGGATACCCAGCTGTTCTAATGGCCCTGGCTTATTCTAACTTTCTGTGCTCTCCTGTAAAACCATAATGCCATTTCTGCCATCGTTATGCATCACAAATCAATCTGGCTGCTCAGGAACAGCTCTGACCTGAATCTGTCACTTCACAGCAACCTGCTGTAGGATCCCAGGTTTACTGCCATATAAGTGCTTTATTAGACATGGAAGGCTGTAATAAGCTGATTAAGAAACCTTTCTTTTCCTTTTTTTTATTTAAAAGACTTAACATATACTTTTCTGTCATCAGATAAGTACAAAATAAACCTGAGGCTTCACCCAAAATACATTATGCAAAGAAATCTGTCACTATAAAAAGCCTGAACCACGCAGGACTCCCTGTACCAACTCCTCTCTGCACCGCCTTGGCTGCATAAGAGGGAGTCCTGTTGTGGCAACTGTTAATTCTTTAAAAGCCTTGAGTCAAACCATCCTTTCTGTGATTCAGCTGTTGCAAGACTCATTTTCTCCCTAGAAACTCAGCTTTCTGGAGAAATAGTTTCGTTCCAAGAAGGAAAGTTTTAAAGTTATATGGAAAGCAGCGTTTTCAAAGTTTTGGGTAAAAAGCAACCTTCCATCTTATTTCATCTCAGGAATATCAAGACAGGCTTCTTGAAGGGAAATTTTGGTGAATGATTTAAGAGGCAAGGCTTCTCTGCTGGGTTTTGATTACTTCACGCCAGATGAGACAGAACCAGCCAAATGCTAAGCTGGAAATGAAGTGTTTCAATAATTTCCCATTACAAGTGTCAACAAAAATGATATTTTGCTGAATTTGCATTTCTGTAAGGGAAAACTGTTCAGCTGGGGAAAAATGAATTGGTCAGCTCTGTCAGCAGAGAGTGAGTTGAGAAGTGAAGTTCATCCCATCTGGGCTAATGGGGTGTGAAAACTTGGCCTGGCTGATTACATGGAGATCTTTCTTAGTGCTCCTGAGAGGCTTTGGGAAAGGAGCGATCCTTGATTGCTCTGCCTCCTGCCTACACAGCTGGAATGTGCTGCTCCAGACAGGCACAGGGGGTGAAAACCCCATGGGTGGCTTTCTATATTTCCATCTCCCACCCTGATAATCAGGCAGTGTGCGAGAGCTGCTCTCCATCACACATTTCCATGGTAAATGCTCCAGAGAGGGAATTAGCCACAACACAGCACACCTCACCCAAACTGGCTCTGGTCCTCGGGCTTCCAGGAAATGATTTTGTGTGTGTTCTTTCACCTCAGTGGAGGTAGCAGGGTTGGCTGGTTGTGGTGGGAAGGAAGGAGCACAGTCTGTTGTGACAGTGGGGAAGAGCTGTCCTGGATCGAGAGAACCGAACCTGGCAGACATATGGGGATCCAAAATAGACCTAGCAGCAACATTTCCTGTAAACTACAGCAGAGTGCACCTCGGAGGGAGCAAGGTGGCTGCTCCAAAAGGAGCTGGGCTACTGTGTGGGATGTGATGGCTCGGGGGATAGGGCCTGGGAGCAGGGTGGTGGCACATATGGCCAAGCAGAACAGTGTTTTTGCAAAACAGAAGACAGCGCTGTGAGGATCATCCACAGTGTTTTAAAGCACCGCGCGACAAGTTGGAGCCCAACTTGAAAGGCAGAGAAGGTATTTTGAGGGTGACATTAGAGCACTGATGGTGGCAGGGCTGTGCAATGTGTGCTCTGCAATCAGGGGACAAAAGCCCCAGATATTTCTGGTAATCAAAGCCCATCTCTTAAATCAGTTATTGAGTTTTTCCTCTTGTCGCAATCACTGCCCAGCACAAGTTGAATTACAGTGTTCTTTATTAACCAGCACTGCTTGCCTCACCTTAATTAGTGCAGACCACTGGAGTTAGGGTGAATGAGGTGAACATTAGATGCAATTTTATCATTGATGTTGAAAAGACAACCAAACCTCAACTCTTCTCTCTGGGAGTACCTGCCTTGCCTTTGTGAGATGATCAATAGCCCTTCCACTGGAGGGGGTGGGCAAAGCACCTTTCAGAGCTGATAATTGTGCAGGATCCAAGTGTTTTCTAATAAAATCTTTCAAAACCTTCACAAAATTTCTACTGAAGGCCAGATTTCCTGGGACACCTATAATTATTCAGAGCATAAGAGAGAAGAGATGAGAGTTATTGGCCTGTTTCACCTAAAGAGGCCCAATTCAAACAAGAGACCAGAAAGACCAGGACATGGATAATCAAAGGAGAGTGAAAATAAAGAAATGGTAATAATAAATAATAAATAATAATAAAAGAACAAGGATCAATATCTGAAAGGGGGGAAAAAAAAGCATTCAATTTTATACAAACCATAAAGTGTACACACATTCTGTGATTTCCCAGAGGTCTCCTAACTGATTCTACTTTCTTGTAAAACCCACATCTTTACACACCACATCCCCAGCTCCTGCCTTTGCAATACAAATGTAAAATGTACAGCCAGACTGCAGGACACCCCGAGAGATTTATTCCCATGATGCTGCTCTTCCTCTTATTTTTTTTTTTAATTTTTTTTTCATCTTTAAAAGTCAAATATTTATCTTTTGGCATCTTCTATGCTTTACTTTGATCCCTGAAAGAGAGAAAACTCCTTTTCCTTGCCCTGACTCTGGAAAACCACAAAGGCAGAGGCAGTGGGCTCTCAGTGAAGTGGCCAGCAGGATGCAGGAAGACAATCAAATTCACACAGCAGATGGGAAGATGGCTCCAAAATTATTGTTTTCCCCAAACTATGGCAACATGTCAACATATTGACACATTCAAAAGCTTGGCATCCTGGCAGGAAAAATTCTAATTCAGGTTGAGGAAGACACAGGGACATCTTCCCTTACCTTTGAAAAGATCTGTTTTAAATTCACAGCTCACATGTTATGGCACAGCGTGGTTTATGCTGAATTATTTTGAAGATCTGGCCCTTTCTAGAAGAGCAGAGAGCCAAAAAAAGTGCTTTATGCACAGTATATTTAGTGCATCCCAGGCTTTTGTCTGCAGATTTAGGGAAGCCTGTCCTAAGCTTATCCTGATCCAGAGCTGTTTCCCTACACCTGAATTTGCCTGGACTGCTGTCCAGACTGTGATAAATGATGGTATTGATCCCATCTCTGTGCAGACAAGGTGTGACATGGATAATTGGTGAAGCTGTGTGGCAGAGTGTGCAAAAAGAAAATTAAAAATCCAGCGGTGTCCTCGTCTCCCACCGCTGGCAAACACTGCCTGGGTCTCCAGAGGGGAGGTTGGTGGCACAGGGCTCTGAGGGACTCCCTGCTCCTGCCCCACATGTGACACGCTGTCTGGGATGGCCCAGCCAGAGCTGTGTCCTCCTGGCCCCAGGGAAGTCATCCTCTGTTTCTTTTCCAACTTGCTGGCCTGGGGAAGCTCAGCTTGTCATCCTTCTACCTCCTGTGAAAGGAAAAGGAGACCAAAAACAAAATCAAAGAGGAGAAAAAATACCCTCTTAACAACTGGAGGTTTCCTCAAATGTCCATACAAGCACCAGGCTTTTGGAGGTGCCTCAGTGAGAGCAGGTAGGACTGGAGGTGTAAAAAAAGGGAAAGAAAAAAGTCATTACACTGAAAACTCACTTTGAAGAAGCAGAGAAGGTGGGTCTGAGGCAGGCTGCAGCCACTGATTTGAGCTGTGCTTATCACTCTGTAGTTCAGAGCTTTCAGGTGATTGCTCTAAAAATACCTTATCTGCAATGGTTAAAAATAATTTCCTCCTCTCTATTTATTGACCTCCCTCTTTACTTTTATGACCTCCCATTCCCAAACATCTTCCAAGGATTTAAAAATAACAATCTGTCTTTCTTCCTCTCCACCTAATTTAATTAATGTACACAGCTCTGTTTAATTGGGTGTATGTGGAAAATGAAGACCTGAAAGAGGAGCATTGCATCACTGCTCTGAGCTCCCAGAGGAGTGAACACTCCCTGCACACTGTCCCTGGGTAATTCACCGAATTTTGTGCATTTTGGGTGATTCAATGTGAACTGCTGTCCCTTGGGCTGCTGAGGAAGAGGGTGCTAAGGCAAAGGGAGACACTGCAGGCAGAGGGAAAGCAGCAAACCACAATCTCTTGCTTTGTACCTGGAGTAGGGGCTGTACTTTGCTTTTCCTGGCTCTGCTTCTCTTGCTGTGTGCATGGCCCAATGTCTTCACAGAATGGCTCACACTGGAGTCACCTGGAGTCACCTCAAGCAGGGTCATCCTTGAGCTTTTCTCAGACCTTGTGAAATGTTGCCTCTCGTGCCATGAAGTGGCATTACTCCTTTATATCGGTCTTATGACCACATTTGGCTGCAGTCAGATTTCTTCACAGGAAGAAATCTTAAGCTCCTCAAAGAAGAGGAATTCCACAATGCTGTCACTGCAGACTGAATTATCTCTTGAAGGCACCATGAGTTTCTCCAAACACTGGGTTACATAAGGGAGAAGGCTGAGCCTGTGGGAGCCCTCAGGTGCAGCGTGGAAGGAAGGGATGCGCAGGATTTGGAAGGAGAACTCAGAATTACACCCTTCAGCCTTTGCTGGGTATTATTTAGCAAGAAATAGTATCAAACACAGGGGGAAAAGAGTCCAGCAGAATGGGTAGAGATGCACTTCATTTAATTTAGCACTTTGCTGCTCCTCGCTCGTGATTGGGGACGTAGAGAACAGCAGCCACTTGGTGCTGCAAGCACAGCTTTTTATAAGGACTTTGCAGTACCTTCTGCCCTATTAACACTTGCTGTATTCTACTCCCAGGCTTAATTATTCATCTTATACCCAAAAGTGCAGCAATGATTAAACTGAAGAGCAGTTAGGCATTTTCAAATTGAAGTAATGCTGCAGCAGTGGAGAGATGCGTGTTTCAAGGGTATGAGTTTGTCCCTGTCTCCGTGCCCAATCTCCTCTCCACTGAGCTCTGCCTCTCTGTTCCTCCTCTGCTCAGCCTTTAAAGCACCTCTCTTTGTTCCCCTTTCTCCCCTCATCTCACAATTACGTCTTTTAGCTCTCTCATGCCATTACCTTTCCCCTCTGTTGATTTGCCTCTGCAGCTGAATTTCCTCTATTGCTCTCTCTGCAGGCTTGGATCAAAGCCCATTGAAAACAACTGAAATTTTCTTACTGACTGTTGGGAAAGGAAACATTAAGAATAACAAAACTGAACTGCAGTTATCTGTCTGTGCATTAGGGATGGGTCAAGTGACTTTCTGTTTCCAACAGCCTTTAATTTCTCTGACTCCATGAAACTTGAGCAAACCATTTCAGAACCATTTTTGAAGGGCAAAGACGTGCGGATTCCAGAAGAAGGCACTAAATGCTCCACTGAAGAGCCATCAGCTGAGAAGGAAGTCTTCTCACCTCGCTCTAACTGTGAAAATAACTTTCCCAAATGCTGGTGGCACTGAAGATGGCTAACTTGTGCCACCACGAAGTCAGGCTTTCAGTTTAACTAGTCATTTAAACCAGAAAGAGACCGTTACCTTTGGAGAATGACTCATCCCACCCACTTCAGACACTGCACTTTACAAGAGGTGACTCATGCTCTGGAGATTCCTCCCTTTCTCCTCACAGCCTGTACAAAAGGGCTGCATCACTTGCTTAGACATTGAAACTTTTACAGGAGTATAACTGGGTAAAATTAGTGCTCCCTTAGCTGAAGAAACCCAGCTATTTCTGTGCTTCACAACCAGCACTGGGATGGACACCAGAGCACTGCTGCTGCCACCTGCACGTGGAGCTGCAGGATGGACCTCCTGTCTTGTCCTAGGTCTGAAATAATCCATACTCAACAGCTCAGGTTCAAGCTAAATCCTCCTGGGAGACAGCAGGAATTCCTTCTGTGCTTCCTCCCACAGAGCAGTAGCTGGACACTCAGTGTCCAGCTTGATTTCGAAGTCCTCTTCCCTCCTTTTGCTACTCCTTTTGCTACTCCACTTGGACATTACATGCCTTCATTTAATTGAGTTTGTTATCTTTTGTCACCCTAGTCATGGCTCTAACAGGTTTGACTTAATGTCCCTGACTTAACTAGGACATCCCAAAATCCTGGGACGGGTGGGAACAGTGTGCAAGACCTGGTCTTGTTTTCCAAACAGCCCTCCACCTGGGCTGTGGTCACACTCCCTGTCTCTGAGTGGAAGGCTCCAGTCCAGCACTTCACATAAATACTGGAGCACAGCCAGTCCTCTGACAAGACCATGAGAGCAGTGTCCAAACTTTTCATTTCCAGAAAACCACATGATAGGAAAAAAGTTAGGACTTTGTTTCTCCCGTGCATTTTCTTTCAGGGCTGCATCAGTATATTCATTTATAGAACTGACCTGAAGACAAATGCACACAAGCTTTTCTTGCCTTCCCACTGCTATCTTGGAGGCAAGGCTCCAGTTTTTAACCATATGACACAGCAAGATAAGCCTTATAATAAAAAGCAAACAATGCAAGGCCAGCCCTGGGCGCCCGAGCCGCGATCTCTGTTTGCTCAGCATTTTCCCAGGAGGTTGTGGGAGACACCTGAGTGAGGCTGAATGCAGAGTCAACTTTGCTGAAGCAAAGAGCACAGCATTCTGGGTTATTAAACCATTTGTCTTCCAGCCCTGGGGAAAAGGAGTGTGCCACAGCAGGTCCCAGCTGGGCTGAGTTTGTGTATCCCAAGCCTGTTTCTCTCCATTCCCTGTTCCCCAGGTGCAGCAGGAGCACCAACTTCTGCTGCGAAGGGAGCAGGGACTGGGAAAGGCAAAAGAAGGATGTTCCTGACAGTTTTGAAACTGTCTCTGGCTCTTGTCTCTCTTATCTCCAGATCTCCCCTCCACAGTGATTTTTTGTTGTTCATGATGGGTTGAAGAGTTTTATTTTTTTTCAACACAGAGTTATAAGAAGAGTTAATACTGTCAAAAAAATCACTTTTGGAGTAAACTATATTCTCCATGGCATGATAATACAATATGCTGTTAAATTCTTTCACTCAGGAGGGAATAAAGGATATTTGAGCATAAATGCATTATCCACAATCCACAATAGCACAGCCTATACCCCTGTGGATAATGCTATTAGTGCTACATTTCAAATTAAAAAGCATATGCTCTTCTTTCAAAAACAAGGGAATGCTGCCCACTGCCTTCACTTGACTAAGAACAAAAGCTTTTAAAGTGATAAAACAGCATTCATTTGATAAAAACAACCATCTGTATCTGATTTAGATAAGTGTTCAAATTTAAAGACAAATTGCTGTTTTGGGAAAATTAAATACAAGTGGGAAGGTAGACTTGATCTGACCACAAATTGGTGTCTGCTGTCCCCAGCAACACTAACCCAAATCCTGACACTGAACCCTGACCTTGAACAGCAAGTCTTGTGCAAGGGCTCTTTAAATAATTTTCTTAAAACCCTTCACATAAACATGTTCCCAAACTCACCCTCTGCCTTCCCAACTTATTAGTCTGTATTAGTTAAAGTGGGCTGCTTATTAAGGTTTTTTTAATATCTTCAGAATAATTTGGAAAGACACCAAGCTCTTAATGTACCAGATTCTCATAATGCAATGTGATATTAACAAACATCAAACTCCATCAATGATCTGTGCAGCAGGCACCCTTAAAGCATGTAATTAAGATAACAGGAGATAACATCAGCCACGGGGAAAAAAAAAGAAAGTGGAGGAGGGAACACAAATGGAATTTTTCTGGGGAGGCTGCAATGAGCCTGACCCTTTGAGGTCAGGACACAGCAGCAACATGGGAAGGCTGAAAATGGTGCTGTGATATTGCACCAGGCTGAGATGGGCACTGAGAGCATCCTCAGAACACAGCAAGAAGCCCAGCTAGGGTAAAAATGAATATTCACATACACACGTGTCCTCTTGGAAATGGTTGTGCAGGCTCTTGAGGAAAAGACCTCAAGTGTTATAACCTTTCCTTGATATTTAAATCAGTGATGAATGCAGCAAAGACAACAGGAGCCACCTGTTGTTGCTTTTTTCTGTAGGCAGAGGGTCAGTGTTAGCAATTCCACACGAGTCATCTCCACTGCTTTATTTCCCAAAGGTGGATGTGCCCCTGGAGGGGGGTTGAGCTGGGAGGGCAGGGCAGAGCTGGAAACACAGCGAAACCAAATTCTGTGCTATTATCCCTGCGTGCTGCCAAGAACCACCCAGAATCCCCCATCTGCTGGGCTATTTCTGCTCGCTCTAGGAGGAGAGAAGTGGGAACAGCACTTTCTTTCCAAAATGTTCCCATAGGCTTGGAGAAATGTTTGTGGCTGTGCACACCTCCTAATCTCTTTTCTCTGGTAAATGGCTGGATATTTTTGTGCTGGAAAGTGTGGATGTATGTGCTGTTCCTTTCCCTAACATAACTGAATACATCCATACACAGCAGAACATTTATATTTAGCTGTTAAATTAAAAAAAAAAAAAAAAATATTAAAAATCCCAGCATATCATGATAACGAGTTTATTGCCAACCAGAATCTTCCATCCATTTGGGCAAAACTCATTGCATTTCAAGGCAGCAAGAGACAAGGCCAAACAGATATTTTAAATAACATCAGAGAAGAGAGTTTACACAGCATATTTCACATGCATAAGTCCAGGCTAATAAATCCCCTTTTCCCCAGAAAAGTAAACCAATTTGTCACTGCTGCTGCCGGGTGCAGGATAAAAGTGTGTGCTATTCCCATCCCTTTGCCAGAGGTCACTGGATGCAGTGCCTTGGAGCCTGCCTGACAGAAAACAAACGAGTGCAGACGTTGTGAATGGAACAGGAGCAGCTCTGTCGAGGCTGGGGGAAGCAGGGGGATGATATCTTTTGGGGGAGCAGGAGGAAAGGAGCTGTGCATGGTTCATGGGGCACAGGAGTGCTGTAATCTCTGCAGAGGGATGGCTGATTCCAAGGACAAATGGGTAATACCTGTATGGCTGGGGTGATGGGGAGATAGTGAGGAGCTCTGAATGCACTGATACAGCAATTAAGTGAACTCCTGTCCTTGGGCAGCTGCTGAGGTTTCTTAAAAGTGCAGTTTTAGACCGCAATTCAAGTGTTTCCTCAGCAGCAGCCGTGGGGATGCACAGAAAATGTGCTCCTGTGTGTGCTGGCTGGAGCAGGACATCTGTCCAAGGACCATTCCCTCCTCCAGGGCCATATCAGGGACCACTGACCTGGCATATTCCTTAACCTGCCCCTTCAGAGAGTTAGATTGGATAATAGGAAGAAATTCTCCCCTGGCAGGATGGGTAGGGCTGGCACAGGGTGCCCAGAGCAGCTGTGGCTGCCCCTGGATCTCTGGCAGTGCCCAAGGCCAGGCTGGACACTGGGGCTGGAGCAGCCTGGGACAGTGGGAGGTGTCCCTGCCATGGCAGGGGCAGGGAATGAGATGATCTCTAAGGTTTCTTTTCACCCAACGTTGTGTGATTCTGGGATTCACAGGGGAGGATGGAGGGACACCTCAGTGCTGATCCCATGTCAGATACAGAGGTGCTTTTCAGTGTTACATGGTAGCAAGAAAAACCATGAACGTTTGTACCCTGAAGCTGTTGCCTGCAGGATAAATTAATCCACAAAAAATGTACAACTGGGCATGTATTCCTGTGCAGCTTGGGCAAATTTGTTTTATGGTCTTATTGAACTAAATCCTTCTTTTTATATCCCGATATGCACAGAGATGAGTCCAGCACTGCCTGTTCAAGCAGCAGTGCATGCACAGCAGATCCCTGACAGCCTCCAGAGGAACAACAGCACAACAGATGCCATTTTGGCTGACCACAGAAACTGGGAAAAGAGCCCTGCAAAGCTGGAAGTCTTACAAAGCTTAACAGCAGGTTCTACAAAGCCTGTGGTGTTCTCCTAGCAGAAATGGGTGGGTACACATGGACACAGCTGTGCTCTGCTGAGCTGGGGGCTGGGACAGTTTTTTGTCCAGACTGAAGCATCCCCACAGAGTCACTGATGGAACTGACATTGAACCTGGGCACTGCTCTGATTAACTTTTAGCCACACATTTATCAGGCTAATTTTGCTTTGTAAATTCTTCCTAATTTACTCGATTCGTTTTGCCTTTTGGTGAGTTATCCTCCCACAAGAGAATCATTCTTTGCATTTATTTGCCAAACTCATTTTTGTGGAAATATTTTTTTCCGTGCCATAACGTGGTTGAATTGTAAGGTTCTGCAGGTTGCCTTTTTTGTTCTGTTTGTAGTCCATCCAGCACTTTGACTGGGGGCACACTGTCCCTCTGTGAGATATATCTATAGATATATATAGATATATATATATAAAATAGGCATTGCATTGTTAGTACTCTGCATCCCATGTTCATGTTGTGCTGGTTGGCTCTGACACAACCCAGAGTTCCCATGCTGAGCACCAGCCACCTGATTTCATACACATTTCTCCATCAAAGCAGGCTGTTAGGGCTAAAGCTGAGAAACAAAGTCAAGATCCTTCTAATTCCCCAGCAGTCATTTCCAAGCACAGGAAAAGGAGGTTCAGCCAGTGTGCAAACATTAGCTGTATTAATTAGGCTGCTATATCTGGAAAGTGTTTTGAGGTATTTTCTCACTGTTATTTTGTTCCCTTTTGTGGAATGCCTGTGCCTCCTGACCCCACCTGACACTCTCACCACCATCCTTGCTCTTTCAAGGTATCTTTTATTGCCAGACAAAGGGAGAGATATCTATTTGAATGTGGCACCAGATAGGCCATTGCTAACATCTCTACAATAGAAAAAGGCCCTGCAGAATAAAGGCATCCCTGGTATTATCAGGAAGCCAGGTGAGGGCTGAGAGGACTGAGGTGTTGTCACACGTGTCAAGGATTAAAGCTTGCCAGCCTTGGCTTTGGCCACACTAGGGCGAGTCTCAGCTGGTGTAAACTAAAGCATCTTCCACTAAACAAAAAAAACCCTGCACTGTGTCTGTTGTACCCCATGATTTCATTGGAATTTCAGGGAACACGTGATGGAAAGAGCCCTCAAAGGTCAGAGCATCCAGTCCCTGCTATCTTGGGCAACTGTTCCACTGAAACCCACTCGAAAGCTGATCAAGCTTCATCATAAAACCCATCAGGCTGCTGCCTGCCACCCACTCCTCTTGCTGAAGGCTGTCCCAGAGCTTCCCTCCTCTGCTGGCTGCAAACCTTCCAGCTTTCAAACAGAATTTATTACGTGCAATCCATCCCAGCTCCCTTTCTGAATGCACAATTTTAATCCAGCTGGGGGAGGAAGCAGAGGATGGTGGGGCTTCTTTGCATTCCTTTTGTTGCACAAATCTGGGAGAACATTCTCCTGGTGTGGGGAGCCCATTGCATGGATGGAAGGTAGGGCTCAGCTTTCAGTTCCTCCATTTCCTCCTGTATTTGCAGGTAGCTCACTGCACTATTGAGCTCTCTGCTATTTCATTGCATCCTTTCCTTCACAAATCACTTACAGTAATTTCACAATTGTAAGCCACACCTTATTATAAGCCGCACCCCCGGGTAGCCAGGTAGACCACGGGATCTGT
>VRYO01002223.1:2039548-2056095 GCA_009812075.1 Sialia sialis
GGTTATTTCCTCATAGCAAGATTTATCTCAGGACAATGAGCTGCATGGAACAATGTCTACGCCAGTTTACCCAAAATCCCAGATTCACCCACCAGGGGGGCACAGGATCACCAGGCCAAACTTGAATTTGATTAACTGCTGTGAGCTCCAATGTGAGGAGAAAGCTGGGGTCCTTCTGCCTCACAGCCCCTGAGTGTTATGACCCTTTACCATGCAGAATAAATCACAGTCCATGCATTTAGATTCATTTAACTATGATATTTCCCATCGGTGCACCACAATTCTGACCAGCTGGGAACATGAGACTTTAACATCATCAGGAGCATAAAAGTCCTCTCAGTCTTAGCAGGTTAAAGCTTGATCCAGACAATCTAGGCTCAGGTCCCCCTGAGAACACTGGGGTTATGTTTAACCAAGAAGGCTTCAAAGCTTGGACACACATTGCTTTTCTCTCTGCGTAGGAATAAGCCATTTCTGACCAGCATTTTCACCTTGTTGAATGTGGAAAATACCAAAGGAAATGTGCTTTATGTATGTAAAAAAAAATCAGCTCATCCAGAAAGATTTCTCCAGAGGGATGTGATCATAAGGGGGAATTCACTGCTGGACTTCCATTTATCTGCAGAAATTATACCTTTGTTTTTGCTAGGATTTTAGGACTAAAATGACAGTGATTAAGAGATTCATTTAGTAAGCTTATGCTTCCTCCTTTCAGGCACACTCTCCCTGGAGAAGTTAAATTGGAAATCCAAGGAGGCTTCTGAGGGTGGGGAGCTCAGAGGAGGTGTGGAGAACATATTTCAGCAGCTCCTGAGGTGGCAGGTAGTGATTTCAAGTGAGGAAGCAGGAGAAAGTTGGAGTCTCTGATCAACCTTGGCTGGCTTCCAGCTCTCAGGAATGGATGTAAGCATGGACCCAATTCTGCTAAAAGAAGAAATTCCTCCCTGTGGGGCAGTTGAGGCCCTGGCACAGGGTGCCCAGAGCAGCTGCAGCTGCCCCTAGATCTCTGGCAGTGCCCAAGGCCAGGCTGGACATTGGGCTTGAAGCAGTCTGGGACAGTGGGAGGTAAAAAAGAAAAATGTCTGAACCACAGCCCCAAATGTTAAATCACAAACTGGACCCAGCAGCTACAGGAGGAAGAAGTACAAACCCTTTTTGCTTTACTTTTTCTCACTTCTTTGTCTTCCTAAGACTAATTCTTCATTTATTTTATTCTTTTTGCCTTCTCTCTTCTCCTTTCCGTAAATATTTCCTCTTCCAACTCTGTCTCCCACAGCACAGTTTTATATTAATACCATCTTATCCTCCTATCCTCCTGTGTCACCTTTTTCTGTCCTGCTCTGACATGGCAAATCCCATTCTCCAGCTATACTCTTACTTTCATTCTTTATTCTTAAGCCAGTTCCCATCTTTACCCCGCCTGCTTGCCTCTCACAACTTTTCTGTGCCTGGCTTCAAGGCTGTCCCAGTCCTGGGCTCCAGGGACAAGGCTGCAGAAGCTGGCACCAGGAGTCTGAGCCTGGACTCAGGGGATGCTGCCTGGCTGTGCTCTCTGGGAGCCCTGCAGAGTGAGGCCACTTAACCAGGACAGAAGAGCACACCTGCCCCTAACAGGCTCTGAAAATTGACTTCAGATGCGTGAAATGGGTCAATAAAAACAAGAAATGAAACTGGTGTCAGAGGTTGTCTTTATTTGACAATAAATTGCTTCCTGGGCTCGAATTTCTCTCTCAGCTGGGAGGCCCATGGCTCTTGGCCAAGGAAATGGCCCTGCAGCAGAGAAATGAGCAGACAGAACAGGGGACAAGAGCCAACAGGGCCACCAGCTGCCTCTACCTTGCAGGTGACCCTGCTCAAGTTGTCCATCATTAACCCAGGAAAAGATGTAATAATATATTTGTATTTAATTATTTTATTGCTGCATGGTGGTATTTTAGATTATAAAATAATATCAGAGCAGGGGGTGTACATAATAACTCACAACAAAAAGCAACTCTGCTGGAAGATTTCCCTGTACTGGTTTATTTTGTCAAGTATTGTTCCACGTTTACATTTTTCCCTCTTAAACTAAGAAATAGATCCTCCCTCTGCATTGTGAGCAGCACCTTTTGAAGACAAGAAAGAAAATGTGGGAATAAAAGTAAAACATAAAGTAAACCCTGGAGCCCATGCCTCTACTGCCATGTAGGAGGGGGTTTCAAAGGGAAGCATTTGTGATTTAGATTTCTGAGCAGCAATGCAGAGCAGCCCCACCACTGACTCCTTTCTGCTGGAGATGCTGAGGCTGTTCCTGGAGCTGGTGGTGAAGATTTGGGAATAAGCCCAAAAACAGCAACCCAAACCCCTTCAGCTACTGAGTCACAGGAATTCTGCAAGTCACTCCATGACTCAGATCAGGGCTGGCTCAGCCTGGCTCCCCTCCACATCCCCTGGCAATGCCAAATTCTGGAACCTGCTTCAAGCTGCCTCTGGCACCTGCCAACAAGGACCTGTTGCTGTGGCAGACAGCTGGATGATGTTAATGCTTTTCCTACAGCACACTGCAGAGGGGCACAGCAGAGTCCCTGGCGGGACACCTGGAGCAGCCCCAGCTCCCCCAGGATGGGTTTTGCCAGGAGAAAAGAGATTTGAGCAACATCTCAAGGCCCAGCCTGGCTGCACCCACACAGCTGTACCCACCCATGGCACTGGGGTTTTGTTCTCTGCAGCCTCCTCCAGCTGCAGGTGGCACTTGCTGTGTCACCTCCTCACCAGGCTGGGTCTGAAGGCATTCCTGTTGCTTCCAAGCTTGATTATGGACTTCAGTGGATGAATTAGGGCAAGCTTCAATTTTTGCCATAGCTCAGTGATCTTTTATCTTTTCAGAGAGTTGCACAGTGAATTTCCACCTCCCAGCTTTGTCCCTGACAAGGACCACTGGCCTTGCTCTGCTCCATGAAAAGCACTCTGTCAGCACAGCAAGGTGAGTCCAGCTCTCAGGTTTTAATTTGGATGAGAAATTAATTGCAATAAGATCCCTATCACCACAAGCAACCCCCTACAGCTCAGAGATATTTGAGTGAGAGAGGTACTGAACAAGGGGAAAATATAATAACAGGGACCTGGCTGGATTCTCTCCACCTGCTCACCCCACAAATGCTTATTAAAGGTGAATTCCTGAGGGGGTTTGGAATCTACCTCTGACTTGTAGACAAAATAATATTGAAGGCTTTGATGAGCTGAGCTTCCAGATTTCTGAATCTATATGAGTTTTTTAACTCCTGAGGAGTTAATATATCCAGAGAGAAAGGACAACTAAGCTATGTATATCGCCCACCCACACCAGCACAGTGGAGCTTTGGGAGATGATGTGGATCACAGGACATCCCTTCACAGTCCTTGGGCTCCTTCCAGCCCTTCTGCAGGTTTGGCAAGGTGGGAATAGAAGCAGCAGCATCTGTGGGTGTGCTCTGGGATGGATGTGCCCTCCACCCTCTCCTCCTGCCTCTGGGGGAGCAGGGCTGCTGCCCCTCACCCTGTCCTTGTGCAGCACAGGGCCCAGCACTCAGGATTTTGGAAAAGAGATGATTTCTGCAATATCAGGGTGGAGGTTCGGCCCACACCATCAGTGCCAAGTTTAAAGACCCATCATTTGGAACAGGGAACCATTGAAGGCTTTGTCTCACAAAAGGACCCTTCTGTGGCTGCTTCCTTCTCAATCAGTGAATCACCCTGATCCAAGTCTCTCTTAATGCAGGATATCACCATATTCATTTCCCCTGGACTTCTGCAGTCCTGTTTCTGCTCTCTGTTTAAACGCTTGGTTGGCAGGACCTCTCCTAACTTGTGAAGGTGTATGCTGTCACAAGGTTTGTAATTTTTCCTTATGCACCTTTGCTCTTATACAATGAGATCCAGGCTATATTTGAAGTCTTTACCAAACTTTATATAAATATCAAAAAACCCAGGGAGTTATATCTGAAATAATCTGTGTAAACATCTTCTGAAAGCGCGCTCTCCAGTCACAAATATACCACAGCCTAATAAATATGATCTCCCTTGGGTTTGAGGAAGTGACAAAAGTTCTGTGTCTTAAATTGCAGCAGCTTTTTCCATTCTGACTTAAGTAATTTCAAAAGTGCAAAGAGTAAAAATCTTCACCTATGGACCATATGGAGGATGGAAGTTTGGAGCAGAGGGATCAGAAATTAACTGGCTGAAGAACACAAGGGTCCTAAAAACATTGAAACTGAAGAGATGCTTTCTCCCTCTCCATTATTTTGTCATCCTTTATGGTCTGAGATGAATTTCAAAATTGTTTCACAGTTTAATTTAAAAGTGGGAAGTTACATAACTAGAGCCAAAATGAGAACGGTGCCTGGACACACAAGGACAAGAAGCTCCTGGTTCTGACACACTGAGAACACAACCAGGCCAGCTCATGCAGAAGCAGGACAGAGGGAGGGACCTCACCAGCTGTTCCTCACACAAACCTTGTGCAGGTAACAGGTGCTGTAAATGAAGCAAAGCCAACATGACAGTCACATCTGCATTGGCCTCCTTGATGAGCTCTGTCTCCTGACCAAGTGCAGACATCAGCATCCCTCCCCTTTCTGGGGCACCTCTGAAAGCTCCTGAGCAGCCCAGCTCAAGCCTGGCCTCTTTTTGCTTTCCAGTCTCTTGCAAAACTCACAGCTCTGCCCATTTGGGGTGACATTTTCTGAGCCACGCTGGCAGGAGCAGCCAACAGCTTCTGCTGACCCTGGCAGATGGATTCTCCTTTCCTGTTTCTGTTCTCTGCTGCTGCACAGCTCCTTCAATGCCAAGCAAAAAAAAAAGTGGAAATGTGGGGAAATGAACTCACAGGTTACTATGATGGAAATAGTTTAACTTCATTCAATTTTCTCATTAAGCCCCTTTCAGAACCTGTGATGTCTGGGGCTTCTCCTCACAGAGAGCTGGTAACTCTGTACACTCTCTGTTCCCAGGGACAACTTCCAAGGTCACCAAGTGAAAAGCAGGTGTACTAGTTTGGAAGCAAACCAGTGGGAAAGCCCAAGTCAGAACTACAATTTAGTAGGAAAACTGAGATAAAGGCAATAATAAAGAAACTGGTTTAAACCGACAGAGTCAGGATATGATCTGACAGCCTACTGGTCAGGATGGTGGTAGCAGTCTGATTAAATGGTGGATGCAGTCCTGTTGGAGTGACAGATGTGATTCTGCCAAAGCATTGATCCTCTAGAAGGGTCTGGTCTTCATCAGAAGGTCTAGGGGTGGTTATATAGCTCTTGTGCTCTGGGAATCCAGTAGAAAAGGCTGCTCTGGTGCTCCAAACCTCAGATTATATCCAGGTAGGAAATGCTTGGTTCTTCCTTCTGGGTGGAGCATCCCACAATGGGATGATGTACATTTATGAGTCATGCAGCGAGAATCAATGGCCCAGTAACAGCAAATATCCTTGGAGTTATCAGGGATGAGCCATGGAAGAGATAAAGATCACTGCCCCACCTGTTAGAACAGCTCATGGAGATGCTGATAGAACACATACTTTTGGTTACCTCTTACACTCTGTAACCTAAGGCAGAAAGCCAGCCTTTGCCTGCTGAGTTCTCCTCCCTGGATGCACACAGAGCCTTGACAATTCTTCCACTGGCAAGATGTATTTCCCCTTTCTTCCTACCCCTTCTCCAAAACCCTTCCATTGTCTGCTCCACACAGCTTTCTGTTTCTTGCCAAAATTTTTCTTGTACAGGAGCTTCAAACTCTTTCCTGCAGGATATCACTTAATTGAGGTGGGCTCCTTGCTCCCAGGTGCTGACATGCTGGTTCCAGGATATCAGTGGCCTATTTAAATAGATTTATTCCTCCATCCTTCCCAGCTGCAGAGGGGAAGTTCTCTGTAGTCTTGTGGCTGTCCTTCTCTTTGCTGGAGTTGGTGCAGGCTGACTTGGTCTCTGGGCAGTGAAGGGATGATCCATGTCCCTGATGACTCTCAGTGAGACTGAAGCTCCACAGGGACACATGGGATGCACAGACTTGGAGAGGAAAACACAACACCAAAGTGACAAAGTGCATTTGGGATAACCACAGGAATGGCTCAGAGGTGGATAGTGATGGCCATAACTGAAGCTTGGGTTATTCACTACAGCCCTATCTATGCTGATTGCATTTCCATGCTTTCCTGCTTCCCCTGATCTATCCTACAGAGCCTACTCATGTGTCCTGAGTTGCCAGCCTGGCAGCCCCTGATGATGGGCCGCTGATCCCATGAACTGCAGAGCTCCTGAGCCCTTTCTCCTCCCTTCCAAACACATCCCTTGGCTCTGTGTGATGCAGGGAGCTCTCACACGTCTCTCAGTTGCCTGGTTACCAGGTTAAGGCTGGTGACAAATGCTGGGTGACAGTTTGCTCAACACTGCTTCCTCCATGACCTGGGATCCAGCCCTCTCCCTTGCCAGCCTCCCGTGGTGTGAAGTCTTCAGATGTTCTTGTTCACACTCCGGTTTTGGTAACTTAACTCCTGCATTTTCTGCTCAGTCTGGTCTGTCCTGTAATCTCCAATGTCCTGCAATTGAATTATGTCCTCCCAAACCAACTTCCCAAGAGTCTCTCAAAAAAATTCTGATTTAATTCCTCCATTCTCAGGTTGGCTGTTGCAGGAAAGATCAATATTTTTTGTCTCTTCCTGTACCAGAAAGGAGATAAATCCATATATCATTGATCCCATACCTTATAAACCCCCCAGCCTTGAGATGTCTATCTCAACATGTTCACTTGTGACCTCCTACAACAGGATACAGTATCACAGTTGCAACTGTGTGATAAAGGAATAATGTTAATAACAATGCACAGAACCACCAACATCTCCTTCCATCACTCATATGCAGATGATGCCCTTTAAAACAAGACCACTTCTGCTTCCTCTGTTTATAGAGTTGGGTACAATGTGGATGCTACATGTTCCCATAATGCAAAAAGGACATGGAGGAGTGACAGGACAAGGAGGGATGGTGTTAAACTGACAGGGAAGAGGTTATGATTCAATATTATGAAGAAATTCTTCCCTGTGAGGGTGGGCAGGCCCTGGCACAGGGTGCCCAGAGAAGCTGTGGCTGATCCATCCCTGGAAGAGTCCAAGGCCAGGTTGGATGGGACTTGAAGCACTCTGGGATAGCGGGAGGTGTCCCTGCCCATAGGAATTTAAGATCTCTTTCAACCAAAATTTTGCCATGATTCCATGAAATAAAAAATATCTTGAAACCCACATTTCCTTTTATCTCTAAAATATGGAAGGGTTTTCATGTCCCTTAACTTCTTCCTGTGTTTTTGTATTTTGTCACACCATTGGAGATGCTGAGTGAATGTGTCTGCTTTTCCAACTCCAGAACTCCTTCTCAGAGTAGACAACTCCAGCCATTAAATTCTTCCCTCTCCTGGCCTCCAACACTTCAGAGCATTTTCTTCTGCTAAAATGGGACATCCATCCCTCAGAGCCAAAATCCCTCTACAAATGAGTGGGCGGTTGCAGAGAGGTGTCTCAGGCACTGTGAAAGAGGCATTTGTCCAGCTGCAATCTGAGTGACCAAAACACATTCTATTCTTCCCCTGCTGAAACTCAGAGCTTTTGGATGAATCTAAGCTTAACTATTTATAATTGACCTTTGCACAAAAGAACATGAAATTTTTATAGCCTAAATCCTCATTTATTAACTTTACTGGAGTGTAAAATATTGCTGTTTGCTATAAATTTGTACCAGGACAAACAATATATATGCTAATTAGTGGCTGTGCAGCCTTTTGGGGGCGTCTGCTCTCACCAGTCCTTTCCACCAGGCAACAGAGGAGAATGGAACAGACAAATGACAATTGAGAGGTTTGATGCTGTCTGTTCAAACAGTGGGGTCTGAAGAGGTGAATTAATGGTGTTCATTATAACGAGTCCATTTCCTTTTCATTTCCTTTATAAATTAGCCCAGGTGCCATGCTGTGTCCCTGAGAGAGCCCATCAGAGGCAACCTGCTGAGATGCACCTGCAAACCTATCACTGCAGCTCTTTCATCACTCCTGACTCAGCTTTCCCCTTCCTTTGCCTTCCTTCAGCCCACCCATTCATCTTCCCCATTCTGTCACCTCCATCTTCACTTTGCCCTTTTAGACTTCCCCAATTTTCATTTCTTCATTTATTTTGCCTATGTCTCTTTTCCTATTTCCCCTTTTTTCTCACTTCCTTTTATGTTGTCTCTTACTTGGTTTTCCTTACCAAACATTATCCTACTGCTGCTTTGAGGATCTCATTGTTATTTCATAAGCTTTGGATCACCCAAGGGCACATATCTGTAAGGCTCATCAAAACTCAACATGAAAGAGATCCATGGAGGGAGGGAAATAGAGAGTGAGATGTGTTCAGTTTCCCATGGCTGAAGCAGCTATTTCACGCTTAGTTGGCTTTTGGTGACAAAAAATAAGGTGGTGGGGATAATAAAAGGAGCCTGTTGGAAACATCTCAGATTTTCCAGGATCTGCAGCAGCATCTGATTTGCTGTTTCCATGTTTGCACAGGAATATCAGCAAATACAGGCTGGAAAAAAAGAGTGGCAGCCTGGTAGGAATGAACGTGGATGCTCACAACAGTGGCCCAGGGATGGGGAAATGGGAGCCAAGAGCCTTTTTTGGGCTGAGTGGCCACAGGGATCTAAAATTCTGAATCGAGATTCTCCTCGAAATCCATCCTTCCTCCTCTCCTGTTTCCCTGCACCTCTCAGTTCACTCTCTGCAGGATGCAACAGGACACCCAAAGGAGGAGCATCCAAAATTGTAATAAAGCTCAATCATCTCTGAGGACAGCACAAATCACGGGGGGTGTGACCAAGGAAGATCCAGATGTAATAAACCCAATAAAAACGTGTGCATGCTTCCCCTGGAGACAGATTCTGGATGCTGTTTTCACGGAATTTAGACCGTGCAAGGAATCTAATTGAGTTCATTGAATTGTGGGAAATTGCTAGGGATTTTCCATCAAAATATTTGCAAAGTGGCAGTTGGTTTCTATCAAAATAAAAAAAAAAAATCAGCTGAAAAATACCAGCGTCACAGAAATTGCTTCAAGATTTCCTTTGAAGTAGGCAGGTACAAGCCCTACTCTGAAGACTGTGGGAGAGAATAATGTGAGCCAAATATCATTATCATGAGCCAAAATTATATACCTGGAAGATTTTAACTAAAAATAATATATATATTTTTTTTTGCATTTTCAAGTTATCCTTTTTTTTTTTTTTTCTTGCAGCAAAATTGCATTTCTGTTCAACTTTTTCTGCTATCAGTCTTCTGGATACATTGAAATATCTCAGTGGGGAAAAATGTGGCATGTGAACCAGGTCTGTGGTCTGGTATAAATGTTAAATAAAAATATTTCTCTAGAGCCAGAAGCTTTCTGCTTCCTAGGGAGTAATAGAAAACCCTGCCACAAAGCTGTCCTTGGGTATTTGTAAAGCTAAATAAACAACAAAACACTTAATTAACAGAATCTTTGTGTAAAAAACAAAAACCATACCAAAACAAAACAAAATCAGTTCATCAATCTCTTTGCATTTATACATATTGAAGTAAAAATATTCCTGTAATGATTTTTGTTTTCTTATTTTCCTCCATTAGTTTTAACAAACTTTAAATGAATACAACAATATACCAGAAGCTCTGGGGTGTTTAATTCTAGCAGAAAGGCTGCTGAAACCATAGCTTTTGTTTCCTTCTCATTTAAAGACAGGCTCCCACCTAAAGGTTGAGTTTAAGCAGAAAATTATTTCAGTGAGCAGGATGTGGGGTTTGTGGTTGCAATCTGAATTGTTATTATTGATATTTTTAAGCGCAGGCGTCCCCTCCATGGGTCAGTTTACCCGTGGAAGAGGGAGGACGTGACAACCTGAAGCAGAGACAACTTTGGGTGGATTTTCTGTCAGTGCCAGTAGCTTGGGAAGTGTGGTCTGGGTGGAAGAGGAACAATCCATCTCCAGGAGCTCTACTGCAAGGCTCCAAGCAGCCCACAGGGAGAGAGCAGAGGGAACACTGGTCACACCCCCACTGCCTTCAGAGATGATGTTTTAAATTGCTGGTCACGAGAAAAATGATGGGCCAAACGGTGCTGATGAAGCTCATCTCAGCTCCAGCAGAGTTATAGCAGCAGAGATGTCAGCTGTAGCCAGAGCGTGCCCAGCTTTGCGTGTTCAAACAGCATGAGAAGGGCTAAAAATGCATTAGGTTTTTATAAACGTGTTTTGAATTCTCATCTGTGTGACTTGTCTATTTTAAATCTTCAGGATATGCTGGGATCATGGTGGTGGGAAGCTGTGACTTAGGTTTTTTTCTCCAGCTGCATATAAAGAAAAAATAAACAACAGTGCATGCTTTCCTGACCAAAAAGAGAACAGAAAGTATTCCTTAATATACATTGTTAAGAAGAGGGGATTTATGTGAGAAATCAAAGCAAGCTGGGCCCATTGGGCAATGTATGAAGGAGGAGATGCTGTGTGCAGGGCAGTGCCATGGAAGAACATTCCCATTAATCTCAGTGTCATGATACTCTCTCCAGTTTCCTCTCACTGGAACTCTGATTTACATGAAGGCAACCTGGGGATCTCTGTGATCACAGAACAGTTTGGGCTTGAAGGGACTTTAAGGATCATCTAATTCCAACTCCTTGCCATGGATGATCTTATTGGCATTTCTTTTCACAGCCTCAGCAGGGAGATGAATTGTTAATGATCCAAATTATCACCCTCAAGAATTGCACAGGCCCAAATCACAGATGTGGCCCTGGCAACTTCAGTCCCTCCATTGTGTCATTGACTTGGTGTTAGCTGCTACATTAAATTCATCAATAAAGAATTTAAAAGATCTTCCTTCCATCCTTTTTATTGTCATATAGGAACTGCATTATTCACATGTCTGGATGCTTAAGCGTAACCTGAGTTTTATGATCACTTTCATTCCATTTTTTTAAGGCAAACAATATATCAGTGAAGGCATCATCATAAAAATATTGACCCCGTTCATACCTGGCATAAAATGCCATTGATTTCAGTGGGGTTGTGGGATTTGGCTCACTCCTATAAACATTTCCCACGAAGTCGTGCCTCAAACCCTCCTTACTCGTGCCTTACACAGCCAGGTGCAGCAGCAAAGCCATCAGGACATTTTCCTGTGCTGGGCAAGCTGCTGATTCAAACCTTTCCCTAGCTTTTTGCAACTCTCCTGCTTCACCTCCTCCTGGGATGGCGTGCTGGAGCCAGGGCAGAGTTGGATGCAGCAAACATGAGGCCATGGGAAGCATCCTTCAGCCCAGCTCCCACAGCTCTGCCTCCCTCCACACCTGAGGCAGATGAATGTCATGTCAAATGCTTTCTCACTTGCTTTCAGTTGCAGAAAGTGGCCTTTAAGTGTAGTTTTATCACCAGCCAAATTAATAATGGCTAAGACTGGGGCAGCTCAGGCAGCCCCGGAACTCGGCAGCGTTTCTGGATCACATTCAGCACCTGACAGGCCTGGCAGCAGTGCCCAGCTCTGAGTGCTGTGACTGAAGACACTGCTTGCCTTGACTTGTCCCACACAATGGCTTTGCTGCACTGCTAATATTTGAACAATGTGTTTGCCAATTACGTTAATAGGAACAAGACCCCTGGAGCCCCAGGAAAAGGCTGAGTGAGCCCAAAGCACAAGAGATGCTGCTGCTCTGGCTGCTCTGCACACACCCCTGCTGCAAGGCAGGAAAAGGCAGAGTTTTCTCTCACATCTCCATCTCTATGGACAAGACCAGCAGGAATGATGCTCCTCTTTGCAAAGGACATTGTGTTTGCAGCTCCTTTTCACTTCAGATCAGACCTGGGATTTCTTCTCCAGGGAGAGCTTGAGAGCACGGCAGCGCTTCCAGCTCCAGAGCACACACACCCACGTCCTCATGCACATCCTGACATTGGAAATTGGCACAGACCTTCCCACTGCTGTTCTTGTGCAACACAAAATGCTGCACAGCTGGTTTCATGGCATTTAAAACTCCCATTTGGAGCCATCCAGGAGCTCAGCCTCACCGACACAGATGTGCTCATAAAGCTGTCATCACTCATTGCCACACACTGCCACCACAGGGCCCAGGTCACTTCTCCAGGAAGGGGACAGCCACTTTCACCTGGGCTCCATCACACCTCTGGATGTTGTTAACATCCTTTTCAATCCCTGAGACAGCACTCCTGGCTTCTTCAAAGTAGCAGAAAATCCTCCTGCTATGCCAAAGTTCACAGTCTCCCTGTCTTGTTTCAGGTCCAAATACACATCCATCTCCAGCCATCTCCTAAATTATACCTGAGCAGCTTCCATTTGTTTCCTTCTGAAGCTGCTCAAAAATTGTGGGTTTAAAAGTTCACCTCCAACCTGGCCATTATTGGCTTTGCTTCCACTTAGGAGAAACTGTGAGCAACAGGAGCAGAGAGGGGCAAGTGAGAGTCAGAGAAGGAGTAAACAAATTAAATGCCAGCAGAGCTCTGAAAGGTATTTTCAAGCCCAAATAAAAAACACATCTTGCCCTTTCAGCTCAGATAATAAATAGGTGGTTTTGTTTGTGTTTTTTTTCTTTTTTTCCATTTTTTCCTCCCCTTTTAATGAGTCATCTTAAGGGAGCTCAGTAAGGTGGTTGAGGAGATGGAGGTGAAATTGCAGCAAAGTGACAAACTAAAATGAAGAGTACCAAGATCTGGCAGGCTGCCCTGTCCATGGCATTACTTCTCCCTCAAATGAATTCCTCTTGCCAGTGTTTCCCCTTGTCTGTCCTCCTCTCCCAGGCTCTCCTCTCTCCATAAATCAATCTTGCATCTCTGTGCTTTGGTCCTACATCCTTTATGCTTCCTCTCTACCTCAGGCTAATGCTTCTGGTTTTCACAACCATCTCTGTGCAGATTTTTTCCATCAAAATCCTCTGTTCCAGTCGTTCCCTCAGTTCCTGAGATGCCTCACTTCTTCCCTCCCCTACTCATGTTTTTTATCAGCAACATCATGGATTTGGCAGCTTTGTCTTTGCATTAAGGCCTTTCAGAGATTCCCTCTGACTGCTCATTTCATCCCATAATACTATTTTCTGTCATTTTATAGTTTCTTCTGTGTTGTCACCTCACACAGGCTGCCCTTCCCCTTCAGCCCACACTCATCCCTCCATGCCCCTCACAGCTCTTCTCCTTTCAGCCATTCAGACTCAGTCTTTTCTATATTCCAGCTGGAAACACCCTTCTGCTTCAGGCTCTGCTGGTTTGCTGGTATTACATGCACCATCACGCCACACTTTTCTCTCTGGAGCTCACCAAAGGCATCTCCTGGGTGACCTCAGGCTCAGCTCTGCTCTCCAGAGCTGTGTTCTGAAATCCCAGCACATACATAAGGGAATTTCTTCCCTCTCATGATCTCTCTCCCAGTGGTCAGCTCCTGTAGCGTGAGATTAGGGGAAATGGGAGGTGTAAAACCTCACTTGGAAGGGAGATGTAAACAAACCCCAGTGAGGACAGGACTGGAATTCCCTGGTGAGCACGAGGAGCAGCTGGACAAGGAGGGTGAACATTCAGCACTGCTGAAGGGAGGGGTCAGGCAAGAGTCCAGAGGGGGATTGCAGAGAAACAGAGTTAGATACCTGGCAGGTATATACAGATATATAGTTGTATTGGTAGATACAGAGATATAAAATATATTGACAGATTCTCTCCCTTTCTCCCACTGGACTGCATCAGCTTTAGCTGGGCCAAAGAACAAACTTCAACTGCTCCAAGAACAGCAGCACCTCTGCAGCCACATCTCAGTAGCCCAAGTGACAGTGGGCTTGGGGACTCAAAAGTCCACATATGCCTCAGGAGACCTTGTTTGCAGCCTTATTTCTTGTACATCTTTAAACTCCTGAGAGCAAAGGGCAGCTGTACAGAAGGGTTTCTATAGACCCCACTTTAAATGCCAATAAAAGACCCCTGTGAGAGGCTGCAGTGAGAGGAATTCAGATCAATGTCATGCTGGGAGCAGCTTGCTTGAGAGCAGGAGGAATGGAAGGCCATTATGCTTTTCTGAAGGTTTAATTTGGAAATATTCTGAATAAACCATGACACCCTTCTTCATCAGGGCACTTCATGCAGGAGTAAATAACTTGTCACAACTCCCTTACTCTGAGTTTTTCCACAGCCATTTGCAATCCAGGGAAGGAAGGGTTACATCCCCTCTCCATCCTTCACAATGAAGTGATTTGGTCACCACGTCCTGCTTTGCAGCCAAAGGAAACTTTGCATTCCCTTGCTGCTGGGAGCAGCTGGTCAGTGCTGTGAATGAGTGGACTCATCACTGCATCCTCCAGAGCCTTGCAGATGTCTGAGAACCTTCTCAGGAGCCATGGGGAGCACGGAAAAGTGAAGCTGCAGCATTTTCGTTTGGAGCTGCTGTTCTTTCTGCAGTCACCTGTGGAAGGGAGAAGCCCTCGTGAGGCTGGAGTCCTCAGGGAGCCTCCACAAACACCAGGACACAGGCCGATGGCCAGGCAGCATTTCAGGAACAGGGCAGGCCCAGCCTGTCCCACTGTCCCAAGGGATGGACACTCCACACCTGCCCCTTGGGGGCTCTCTGGGCTGGACACCAGCAGGAATTTCCCTTCCCACAAAGCATTTTGGGGATATTTTCATCAAGGAGCAGCTGAAGGAGCTGCCCTGCCCAGAGCTGCTCAGTTTGGTGCTGTCTCAAGAAGCTGCCATTCCATCCCCTCAGCTTTTCATGCAGTGCCTGCCACAGACCCCTCTGCCCTCCTCCTCCCAGCAGAGACTGTGCCAGCTCTGAGCACCAGAGGGTTCTGAAAAACCAGACTGGGCATCTCACCAGACAATTGAGACGCCTGCCATTAAAACCAGCCACTAATTAAATTTCCCTCTGGATTTAATATCAACTATTGCATGACAGGCATCTTCAAGAGCCTCTCCCTGACCTCCTCCCAGCCACCAACCAAAACAGATGTCTTTCCTGCAAAGGGTTTCCCTTTGCACGGGGACAGAACAGGAGGGGGAGGAGGGGAAAAAAAGTTTAAATGGAAAGAAATATAAATCCTGAAGCCTTGCACATCACTAACCATAGCAACAGCACCTCAGTGCTGCCATCTCCATCCTCGCTGTGCTTCTCCCTTCATTGTGCTGTGTGTCACCACAGGGACCGTGGATGTGCCTCTTCATTATTGTGGCTGCTTTCAACTTTGGAGGGAATTCCGTGATATTACTTGGTATTCTGAAAAATCCCAGCCCTTGGAGTCATGTTACTTTGTATGAATCAATTCAAGCTTTCCCATCTTGTCTTAAAAATACATTAATATTTGATTGCTTTTAAAGATGATTCTTACAGGCCTGCAATTTTCAAAGATAAGTAAGGCAATTTAAACAGAGACAGAGCAGAAATTTATAGAAACTCTTCTTATTTACTAATCTTTTGCATAAAATATCATTTTCCTAATAATGAACTTTTAAATTTTTTGTGAATTTGCCATTTTGTTGGGGCTGGAAGTGCTACTACCAGTTGTGACAAGTTCAATGTACCACAGTAAATCCTAGCTGTAGTAATAAAGATTAATGAATAAAATAGGATCATAGCCCACAAAATGGGCTCATTCAAAACACCACCCAGAGCTCCTGGATTCTGAGAATGAACCTGAAGGCCAGGGGAACCTCGAGCAGGGAAACTCCTCATGTGCAGACAGGGCAGTGGGATTGGCAATTTAAGCAATCCTGGAGACAGCAGTGGAGATTCTGTGACATCCCAGCCACCTTTCACTCTCTGGAAATGATTAATTATCCCCTTAAAAGTAGGTTTCACCTGCTGGCTGTGTGTCCACAGGAAGCTGCTGTGTGAGCCCTGCTCCTGTGCATGCTGTCATGCTCTAATCCTAAACAAACCTTCAGGTCAATGATAACATCCATCAGATGACCACACAACGTGAAAATCCATCGCAGGGTGTATTTTTTTTTAGCACTGCTATTGAATAAATTAACCAGGTAGCACAGTGGTAACCTTGAGATAAATTATTAGGTGATTTTATTTTTTTATTTGGGAGGGGGGGAAAAATGACACTGTTTTATCATATTTATAATAAAAGTCATTGACATAATAAAACACTGCCATCACATCAGTATTCATTTCTGCAAATAGAGCTCTGACGTTTTATAATATTAACATGTGCTATAAATGTCACTGATATATTAAGATTCTCAGTCTATCTAACCAAAAATATAGAGAGATGACTGAGGAAGAGATGACTAATTCTAAAAGATTAAAGAGAACATTTTCCCATGCAATTAAATAATCTGCTGGTGATTGTGAGCTCAGGGTAACACACAAAAGTCCAATTCTGTGATCGTAATTGTTACCAGCAGCACAGAGTGGCCTGCAGCCCCGAGCCATGGGGATATTGGGAAACGTCAGGAGGGATGAGAGCTGATGAGCTGGGCAGGCTGTGCATGTGTGTTGGGTTGTAATACAGGATGTGACCACCAAAAGTATCTATTCTATCACCGTCTGTT
>VRYO01002223.1:2057095-2117754 GCA_009812075.1 Sialia sialis
CCCAGCACATTTTGGGAGGAAATCCAGAATAAATTTACATCTAATATTAATAATAATTTAATCAATAATTATGAACTCGTTTATTCTTCAAGTTCAAATCCAGAATTTCATCCCATGATGTTTGCATTACATCTGGAACTTCTGTCTCACTATTTTTATCAGAAGCAGCTATTTGTGTTTTGAACAAGGTCAATATAGAATTTTTGCACCAGCACAGTTTGCGGCTCAGTTATGGAGACTTTTCCTCTTTTACCCGACAGTTAAAGCAGTGCAGCACCTGAAATACATTGCCTGGCAGCTGACACATCAGTATTAATTATTTTTCCTCCTCCATGGAAATTGCATCTATTTATACAATACGTAGTTTCCCTAAAAAGCTTACTGCAAAAGGGTGGGAGTAAAGAAGCAAACTGTAAATCATTTTTATACATCTATATCTATGGATATATCTGCATATCCATATCTATCTGCCTATCAATCTTTCTTAACCTCCTGTTTTCCACTGAGATGCTGACATCTTCAAAATGCTTTTATCAGCTCCCCAAATGAATATCACAGACATTGCCAAATTTCAGTTCACAAGAGAGAAAACGTGTGTACTTTATTTTATTCATTTATATTCAGGGAAACAGTGCTGGTGTAATTATTCCTGCATAGCTAGAGGGGTAGGGAAGGCCTAAATAAATGTATTCCTAGACAATTGGAGTAACGAGTTTTAATTAGTTTTGCAGCTTCTTCTAGTTCTGTTTTGCCAGTGTTGCAGCTCCTGCTCTTTGACTGGGAGCAGGCAATGGGAACTAAACCAAATAATCAAGTTATACACACACCTTGTTGACCTTCAACAGTGACATCCTTAGTTACTACAGACTGGAGCATTTGTTTAAGTGTAATTTGATCATGGGAGTCCTCCTGGGGTTCCTGCTGCTGCAGGACTTGAGAGGGGTCTGGCAGGGGTTATTTGTGTCACTTGTCAGGGTTTCCTCTCCCAGGAGTCCCAATTACAGCCGTGGCAGGGAGGTATAAATTTAAATCTCCAGGCTCCACGTTCTCTGCAGATGAACTCATTGGTACCCACAAGAACTGTTCCCATTATAAAATATCACGTAAAACGACAGAGACCTTGGATGGCTGAGAGCAGAAAAAACAATAAACATCCCACAGAGATGAAATGGATTTCTTCTCCCCCTCCTGCCTTTCCTTTTTGCTCCAAAATACAGTAATGGGGAGTGTTTGGATTGCAGGGGCTGCTGGGGCCATGGGCAAGAGGAGGAGGGAAGGAGAAGCACAGGCAGCAGAAATGGAGATTTTGTACTTACTAAAGCAAGTTATTTTTCAACCTGCACACAGCTCGAAAGTTCACCACTGAATTATTAAGTGTGGCAGGCTTAGAATCTGCTTCAGCAAATAACAGCTATATTTCTTTGGGAAAGCAGGGGAGCCCAAAACTTGGGACTGTGGGAACGCAGAACAACTCCAGTGTATGGAGCAGAGCCAGAGCCTTGACATCATCCCCAGGAGGAGGTTTGTGACCCAGAGCACTTCACTTTGTCACTGTCCTTCCCCCACTGGGGGCTGCTTGTCTCCTGCCTCAGCCTGGGGGAAGAAGGGATCCTCTTGGAGCTGGCAGCAGGAGAAGACAGAACAGATCAGAGGAACTGGGCTCACGTGAAGACTCCTCCTCTAAAGAAAAGTTCAGGATTAATGGACTGGGATACAAAAACAAGGCGATGCAGCAAATCTTGCATTTAGGTAAGTGTTGCCAAAAAAATCCCATTTTGCAAACAGAAAACACACAAACATCCACATCCCTGTCCAAATGATGTGAGGGGCAGAAATGCCACCTCCTCACCCTTATCCACACACTGCACCTGGTTAAACCACTGCATAATAACACACCCTGCTGGTCCTACAAACCTTTGTCTGTTTATTCTCTGGCTGCAGGTGCAGCTCTTCCCATGGCTGACCTGGCAGCAGAGCCCCTCAAGGTTTCAGTGTGGTTACACCACTGGAATGAGAAGAAAGCTCCGAGCTGCTCTCGCAGCCGAGCTGCAGGCTCAGGCCAGCACCACTGAGAAGATGCTGTTTGATTCACACTGTGAAGATTCCTCTTGCCACTGAAGTGCTGAAGACTTAATTATGTTTTTAGATGATAGCTTAGATCCAGGAGCACAAGCTGCATTGTACAAACAAGGGAGCTGACTCAAGCAGACACCCGAGACAGCCCAGCCCAGCCCCCTGGCAGCGATGATTGCTTCCCCTGCGAGATTAAAAAGTGAAGCAACACGAAGGGTTAGAGTGTTTCACAATGAATTCTGATTTATCAAACATGATTAGTGGATTATGAATATGGATGTGATTTCTAAAACCAAAAGAAAGTTTGTGTGGTTCATCCTTCTTTAAAAGATTAATTTAAACTCAAGAAGCTGTAACAGCCATACAAGCAGATTGTGTGAAAGTCAGGAAATACAGGAAAGGAGTGAAGGAGGAGAAAAATCAGGTGAGCTCTAGCAGATCAACAGTGCCCAGGGATTTACTGGAGTCTTGTACAATTAAATACAGCTTAAGAAGAGAGCAGAGTTGTCTAAAACATTTTGACATTCATTATTAACCCTTGTGCTTTAATTTACTCCCAGATTGCAGAAGCTCAGATTGGAGGGAGGGAGCTCTATCTCAGCCACGCTATTTATCTTTTCTCCTTTTCCCCCAGACACAGCCCTCAAGGTGTGGCATCAGTTCCATCTGCAGGAACCTCAGTGGAGGTTTTTTAGCACAGACTTCCCAGAGGCCAGCAATCCTCCAGCTGCTCCAGCTGGCCTTGGAGCTGTGGTGCAGCAGGAGAGGGGAAGAAAGGAGCAATCAAGGTCAAGAACAGGCCCAGTGCGGCTCTAGCAGGGCTGCCTGGAGATGAAAAGATGCTGTTTTCCAAGAGTGGAGCTAAGTGTGAAGTGTAAAATCTCTCACTGAAGGCTGGCGATAACAATTTGAGAGCTGGCTGCAAACCCTTCATGTCCTGGACACTGGAGAGGTGACCATGGCTAAGCCAAAATTCCAGGTTTTCTGCCAAAGGGAGAGTGAGTCTTGTTCTGAGAGCAGCACGTTGGTGAGCTGTGGACAGGAATGAAGAGCTGCTCCTCTGTGTGAGCCTCTCAGCCCTCCAAGGATCCCATTTCCTAGGAAGTGCTCCGGAAAAGCAGAGAAGGTCTCTGCTCATCTCCATGGTATCTGAGTGTCTCATTTATTATAGAAACAAACAACTCATTTCAGAGACAAGTTAAGGTTGCTAAGTGACAACAATGTACTTACTTATCACATCATTTGCAAAGCCCTCACGCTTAAAAACAGGGAAATGAATGATTAAGGACTCCTGAAACCTATACTGCCCACATAATAAATATATGTTTTTAAGCAAAGTACAAAGAAGCGCACTTTTTATTTTGACAAAACAACCTCATGCTTAACCTGTGAATTGTTTTCTTATTTTTTTCCTCTTCTATGTGGCATTTTTATTTCATTGAATTTGGTGTACAAACATTTTCTTTTAAAGAAAGACTAACCATTAGTTAGTTGAAGTATTTCTAAGTACCATTACTGTTAAGTGATACTGAATTTGCAATAAGTGAATATGGCTCCATTTTTATACTAAAACAAAAACCAAAACAAAATATTTCCATAATATTGTTTGTCTTGAAATCAACATTCTTTTGTAGGTGTGTTTCACATTTTTAGAAAGGATTTGTTTTCTATTTAAATTCAAGAAGTGATGATAGAAAATTATCTCTCTTGGGTCAGAATTAAGATTGTGGAGGAATCTTATGACACATTTCACTGTGTTTGACAAAACAATTTAGGTGAAACACAAGTTCATCCAAAGTCAGGAAGAACTTTGAGGTTGCCTTTGGATGGGTCAGGATTTCACCCTTTACATGCTTTATGTAGGGAATAAAAGATGTATGATGCTGTTAATTATTTATCCCCTGGCTTTTAAGCACTTGTGTTTTGTACCTAATGCAATGGGGCTGAGGGAGCAATGCTGGTACTCCATTGTGACTTGTTGGAGGAACAAAACTGCTGTTTGTTTCAGGATTCCCAAGATCACTCAGGTGTTTATTTCTGCCCTTCTGGTTTTTATTTTTGTGGGGATGAACTGAAATCCAGGACAGCTGGAATCATTTGTAGCTCAGAAAAGTGTGAACCTACACCACTGGAGGAAGCTCCCATGTGCTGGAAGCCTAAATGGGATAAACTCAAGTTTTGGCCAACTCTTGTTGAGCTGATAATCACAGGAACCCAAAATCTTCTTGCACTGCTGTTGAAATTGCTGAGGATGAGATTTCCCACAGGGACATGGATACATGCAGGATCCTGAGCAGTGATATTTTTCATGCCTCTATCCAAGCCGTGCTGTGGTTGAGATTTCCAGGCAGCCAGAACGTAAAGGAGAGGGCAGATTTTCAAAATCACTCCCTTCCCTCATCCCTGCAATTACAGCACTGGCAAGGAGAGTTGAGAAAGGATTCAGTGCTCATTGAGCTGTGCTCTCTTGAAAAATGTGACCACTTGCTTGGAGGTCTAAATGGGAGCTGGGTAATGTCACTTTGGTTGCTGGAAGAATTAGTCAATGACAGAAGGCCAATCACAGCAGCTCTTCTCCATTAGCTTCATCTTTCCTCCAACAATATCAATTATGGAAGCTCTAGCCCAAGGTTTCAAATAACAGCTATTTCTCTACAATGTTATTATTTTTTGCACATAAAAATGCCTTTTGCATGAACCACTGTCAAGGTCTAATCTGATCTATTTATCTGTATTTAAAAGGCACTTATCTTCTGTAGCACCTAAGAGCTCCACATGAATTAATAGACAACACTCATCCCAATACCACTGAAAAATCTCCTGGACTAAAATCTTCCCTCTTGGATCCCAGGGAAAATGAAAAGCACTATTAAGAGCACAGCCACGGAGGGATCCAGACAAACACCATGTGCCAAAAGCTGCTGTCAAAATTCTTGTAGTCCCAGGGGATTTGGCACCAGCAGGGGTTTGTTTCCATCCCAGCACTGCTGTTTGCCTCCCCTGTTCAAGGTAAGACCTGGCCTCCTCTTGGTGTCACCTTCTCAACATGGGTGGTGTCCCCAGGCCAAGAGTTTCTTGACAGAGACCCTGATTCCCTCCAGATGTGGGGTTTCTACAGCAGAGGAAGGAATTCTGAATCCAAATGTGTCCTGCAGCTCCCCCAAATTGGCCCTGCAGCTCCTAGGTGCCCACAGTGCAAACTGGCATGGGTGTGAGGTAGCCAAGTGTTGCCTTCCCCTATAACACACCCGGAAATTCTCCCTGAGGAAACCATGAACCTTTCACTGCATCTGGGACTGGGAGATAGAAAAGGGAGATCAGGAAAATCCAGGTTCCTGTGCTTGGGGAGGGCAGGCAGCAGTTCTGGAGGAGGCTCTCCAGAACTCTGAAGGTTCACTCTGGGCTTGCTCAGCCCTGCTGTGATTCAAGAGGCTCAGTCTCCAAACAAACAAGGATTTAACTGAGTCATAACTAAAGCCAGCACCCGCATATTCCTCCTTCCAAAGGATTTGTCTAGTTTGTATTTTTAGGATTAGATTTGCCTCTGATGAGTAGTTATGGCACAGAATGGAGAGAGATGTGTCTTCATGTTTAACAGTGCCTTATCCTTTTCACTCTCCACCCCAGGCAGAATTTTCCAGCCAGCAAGGGGCCCAATGCCCCTTTCTCCCAAATTCTGCCTCTAGACTGTGTGGTATGGTTGGACAAGAGTGAAGGAAAAGTGGAAAGGCTTTAACACAGCAGCATATAGATATATTTTAAACACCAAACCAGAATAAATTTCCAGCTCTCCCTTTCCTTCATCCTTAATTTCCCTAAATGAGGCACTTTCTGTGATGAATTCTCCCCAGGCAAAATAAAACCAGGTTTTCTTCTGATTTTAGCTGCCTGGGTCAGGCCCAAACTGCCTGACAAGGCCCATACATCTCAGGGCAGGCAGAAGTGATGGGGGAACTGGGAAGAGGGGGAGCTGGACAGCACAACAGGAAAATGAAATTCTGCATACAGAAAGGAGAAAATGGATAGGTTTTGGTGAGGGAGAGATAAGGATGTTTCAACTGCCAAATTCCTCCTGAGAAGTGGTGCTGTGTGGGAGAGAGGAATGGCTTAATGAGAGGTGGAAGAAAAAGATGTTCTAATAAAGCCCAGGCTGAGTTCTAACGCAAGTATCCCACCCCAGCTGAACGTGGAGCAGGTTCTCAGCTGTGAGAGAAGGCCCTGTTCAGAGCAGCTGTCATGCAATCTCCTAATTGGAAATGACTTGGATTCTGTCTCAAACCACAAAGCCCTGAATTAGGCAGCGCAGCCTCCACCAGGAAGCATCTGCTGCCACCTCCAATGCAACAGTTCAGCCCCCAGGAGTGCCCCTTCCATCCACAGCATCCTGGGCAGCTCAGGGGCAGAGGGAGCCCAGGGAGAGGCAGGAAGAGGGAAACAGCCCTGGGATGCCATGGAAGGGTTTAGAGCAGGATGGAGGAAGGGGGAGATGGAGGAATAGCTCATTCCAGAGCACTGTTTGTGGCTGTTCCAACATCACATGCCATGAAGGAAAGATTGCTGGAATTAGTGCTCTTTGATGATTATGTTCATGGCTCCTTTGTGCTGCTCATATGTGGGTGTAAAATTAAGTTGGGGTTCATTTATTTACTTCTGGTTTTGCATCATGAGGAGGAATGGAAAAAGGAATGACAGTAGTAAAGGAAAAAAAGACCAGTTGAACTTCTGAAGTATTTTTGGTAGGGAAGGTTATCTGGAGCAAATGGCAATTGAAGATATTTGTAACAGGAAGGAGTGAGTGCCCACTGAGCCTTGATGGGTGGGGTGTGAATGAAATGTTTGCTTGTGGAAGGACAGGAGTGCTGAGCGAGCTGGGGCAGCAGGTCACCCTGGCATCATGGATTGGCTTCTTCACATCTCCCTGTGGGCTCACGTGCCACATTCATCCCTCAAGGGTTACAGCTCCACACCACCAGCAACATCCCACTGCCCTCCGTGCCTCTTTGGGCCGCCCAGATGGAAAGCTGGGATGGAAAATGTGAGTTTGCAAAGCCTTCTGTGGCCGGTGCAGCACAAGCAGACCCTTCCAGGCTGTGTTTTGTGAACAAGCAGGGGGTGAGTGCTGCTTTGGAAACCACAGGCCCAGACTCCTACACAGACATCACCCTGTAGGGAAGAGGCTGAGAAGAAATCAAGTGATTACTACAAAATGTGCTGTGCACAGTGCTCTGCAGTACCTTCCCCTCTGCATGCTCCAGGCTTCCATCCATCCATCCATCCATCCATCCACCAAAGTACTGAAATCCTATAAATGGGGATTGCACACAGCATATGAAGTAATTTTTACAGCTGAATAGAAGTACAGAGTTAACAGATGCTTTTAAAGCACATTCATCTAACCTGGGTGCCTTGGAGCCATTTTTGCTCCAGAATTGCTCTCAGAGGCTTTTCGTCCTGGAACTTGGGATACTAAAGACACCACAGAGAAGTCTGATGTCTCTTGCTAACAAATTGGATCAAATTGCCTGGGTGCTATGTGCCTGGGGCAGATGCTGCAGTGAAGAAGTAAAACACTTGGGAAAACCTGATTCCCCTCTCTGTGATTTCTGCACGATGCTGGGCTGTGAGATGGAGGAAAAGGGGACTTTGCTGGCATTTCTTTAGAATTTAATAACTAGTGAGTTATTCCAGCCTTCCTGTGGAAGTTTCACCCTTTTTGCTTCCTACCCTGCATCTTAATTAGCTGAGCAGGTTGCCTGCCTGTCCTGTAGTGTGTGAAGTTCAGCACTTAACAAAAACAGAAGTGATTTGTTTTCCAGGCCTCTTGAGGACACCAGCTTACTCCTCTCTCAGCTTCAGCCAAGAGGAAGGGATGGAGAGCCTTGCTTTCCTGTGTTATCCCAGCACTTGACACCTCTGATGAGACCAAGGCTGCTTTGTCCTTCCCACTGTGGCCCTGTGACCTGAGAGATGTCCCTGTCTGTAACTGGTTACTCAGCACGGAACAGGAGAGATGGGAAAAGGAGAGGCAGGATCAGCAGACTCTGCCATCACAAAGAGGGCTGGAAATGTGGCTCCTGAGGCACAGGCTGGTTTTTAAACCCTCAAGCACCACTGTCTCTTAGGCTGTCAAGATCTGCTCACAGCAACACCGCAGGGTTCCCTTGCCCAGGAGTGGTGCTGCCTGTCAGAGGCTGGGAGAAGGGAAGAGAATCTGGAATTTACTGGAATTTACAATTTACTGTGTCCTGTGGATGCTTGTATGCAGAACTCACTTTTTTCCCCACTGAAATGTAGTAATTTAAAAAATGTTCTCATCAGCTCCCCAAGTAAATATCAAACCAATTGTGAAATTTGTGTTCACAGGGGAGGGGAGAAAATTACTGACTATCCCCAGTGCCAAATGGCAGCAGGGCACCTTTGGGGGAAAGCTGTTCTGGTTGATGTTCTAGAGGAGAGAACAGGAACACTGGGGATATTTGGGGCTAATTTATGGCTGCAGGGGGAAGCAATTTACAGCTCTGTACCTGAACCCTCTCTTGATCCATCTGATCCCAAACTGGCAGCCTGAGGTTGTGTGTTTATGCTCATGAGGATCCATCTTTTCCTCACTGCAGTGGAATTTAGGCCAATGTACATAGGGTACCTGTGTTTCCTTTCCTTTTCTTCTTCTGAATCCTAATCCAATCTCCAGTTCATGCAGTTCAGGGTACTGCTTTCCCCTCCAGGCCTCTGTTCCATAGATCACACTAATCCCATCCATAAATTAGTTCATTTAATGAACATCAAGCACAAAACAAACAGCATGATGGTGTCTTTACCTGGCCATAATCCTGAATCAATACCATTTCACTCTTCTGTCTAAATCAGCCCTGATGATCTGCACCACATTTAAAGTGCTAATGGTCCATGGTTAAGTGCTTTAAAGATGGGATCTTGATGGGGGATTGGGGCATTTTCTGCCTGTATATGTGAGATTACCAGAATTCCAACAGCTCTCCCACACTACAGACCATGTGTGGCCTCAAAGTCCTCATCATCAGGAAACTGAGCTTTCCTGTCCTTGCTAAGAAAAGCTGATGAGGGAGACATGCTTAGGAAAAGCCTGGAAAAAAAAAATCTTTGTAACTATAGCTGGGTTAGAGGTCAATTTTTTTGTTTGCTGTAAAAATAATTTCAGGGTGCAGGAAGATTTTCACAAATTTGTTTTGACTCCCTCAAATAGCTCATCTGGAAACAAGAGCAAATAAGACAGGTAATATCCCATTCTGGCATTTTAGAAATGAAGAGCCTCTTCAAAAGAAAACAGGGTTTTCCTGTTATCCAAATTGTATTTGTCTTGAGCTTAAGGATTCCCAAGGATGAAAAGAACTTTATGCTTAATGGAAAACAAATTTTTTCAACTGAGCCAAAGAGAAATTCTGCTTTCAGAAGGAATGACTAGGCAGGCAGGGAAATGAATAATCTCTGTTGGTTTGGGTGAATACTCAGCATTTGTTTTACCCCCTTTTTTAGCCCAGGAAAGCACAAGAACAGCTTTGCAGGCACTGCTCCTAAAGGATGCCCTATTCAAGGAATCAAGGAGTTTTGAGGCACAAGGCACTGTTATTTTCTCCTTTATCCCTCCACAAACACACAGAAAACAAGCTTTATAAATCAATCAGACACCAAGGACAGAATTTTTTCCCGAGACATGCGTGCCTCATGCCTCGTTCTTAGGGACAAGGCCTTGGTGTTTGTGATTCCATCTGGGTGTGACTCATCCCCAGCAGGGATGTGGCAGGGAAATCACTTCCCATTTGGGAAAATCCTGAGTTAACCACACTCGACAGGAGTGTGAGGACAGAGCTGGCGGCCCTGAGCCACTTGTTAGTCACAGAAGGTTCTGGAATGTCACAGTTCTGTTATGAGCATCAGCAGAGGTGACAAAAGACTGGCAAGTCTGGGAGGCAGAGCAGAGCCCAGGAAATCATTCCCAGGACTCTGCAATTTCCCCCCTCAGACACTTTCTGAGGGAGGAAATTACAAAGTGGGAAGAAGCATTTTTTGTGCAGGCAAATATTTCCTTCATCCCCTGCTGTCTTGTCCTGTTCTCTAGGAAAATTAAATATAACATGAGGAGTTCAATTTTAACGAGATCTGGAGATCAGTTATGAAAAATTTTAAGCAAAATTGTAGTCACTTGCATTATCCATATCATTTCTCTTTGCTACCAATCAAACTGTAAAGACAGCTACTATGCTCCTCATAATAATAATAATAATAACAGTATTAATACTACTACTACTAATAATAATAATAATAAGAGAAAGTAAATAAAGGATATTAGTGCTTTTCACCACAACTTCCTACCAACACTTCCCTGCTAATTTTAAGAAGTGTCCGAGCAGAAAAATTGATGTGAGATTGGCACATATACAGTGTCCTGTGCTCAGGAGATAGGAACAACACCAGATTTTATTAATCTTAGAGTCTCATAGACCACTGTACCCATCCCAATATTCCTGCAAAGCATTCAACACCCTCAGCACAACTTGATGCAACATTCCCCACCTGCATGCAGTTCTGGATGGGCTCCTGCTGCCAGAAGAAAAGCCCAGGCTCCGTAGCCAGGGAATAAACTGGTAAAAAGATGAAAAAAACCAGGAAGCTGACATGCAAATCTGTGCTGAGCCATTGGTTATTTGGACTCCTTGTGGCTGTCAACTCACTTGGAAAAAGGTGACATTGTAGGAAATTGCAATAGACGTCTCAAGCAGAGTTTTTCTGAGCAAAAATAAATGCACAATGGGGAAGGAAGCCAAGGTTGAGCCATGATGGGTTGTAGCAAACTCTGCTGGCAGCACTCCTGCAAAATGGATATACAGGGAATGCATAGGAGCAAAAGCACCTTGGCTTGATATGTTCCCAGAGGTGGAAGAAAAACCTCAGCCTTCCATCATCATTTCAGAATGCTCAGCTGGAGTTCCTCCCTCCACTGGCCAAGGTGGATCCAAGTTGATTCTGGTTTCTCATCCTTTCCTTCAGGCTCAGAGACACCCTTGACTCCATTGCTCTCTAGCCATGGGTCACTTGGATATTTGGAGGTGGTTTTTGGACACCCCTCCTTGAAAAAGTTCTCAACTCGGAGGCAGAGATATGGGAAGGAACATAAAGGGCTCTGACTCTATTCAGCTGTTACCCACCCTGATTAATTTTCCAGCTAATGACTCTCCAGACATGTTGATGTATGGAGCTCTGTCAGTGACAAAAAAATTGAACTTTTACTAATTAAGTAGAACATCTTCATAGGGTGAAAGGTTTTGCTAACGAAAGTAACTCACAAAGAATTATGTTGGCTGGAGACTGCTGCTGAGAGCCAGCAGGGAAGGGAGGGAGAGCAGGATAAACCACTCACTGCAGCTGCCAGGCCAAGATCTCAGTCCCAGGCTGTCTCTGCACAGAGACCCTCAGTGTCACCCTTCCTGTGTCACAAGCTCCCTGACTGAATTTGGATGCTGTTCAGTGGAGCAGCCTGGCCCAGCCCAGCACTGTGAGCTCTTTGTGGCAGTCTGTGTGTGAGGACTGTTGGGGGTAAGGGGGGTGGATCTACTCTTTCCCTTGGTAAAAAAAGTTGAGAATTTTTCCCATTATCATGTTAAAGAGCTAGCAGGGCAGCGCTGGAGTTGTTAATTGCTCAAGACAAAGAAATGGGATAGACTGCCTTGATTGCTGGTGGGGGAGGTGGGGGTGGAGGAGTCAGAGTGGTTGGGGGTTTGGTTGCTTGGTCCTGCCTGGGCCGGCTGGAATGCAGAGGGGAGAGGTTTCTTTTTTCTTCTCTGCGGTTTGGATCTGCCTGTACTCCCCTCCCCCCCTGCACTGCTACCACCTCCTGCTTCTGAGAACAGAGCTGAGCGGTGAGCAAAGTTTTCCTTTACCCTTCTCCCAACCGGGACACAGCCCTGCCTCCTCACCTCCCCACTCCTGCTGTGCTGCTGCAGCTGTGAGGGGCCTGCCCTGCTCCCCACTGGGACCACGTGGAGGAGAAGGGTGTCTGTGACTGGAAAAAGGGACTGAGTTTTGTTCTGTCTTATAATTGTTTCTTTGGTTTGGTTTTTTGGGGTTTTTTTTATATAGCTGATATTCTTGTTTGTCTTATAGATACATCAGTAAAGAACTGTTATTCCTAAACCCATACTTTTCTGCCTGAGGGCCCCTTAAATTCCAAATTATAGTAAACTGGGAGGGAGGGGTTTTCACTCTCCACTTTAGGAAAAGCTCCTGCCTTTCTCTGGCAACACCTGTCCCCTAAACCAGGACAAGGACACAGGGGATGGCACGAGCTCCACAGTGCTTCAAGGATGTGATTTTTCTGTGTTCCCTCCCTATAGGTGTCACTGACACCACACACCGTGTGCAGGGCGCAACTCCCTCCCCTGGGTGAGAGAGCAACCCCAAATGTAGATCAGGATGAGTGAGGACGTGGCCCTCATGACACACTGAGGACTTCACATCTTACCTTCTGCTCTGTGCTGGGGCCACACCTCCAGTGCTGAGTCCAGGTCTGGGGCCCTCTCTCTAAGAAGGACATTGAGGGGCTGGAGTGTGTCAAGGGAAGGGAATGGAGCTGGAAAGGGGCTCAGCCTGGAGAAAAGGGGGATCAGGAGGAAATTCTGGCTCTGCACAACTCCCTGACAGGAGGGGACACCGGGCGGATTTGGGATCTGCTCCAGGAACAGGGACAGGAGAGAGGGAACGACCTCAGGGTGGGCCAGGGTGGATATCAGCAGGAATTTCCTTATGGAAAGGGGTCCTGTCAGAGGAACACATCCCAGCCAAATCACAGAGGAGGGAACTCTGCTCTGCTCTTACAGAAAGGTGAAAGGCAGAACACCAAACTGGCCTGGCTTTTCCTACCCAGCAAGCTCTGGAAACGTGCTCCTGAAATGAGTCAGTGGTGATTTCCACCTGAAGATACTCCATGAGTTCTGCAGCTTTGCCTCTTTACACTTCCCTTACCAACCAACTTCTCACTTGCTGCAGCATGTTCCTTTGTAATTCTATTGCTACCCTTTCTCAGAGAGATTTGTGGTGTTTTAACCAAGAGCCTACATTAAATTATCAAACCTGTCATTAAATATTTCTTTTCCTCAGCTACTTGTAAATGCAGGAAGAAATTGGGGGGAAACTGTCAGAAGGGAGCACAGTATTCACTTTTTTTGAAGAGACTGTTTATGGTTATGTTGCCTGAGGGACATGCAAAGACAGAATCACAGGGGCCGAGGTGTTAGCTTTTCCTGCTTGCACTCTCTTTTCCTTTCCAGTGGCCTTTTTCTATTCTAGGATTGAGCTTGTTGTGCTCAATTCTACCCCTTCCATCTCCTGGGTAAATCAAGGTTAACTCCATTCCAGAGATAGATGCAGCCAAAGACAGAGATTCTCAGCTGGATGGAAATATGGGGTTGACCCCACTGTGTGTCACTGGACAGCCCTCCGTCACTGTCCCTTCTCCTCTCCTGTGATGGAAACCAAGAGCAGCTCTGCTACAAGTACGAAATAAAATAATGCAAATAACTTTATTAAAAATTACATAAAAAGTGTGACACCTGTGTCAAGCCCAAGGTCTGCAGTCGGCACACTCTGCTGCAGCTGCATATAAAGGAAACCTGTATCTGGGGAAAGATGGCAGGAATTATCTTCAGAGGTAGCAGGCAGCAAATCATCATTAAACAACACTTCCTAGGAGGAAACTGTCATGGGATCTCTGATAACACCAGGAACCATCCAAGAGGCTGCTGTGACTGCAGCTGGGAACATTTTCATGAATTTTCCCGTTACCACAGCTGTAAGGGTTTTCCCTGTAAATGTGATTTCCTCTATCCACAATAACAACTCCTTCTTCCACAGACTTCCTGCAGGACAGAACTGCACAATTTGCTGCTCTTTAGCCCAAAGGAGATTTTTACAATGAGAGTGGGGAGGCCCTGGCACAGGGTGCCCAGAGAAGCACCTGGATCCCTGGCAGTGTCCAAGGCCAGGCTGGACACTGGGGTTTGGAGCAACCTGAGACAGTGGGAGGTGTCTGGGACTGGATGACCTTTAAATGTCCCTTCCAACCATTTCCAGGATTCTGTGGTTCCAAGACCTTTGTGTGATGGCACTGTGCATGCAGCATAGACAGACACAATGTTCCAGGAGCCCTGGCCACTGAACCTTTCCACTTTCACAGGGATTTGGTCCCCATCACAGAATATAGAACATTTGGCTGTGTTTCCTCACTCCTCTCCCAGACACACTCTCCAGTGTCAAGCCCTGAATTTCTAGGGTGTGTAACAACTTCCTGACAGCAGCCTGCCCTGCTCTGTGCTCACACACATGCCTGGACATGCTGCATTTGCTGTCACCTGATTTTCAAAGCTTTTCATTTTCATTCTACAGGTGACAGCACTGAGAGAGCCAAGTGATTATGGCCACAAAACTCCCATAACACAACAGTTTGTGAAACAGCTGCTCAGCACCAGAAGCAAGCACAGATCTGCAGGAATTCAGTGGACAGCCTGGCTGTGGATTAAAGAGCAGGGCTGGAGCCCTGCCTGCTTCACCTATACCAGGGCACCTGTGCGTGAAGGTCAGGGAAATTTTCCTGATGAGAAGCTGGAACAAAAGCAGCAACATCAATATCAGATATTTTGCATTCAGCATCCCAGAATTCAGGCCTTTGAAATTTGGAAGCTGCAGCGGTGCCAGAGCAATAGTTGGGCTGTAAGGGAAGCACTCCAGGAAAGAGAGTCCTACAACAGAGATGGGATTATTTGGGTTTTCCACCCCATTACATCAAGTGCCCTTTCCCCTCTCTATTACTCCCTAGAAGGGTTTCTAATACATATTTTGCCTTCAGAAAATTAATTATCTCCCGCTATTTTTTAAAATTGCATTCACACTCAGTATGACTGTACTTTTGGTGGGTAAAAATTAAATATTTCACCCACAAGCCCAGAGACCTCAGTTTCAGAATATCTCCTCTCCTCTCCTCTCCTCTCCTCTCCTCTCCTCTCCTCTCCTCTCCTCTCTCTGTTTTGTTACAAAGCAAATGAGAACAGAAGCCACAATGCCAAGCAGGCACTCCCTAAGACATTTCATCACATTAATTAAATGAATTGTTTTGAGCTGCTCAGAAGCTGCTTTTCAGCTCTCTGATGTGTTTCAGGTGGTTTTCTTTCCCTTGTCTGTCTGGGGGAAGACTCTGCCAAGGGCTGGACTAGGTACAGGGGAATAGAAAATGGAAGATTTCTTTGAGACATATATAAGATCCACATTGTGTATGACTCAGCACCTCATGTCAAAATTTGGCCCATATCAAGAAGAACACAAAAGCTGATCACAATGAGCAATAATCCAAAAATACGTTGGCAACAGGCACGTACTGTGGATTTCAGAGCAGGCCATGACAATTAGAGCTGTGCAAGACAGTCACAGGGACAGAAATAGATCCTATTCTACGTGGAAGGTGCCTTTGAAATGTGGGATTTGCATTTTTTTGTGCGCATGCTTTCAACTCAAAAATAGCACCTTGGTTCAATAGAATGGGCAAAGTGTGAGGACAAACCCAAATATTATTTATTTTAGCAATAATAAAAATCTGGAAGAAACCCAGGGGTATCATTTGTGCAAGATTTAACACAAAGGACTGTACCTTGTTTTGTTTTCCTTTAACAAACCTGTTTCTAATTCTAATCACTGCAAGAGAAATACTCCCATCCTTTCAGCAGTCAAATACATCTGAGATGAAGAGGATGCTCTGTGATTCAGGAACCCATATGCATGTTCTTGATCTCCACTGACTTCTAGGGAAATTAAATGCTCTCAGGTTCTTTTTAGAGATAGTTAAGTACCTGGTGGGACTCTCAGATGCACTTCAGAGCCTGGCAGCTGTACACATCATTCTTTGTATGTTTCTCTGTCTCTCTCTGCACCACAGGTGATGGGAATGGCAGGATTTCCTCAACTGCCATGAAAAAGACAGTGAAATCCTTAGATATTGCACACAGGATTTAAAGACAGGTAGAACCAGCAGCTTTGAAAGAGCCTGGTTTAAAAAATAAATAAAAAGTTTAAAAATTCACTACTTTTCACTCACGGCAATCCAATCTTTTGGCTTTGTCCCACTGGCAATTGTGCAGGAAGGGAAAGAGGAGCTTCTTGGAACAGGCAATTTACCCACCCAAAGCAATTCAATACTTTATTTGCAATTCTCATTATTAATGTTATAGTCTGGATTATCAAGAGGCTTCCTGCAGCTCCTATTTTGACTCTCTCAGCCCCATCCCTAGTGCTGAGCTCTTTTGAAGCCATAAGCCTTTGTCCTGCTGGGGTGGCCTCACAGGTTCAGCACATTTATCAGCTCCCCCTCTGCTTTGTCTCACTGGAAGGGCAGGAAATTTCCTCCCCAGTGGCTCTGAGAAGCTGCCTGAGGAATTTGTTTGTTGGCAAAGTCCCACCCTGGATGCTGCAGTCCCTGCCTGGCTTCCTCTTTCCATCCTTCAGCATTTTCCAGGTTCTGCCTTAAATAAAAATATCTTCATCCTCCTGTTTTTATTCTGTTACCCGCCTCTAACAACATTTTCCAAGGTCTTTTAGGTGGCTGATGCATCATTAGGATACACAGCTGATGCCTGAAATTCTCCCATTTTCCATGTTTTGTAAAACAGCTCATTACCAAAGGGTGATCCTGGCTGACATTTCTCTTGTGAGTTCTTCTCCCACTTTCTCCCAGACTTTCAGAAGAATCTTGATTCCTTTTCTCTGCTTTAATACCTGTCACTCTTGGGTTCTTTTCTGCATGGAGGGGGTGAAACAGAACTTGCTCATGAGTAAAAAAGGAATGTGTTCCCCATTACTTTTAAGACTGTTCCACTCATGTTACACCTTTTTACTGGACTCTGTCAGCCTCATGATCTCTCCAGTCTTGGGTACTAATTAGACACAAAAATTCTTATAACAAATCCCAGGAGAGCAGTGAGGAAGGATACACAGACAAATCTTAAAGGTGACAACATCCATCACTTGTCCAGATTTTACATATTCCCTCAACTCTCATTAAAAAAGAAATCTCTTCCAGAGTCTGGATTTGATTCCTCCCATGGGAATGTGTGGGGAGGCTGGGTCTGGGTCTGATCAAGATGAACAGCTCTGCTCTCTCCCCACTCCCCTTGGGCTCTCTCATGCTCTGACATTTCTTTGGAGCAGTGGGGTCATTCTGGAGTATTTTGGAAAAAGCAGCTGACACATTTCAGAGCTGAAAGGAAGCCATGGCCAGGGCGATCAGTGGTGATAGATTTTTGAAGAGACACCAGGTCATTACTGAAAATTTGGCCACGTGCAAAGGTCAGCCCATGACAGCTCAGTGTGATGAACAAACCTGACCTGGGTGTTCATTGATGAGGCTTGCAAACCCATCCCCTTCTAAAAGAAGAGTTTTCAGGCCAGTCAAAGAACAATGGTGCCAAGTTCCACAGCTTGTCCAGCTGGCTGCAGCCTGCCTTGCCAGCTCAAAACATCTCCAGAGCTCTGACAGAGATGGGAGGAGAGAAAGGGCTGAACAGAACCCATGGGGCACCACTGACCAGCCCAGAGCTGCCTTGTGCCCACACCTCCTTCCCATTTTCTCCTCCGCATGCTCTATGCTTATGGAAATGCTCAGACACAATGTGCTGAACACCCTAATGTCGATGAAGGAGAGTATTCCAAAATGCCCCTGCAAGGATCCTTGCATTTCATTTAACAAAGTCAGATCTCATCCATTGTGTCAGAAGTGCTGCAGACAAGCTCAATCCCATCCCATCCCATCCAGAATGGCAAAGGCAGCCCAGAGAGCTGTTCTGGGAAGTATTTGTCCCATGGATGCTCTTTGTCTATCTCTGATGACAATTTCTATAAAACACCTCTGACCTGAACGTTCCCTGACAACCACTCCTCAGAAACCTTATCCTCTGTCTCTCCATAGCCCACCAACAGAAAGACATGTATTTTAACACCTTTAAAAATCTTTTTGGGGTGACAAATTCCATGAGACAAGCAGAGGGAGGGTGTGGTGGTTGGGGCTCAAATATGAGATAAGAGAAATGTCAGTGCCTATTTTTTACCTCTGCCTCAGATAAAACACATGCCTCAGAGTAGCCATTCACACTTGCTATTTTTTTTCCCTTCAGCTGTTTCTGTAGCACTTGGGGAATGCTTAGGTAAAAAGGTGAATTGTCATCACTTTCTTCATTTCCAACCTCATTGATGAACCACTTGGACCTCAGGAAGTTCAGCTTTTCAATTTCCATTTCTGGGCAACCCTTGAACAGTTCCAAATATCAGGAAGCTCAGACGACCCAGCAGACCTCTCTTTGTAACTCCACCTCTGATTTAATTTTCCCTTCTGAGAAACTCTGTCCCAAAGAATCTCCAGTATTTCAATCACCAGACTACCTAGGCAAGGAGCAGTATTTAAATTCTAGAAGTGGATGGGGATTATGGACAGTTTTTTTAAGTATTGAAAGATATCCATTGATATGGTGAAAGGCAGAACTGGAGTTAATCTGAATTCACCTCGAAATGAGTTATCCAGAATAAACCCAAAGAAAAAACCATATTTACCTCTGAGCCACCACAATTTTTCTCCCTCTTCCGTTCTCTCTTCCAGCTTGACAGAATGGCAGAAGACCAAGATCAAGGAGAAACAAGCCACCACTACCAAACCTCACTTCAGCAAAAGCCAGCCCTGGAAGTTTGTTGCACTGTCAGCAGGAAAAGCAATATCAAGCTTTGAAAAATTAATATGATGCTCACTTGCTGTCTAGTTCCTCCTCTGCTTGTCAATAATTCTGTTCATTCCACGAATATTAAACCTGTTTGCCAGAGCCCTTAATGTGACAAGAAGTTGATGTCTGAAAGAACGATTACCTTCAACTACACATCATATTTAATTTATTACATAACCTGGTGTTCTTGCTTTTATTGATGAACTGTACAGTGTAAAATGATTATTTGTTAAAGATTTCTCTGTAGTAAAGGAAAAAGGGGGGAAAAAAAGAAGAAGAAAAAGAGAAAAATCTTTACTGCTCCAGAAAGATGCTTGTAAATGCTTTTCTGAAAAGATTCAGGCCAGGGAGTTACTATTATTACCTGATTTTTGGGTCTTTGCACTGCAGAGCAGATCCACCTTCCTTCATCACTTAATTCAATCCCTCACTGACACAGGGACAAGCAGCAGAGGAGCAGAGTGAAGCTTCTCCTGATGGGGTGATGTATGTGGAACTCTCCCATGCTCTGTGCCATTAAATCCAGGTGCTTTGTCTGGGCAGGAAAATCTAAGTCCCACATCTAAACCTGAGCAGTGTTTTCTCCTCTGTTTTGCTGTGATAAGAGCATTGGTCTCTGTCACTGACACCAGGAACTGCCTGGGCCCAGCTCTGACACAAATGTTCTTCTGCTGCTGCACATGGGCAAAAGAAGAGATGAGATTCCTGTCTTGAAGAAACATTTTCACTGATTTCACGCATATAAGATGCACTAGATTATAAGGCGCATTTCTGGGTTGTTGGCAAATTTCCGAACTTTGTCCATATATAAGGTGCCCCGGACTATAAGGTGCACTTTTTTTTGCAGCGAGGATCCGCGCACAACAAAGTAACGAATTAGTAATGCAATGGCACGATCGCGGGGTTTACTGGCAGCTGCTCAATTTGCAAACATTTTTCACGGATCAGAGCAGTCTTTAAACACAGCCCCAGGCGCCCTCCCCGTGCTGCAGGCCCCAGCTCCCACCCGGTGCCAGCTGCCACAGCTGTCCTTGTGGCAGCTGCCCCTGTTGCCACAGCGGCCCCCTCGCCACAGCAGCTGCCACGGGCTTGCACTTCCAGGTTGCCAAATTTCCGAACTTTGTCCATATATAAGGCGCACCAGATTATAAGGCGCACTTCCAGCTTTCAATCAAATTTTCAAATTTGTCAAAAGGGGTGTGCCTTATACACGTGCAATTACTGTACCCTGATTTGGGAAGGTGGGAAATAATGGAGTTTGTTTTGTGCATATGAGGAGCAAAGGAGCAGAGATGCATTGGAATTAGGGCTCATGTGGCAGCTCAATTTCAATAAAAAGAGCATTTCTTTGGCTTCTAAGCTGTCCTGTGGAGTGGTTGGTATTTTTATGGATGCTAATGCAATCAGCTGTCTTGGGTGACTACTGTGGATGCTGATGGTTGAATCACTGGATCATCCCCACTGTCTATTTGTTATTTTAGGATTCCAGTTCAGAGGCAAAAATGACAATGTGAGAAATGCCTCATTTGGGCAAGTCAGCACTGAGAGGTTGTGGTCCTTCTCCAACACTTCAGCTCCTGGAGACAGGACACTGAATAACCCTCTAGAACTTCCACTGAACCTCTCTGGATCTGGTTTCCTAACTCTAGACTCACAGACTGAGAATATCCTACACAAAACTGATCATGGCAGGAGACTGCAGAGGAGCCAAGAGGGCCCCAGCAGGGTCCCAGCAGAGTATTTTAGTCCTGACACCATCCTCTTCCAAAAATACATGGCTTTAATTTGCTATCAGTGGAGATAAAGCTCACTCTCATAGAAAATGGATTTTAAAAATCAAACCACAAAGGAAATGCACTACTCAGTCTCAAGTTTTAGAAATTAATTATCTGCTGATTCCTGAAATCATGATCTTAGCTGGAGTTTTATCTCTGGTTTCACTCAGGTAGCAACACAGCATTTTGAACAGAAGGAATTTTGAAGTCTGCAAACTAAACAGAGATGTCCCTCCTGATTATAAAGTGCTCTGCATTTCCATAATGCTCTGGGACAAACACAGTCTCACAAGGGTTCTTGGGATGGTTTGATACTGAAACAGATGTAATAAAGAATTCAACCTGCTGCTGAGAGACATTTCTCTGGCAAATTGGTTATAAAAATAAGTAGTGATGGCACTGATATGAGAAGCAGGAATTAAGAAATAAGGATGGCTGGCTTTGGATGCCTTTCTACTCATGGCTGATTGCAAATACCAGTTGAGGATCTTATTGCTTGTGCTCTTCTAAAACACCTTTTTTCCTGTTGAATTTTTATTTTCAAGTGTTAGACCTCATGCTGCAGCTCCTCTGTTGGCCAGGAACTTCTTAGATACTCTGATTCCATCCAGCTGTCTGGGTCCAAAAAACAGAAGCAAACAATGAGATCACCTTTTTTGCAGTATTTTGACCCAAGCTCTATTTCCCTGGCTGAAAGCAAATTTCAGGGGTAAAAAAACCCAGAAATACAAACCCCAATGGTCTGCATTTCCCAGAAAGACTCAGATAATAAGAATGATTCAACTTTTCTGTTTCATTGCCTTCCTGACCCCTGCCATTCTCTGCCTTCCTGACGCCAACAACATCTTAACCAGGATTCTGGGAAACACAAGAGACCTGCAGCCTGTGATCACATAAAAGGAATAGAACAGGGAAAAGAAAAGAGGGGGAAAGCAAGATAGAATAAAGCAGATAAGCAAGAGAGGGAAAAAAAAAAAGAAAAAAAAAAAAAAAAAGGAAAGCTACAGACCTGAGACCTGATAAAATTTTGAAGTTGGCGCAAGGAATTTTCCTTGGTGTTTATTTGAATAAGGATTTTCCTATGAGTACAGTTTTGGTTCCTTCCCTTTCCCTGGCTCGATTGTCTCTTGCTCTTTTCCCTTCCATTGCTCTTTATCCTCCTGCTTTGCAGGGCCTGCTGAGCCATGCAGGCCACCACAGTGGATGCTCCCCAGCCAGCTTTGCCAAGCAGGCTTTGGACTGGGGCTCGATTTTCCCCGAGTCACTGCTCTCCCTGGCAGCCCAGCCAGTCCCTCCCACACTCCAGCCTGTGCACAAACACAGCTCCCTGCCTGGCACAGCCATTCATCTTCTGAAGGACATGAAAGATGCCTCACTGACACCTGCTGCTCTTTTCTCACCTCCCCATCCCTCACTCCAGCCATCCAAACTGAACTCTCAGGTAATTAAAAAGAAAGCAGATATGGCAGGTACAGGGATTTTTTGGTTTTGTTTTTAAAACTCTCCCTTATCTCTGAGGGATTTACTCAGGAGCTGGTTTCTCAAGCCCTCTTTTATTCCTTCTCTGGTGACTTGCTCCGTGCTGGGGATGTGGCGCTGACCTCCAGCAGCAGAACTTTCACTTTGCTCCCAGGGCTTTCCCCAAGCACTTTGCATTGAAAACCCATTAATTCTGTCTGTGCCCTATCAGATTAAAACTTCTATTCAAGAAACATTTCAAATATCAGCTGCTTCACTGTAATATCTTTCTTCAATAACATTTCTCCCAGCTCCACACTCACACTCTGCTCCCCTGGGTGCTTCCCTTTTCTGTGAGTATTGTTGATTTTTTAAGAGCACACACTCTCTGCTGATGTTCTCCATTGCATTTTGCTTTCTTCTACCCCATCTCCTCTTTCTGTTGCCCTTATTCTATTCTTCTTCTATGAATCCTCTTCCTCTACATTTCCCAGTCCCAAATTTCAGCCCAATAGAAATTGCTGTTACCAGAGACTTTCCACTTGGGAAAGAACTTACCCAGCTGCTTGCTCATGGAAACAGCAGCCACAGAATTTGCTGGGCCATGGATGTAAAGCACAAAAATCTTTCTGAGTAACCCTGAGGACCCATCTCAGTGATTCAACCAAGACATCCCTGTTTCCACTGACTGAGTTCCAATCTCTTGGGGCCAGATTTTAGCTCCAGAGAGCAGGGAGGCTGTGAGGTGTTTCACACCCCACCAGCCCCCTGATAGGCCTGAGCTATGACTCCACAGCCTCTGTCACAAGGCTTTTGTGGGTGGTAGCTCATTTTTGTACCCATCAGTGAGCCCCAGAAGTTCTGGATGCAGCATGGAGACCATGACTCAGTGCATCCTCCCCTTCCCCAGCCAACACCTTCCAGATTTGGAACAGCAGAGCTTGGATGTAGGTTCAGTATCAGTAGGCTTGTGTAGGAGACAAAAAGGGATGACAAACACCTGATGCCATTAGAAACTCTCTTCTGACATCACTGGGGACCTTCCAGCCTCTGCCCAGAGGCAGAAATTATCCTGGAGTTTGTTAAGTTTGTCATCGTTTCTCCTTAACACTTGTCAAAGTGTTCTTGACTTGTCCATGCCCTTCATCCTTCTCCCTCTGGTACTGCTTGCGTGGCAGAGATCTGTGTCCCTGGGGTGCAGGAGTCTGGGGCACTGCTGGGGCAGGGAAATGGCAGAAGCAGCAGTGTGGGCAGGAAGAGAGGGTGATAATCCATAATAACCATCATAACCCATAATAACTATCTCTCCCACACGCAATCTGTGTGTTTACCCAAGGATATGAGGTGGGAGAAGCCAAACACCACAGGGCTGGAAGGGCCAGCCCTGGGTGAGATCAGCCCCTTTTGCAATGGGGAGCACTCTTGTCCTGATGGCAGTGGCTGGGTGGGACAGGGACACCCCGAGCCACCCTGAGGAGCTGGCCTGGGGACCTGAGCCCTGTCAGACCTGGGGGCTCTAAAGAGATCACTCTCAGCTCTCGTTCTGATACAGCACCAGCCATAACCCCACAGCCACACCCCACACCCCACCGCTGGCTGCATTCCCTGCTCAGGATGCTCTGACCCCGCCCAGAGCTCACCCCACACTGATTCCCAGCTGATGTTCCTCCAGTGAAACCACCACCGCTTCCACTCCCTGCTGAGTCCACACATTTTAGGATATGGTGCAGCCAAGCATTAACACTCACACAATTATTTTTTTTTTTCCTGGGTGACTGAGGGAGTTTGGTGGGGTAGAATTGTCTTAACGTGGTCTGAAATATTCAAGAGGAACAGACACAAATCTCTGCATGCATTTCCTTCAGTGCAGTTGGGGAGAGGTTGCCCACAGAGAGAAGGAATGCTCCATATGGATTTCAACCTGTGCAAGGTGGAATGGACTCAGCTGAGTAGTTTGCAATACATAATTTATCAGAGGAGTTTATCTTCTATTTTTTGCTCATGGTTTCCTCAGATTGTTATGTTGTTTTCTGTTTGTTTGGGGTTTTTTTCCCACAGCCCTTCATTATTCAAGCATAGCTGAGGATTTTACATATATATATATATATATATATATATAGATAAAATCTCTAAAGATTTCTCTGAAGAGGTTTTAGTTGGTCTCAGTGTTTCAGGCGTAATGGGTGAGTTGAATCATGTGTCCCTGGTCTTACCATTCACAATAGGAGGAAGTTGCAATAACCACTGAATAGCCATGGACATTAATTTTGGAATTCATGCTCATCTGGAAAAATTCTGTGGGATGAATGTTTATTGCTGTTGTTGTTATTACTGTTTATTTTATAATAGCAGGAAGAGCTCCATTGTCCCTGGTCTCCTGGTGGACACCGAGGGGTGCAAGACAACCAAAGGAACTTCATTATATATTTGGAGGATACATTTATACCAACGTTGCCATTATATTCTCTCTGTCTGATATTTTTTCCTGAACTGAATACTTAATTCTTCTTCAAGGACCAGCTTTAGCATATGCAGGGCCCTGTGTGAAATCAACACAGCATAATCACAGAGGAAAATTATATGGAGGGGAGTATTGGAGGCTGGAATTATGAAAACTATATATAAAAAATCCAGACCCACGCTGACTCCTTTCTACTTCCAGCCATTTTTCTAGACCTGGGCGAGCAGTACAAATAAAGACCAAATTAGTTGGATTTGCACCATTACAAAGTAATCTTAAAAGAATTTATTTTACAATTTTCTAATCATTCCATCATTAGCAGCTCAGTCTACAGCCATATTGTGCAATTTGCTTTCACGTGGGCTTGAAATTTAAAACAGGCTGGCGAATCTTTCACACTAAAACTGCTTCCAGAGGCTGGCGATGGCCTGAAGTGAGGTGTTATAGGGGAAAGGATAGCATCCTTAAAGTTATTTTACCTTGTCTCTCAATTCTCTGTGAGTCAAAACACAGGAAAACCTTTTCTGTGTTTCCCCTAAAGCCAAGTCCCCTGATTTAGACCATTTTTAGACCAGGGACTAAAATGCTGTCACTGTTCAAAGCAATGGCAAAACTCAGAAAAGTCAATCTCCTAATGATGTCTACATTTTTGAAAGGAAAAAAACAAACAAACAAAACAAAACAAAAAAAAAAACAAAAAAACAAAAAAAACCAAGAGGAAGGGAAGGCAGAAGGACTACCTATGATGTCCAAAAATAAAGAACCTGCTGAGTGGAAATGAAGCCCCCTTTAAATGAAAGCTGGAGTCCCCAAAATCGAAAGGCATCCTGCTTAATTAGGCTCTTCTGCAAACACAGGCAACAAACGCTATTGTGAGGCAGCTCCTGGGGTTTATCTCCTTGTTTATTTGTCTGTTCATTTCTGAGCAGCCAAAGAAAACTTCTCCAGGGACCTGTTTGATTCCTCTCTGCAGTTTGGGCTGGAATATTGATCCTGGAGAAGGGATGGGTGTTTTGTGTCTGTGTGTTGGAGAAGAGATGCGAGTTTTGTGCATGCGAGCTTCGTGTACATGAGTATGTGCAAGTTTGGAGGAGCGCAGAAATCCTGAGAAAGGTTTGCAATTCACCTGACAGCCCCAGAATTCACCTGCCAGCTCCAGCCCTTCCCCACAGCACCTCTTCTCCTCCTTTCTCCCAGCCCAAGCTCAGAGAAAGTCATGTATTGCCATCGCTTCAAAACCCAGCTCTAATTTTCTGGCTAATGAAAGACGTATTGACAAAAGTTGACATTAAGCGGAACTAATTACACTGTAACTGCTGAATAACTAAGAAATAACTACCCTGTAATTTATGGTGCAGCATGGACTCTGTGCAGCAGCGTTCTGAGCTGCTCTCTCTGTGCTGAGCTCGCTGGTGCGTGAGCTGCAGAACTTTTCCCCTGCCAGGAGGATGGTCTGCGTGTGAAAGCGCCAGCTCTGCGCGCACACTTGGCCATGGTGAGAGCACAAAGCCAGCCGGGCTTCCCACAGCCCCCCAGAGCAATCGGATACATGAGTGCCCCCGTTTCACTCCTGGTGTTCATCCAAAGCCCTAATCCCATCTGGGATGCCCTCTCTCCCACAAGGAATCCTGCCACCTCCTGCATCAGCTCCCCAGCGTGGATGCCAAGGGCTGGGGAATAGAAAAGGGCTGCTTTGCTGCTGTTGTAATTATGGCACCAAACTCATTCCTCTACTCAAATAATTTGTTGTAAGAGGCATTCATCCTGAGCTGGGAGCAGGGGAAGGTAAATTCCTTGTTTTCACAAGGAGGATGGGGTGCTCCAAGGGACAGGTGGAATCTCTCCCATACATCACTGTCACACAGCAATATCAGCATCCAGCTCAGCTCCATGTGCCTTGTTCCATCTGATCAAACTCAGAATTCCTTCGACTTCATCATTAAAGTTGATGAGAAAACAGACATTTGCTCTCCAGAGAAATCTTGCAGCTATACTTTTGCTTATGTCTTAGATAAGACCAAATCAGGAAATAGAGGTTTGAAATATTTCTGTTCAGAAGTGCCTTGGAGTGATTTTATGGTGATACTTTATTTCCTAATCATGCTTTATGGCCAGAAATGTCTGCTGTAATTTTCAGGTGGACTCAGAGGTGGGGCAGGGAGGTTTGGGCTCCTGCACAGTTTGGTTCAAACCCTTTCTCACCTCGGTGTGCTCTGGGGACACAGACTGGGATATTACATTATTCCTTTTGTTGGATTAGTTTCTGCTTGCTCAGGCACAAAGCTTTATTTTTTTATTTTTGTTTGTTTTGTTTGGTTTTTTTTTTTAATTTCTCCATCTTTCCTGGATTCCAGCAGAGATTCTTCAATTGTTTTTTGGGATTTTTTTCCCTTGAACTGTTTCAGTTTGGGTTTTGATTTGGTTTTATTGCCCTCTGCTCTCAGGAGCCGGCTGGGGCTGCCCTAGGGGAGAATGAGCTGGCAAAAAAAGGGCACCACAACCCTGCTGTGAGGAGGAGAGTAATGCCAGAAAGGTTCCCACCTAACAGAGGGGACAGCTGCCACATGGCCTAGTGAGGGCTGGGGGTTAAGGTTTTGAAATATCAATATTTAGCATTTTTTCAATCCTTGTATCTGTGCCTTTTTTTTTTTTTTTTTTTAATAAACAATTTGTTGGGTTGTTTTTTTCACTATCACCCATTGGTATTAATTTCTCTCATTGGCAAATAGGTTTATCAAAGCCCTTCTCTTTAGAGGAAATGCTCATTCCAGGGCATTTTTTCCTAAAATTTGTCTCTAAACCAAGACAAGAAGTTATGGCACCACCTCCTCAAGTGCTTCATTTTGATATTATTGAAACATAGTTCAGTACTGCAATACTGGATGGGATATAGATATGTAAGAGAATAACATTAAGATTCTAATATAGAAGTGAAAACAAGTGGGAAATGAAGCAGGAAAAAGTTGAAATAATAAAAAATTTAAAATCCATTCTGATTTCAAATTGACTCAATATTTTTGCCTTTGAAATGTCATTGGAATTAGAGCACTCTAATGAAGCATTCACAATTTTACCTATTACCTAAAGAAGAACAGCCTTTCCCCAGGGGAGAAATGTTCCATAGACCAATTTACAACCGAGTGCAAACCACAAGATTTTTAGCCTGGAAACTCTTCAGTGCAGAAGGCAGAACTTTGTGCTTTGGTTGTACAGCTCCAAGCACAGCAGGACAGATCTCCAGGAACCCTCTCCACTGAAAGCACAAATAATAGAGCTGTTGGTCAGGAGATCTGCTGATGAGCTCCAGAGGAAGTTATAGTGTGCATAAGAAAACCGGAGAATTTGGAGGTAATGAGAGAAGGGAAAGAGAAAAATCACTCTGTGTTGGAGACAGGAAGACAGGCAAAGAAAAGAGAGTGAGATTGCAAAGATAGACAGGTGGGGAAAAAGAGAGAGAGAGGTGCAATTCAGCTCCTGCTCCTGCCTGATTCGTTCCACCTCCATTATCATGCACCAGAACAACTCATTCTTCTTTTTTACCAGAAAGCGTAATAATGGTTCCACAGGTGAAGGAGTTATCTCAGCTTTTCTCTTTTCCAGCAAAGCTAACACTCAGTACATGAAATAAAGGTTATCTTGAAAAATAGACGCTGCAACTCGCATACAAAGAAACCCTTTCCTGTGACAAGGGAGTCTTTTCTGAAGGGGTCTGTTAGGTTTTGTGCTCAGAAGAAAAAGGGGAAGAAAATGGAATCGACTGCTTAGTCCCCCTGCCAGGCTGCCAAATTGACTTTTGAACAGGAGCTGGGAGACTTTCCCATGGCATGAAGAGCAGGTCACCCCTGGGGAGATGGCAGAGATGGGGATGAAGAGGAAGTCAATGCTGCTGGCCTTGCAGGGGCTAAGGACAAAACTCACCTTTCACACCTCTCCCAAATCCATGAGGTCAGGGATGGTCTGACAGGCAAAGCCCTGGTGTGCAGAGTCGCAAATGCACAACAAGGAGAAGGAAAATACAAATCTCCCACGGGTTGTGTGTCAGGGTGACTGAAGCACAGCACACAGCTGACCATGCTGAGGGTGGTGGGTGCCCAGCTGTGTGCTCAGCTTCCCTGTGTGCTCAGCATGTGTGTGTGCTCAGCATCGCTTCAGCACCTCTGTGTGCTCAGCATCCCTGTGTGCTCAGCATCCCTGTGTGCTCAGCCCCTCTGTGTCCTCAGCATCTGTGTGTCCTCAGCATCACTTCAGCACCTCTGTGTGCTCAGCACCTCTGTGTGCTCAGCATCCCTCTGTGCTCAGCATCTCTTCAGCACCTCTGTGTGTCCTCAGCATCCCTTCAGCATCTCTCTGTGCTCAGCATCCCTGAGTGCTCAGCCCCTCTGTGTGCTCAGCACCCTTGTATATGCTCATCACCCTGTGTGCTCAACATCCCTGAGTGCTCAGCCCCTCTGTGTGCTCAGCACCTCTGTGCCCACTGCTCCACAGGCTCCTGCTCTTCCCTGCCCCTGGCAGGGCCATGCCTGCAGAGGTGGGAGTCTGTTCACTGCCATGCTGAAACCACCACAAAATGTGTGCTTTGATCCATTCCCTGGGAGCTGGATCTGGGCATCTTTCAAAACAAACCCTAACGGGGTCTGCAAAGAGAGATCATTTAAATCCTCATTTAAATGACTAAATAAAAGGCCTGGCTGTAGTTTTTCATGAAGGGCCAGTGTGAAGTACTACACTTTGCCTCATGCAGGAAGATTATTAAATAACACACTAAGCCATGCAAAGGGTTCCACAGGACATGGCTTGGTGGTGGCTCCTTTTAAGTGTCACTGTGGTGATGAGGATGAGCAAGGACAGCTTCTGGGCATCACCACCAGGGATCTCAGGTGTGTATTTAGTATTCAGCAGGAATAGATCTGGATGTGTTCATCGCTAATTTCCTTGCAACAGCCGCCTGTCACTTTTATGTTCTTGGGTATTACAAAAGCCCTTGCAGAAGGGATGTATTTATTTTACCAGCAGCTCCTGTCATTGTGATCAGCACTTGGGTGAAATATGGATTTTTATTCTCATTGAGTTTTGCTTTCTTTTTAAATAATTGACAATAATTTCGTGAAGCTCCAGAAGTTTGTCTTTCCTTACATCAAATTGCTGGAGTGTCTGAGTGGCTCTAATGTTCACTAAAACCCTTGAAGTGTTGACATAGCTCAGAGTGATATCACACCTTGGGCTCAGTTGTACAGCTTAGTCAGTCAAATATTCCCTTGTTCTGAAGGCACTGGACACCAGTGTGGATGTTGGTGACACGCTGCCATTCTGGGATTAGGAAATGAGGCTCTTTAAAAATCCTTCCTTCCACTCCTCTGAGGATCCCTTCCCATTGTCTGCAGTGAGCCACGGTTCAAAGACTGTCAGAGCACATAAACATGACACAGTAACTGAGAACATCAAAGAGTATTATGTTTTCCATACATAAAGAGTGACAAGCTGCCTAACACTTTATATTAAAAATTCAGACAAAAAACAATTCAAGAAAAATCAAAGCAAAGTCTCCAAGAGAGAGTCAGACACCACACGTTTGTTACACACTCTTATCTTTTTTGCCTTGCAAAGTGTCCTTTAAACTCTGCTCCTAAAAATATATATCTAAAATCTTATTTTCAGCAGTTATGTTGCTGTCTACTGAGGAAAGGGAAGGTGTGTAAGTGTAGGGGGGAGTCAGCTTCTAGAATCGAAACTTCAGCCATTCCAGGAGGCAAAGCTGGAAGGAATCCTCAGAGACAGCAAGGTCCATCACCACAGCCACCACCTGTGGTTAGAACCCTTAAATTTGGATTTATGAACCCAATTCTGTACTATAGAGATGATCCAGGCACCATGGAGAAAAGAAAGGAGAGGTGTAAGGACAGAAGACGTGAGACCCTCTAAGTGGCAAAATGAACAAATGACATGTAAAACCAATGTGAGGCAAAGAGGAAAATCTCTTGGGGGAAGGTAGAAGAATTTTGAAGAGCAGAGGCAGAATAGAGCAGGGGCAGCTGATTCTCTGCCATGGGAGGCCTTGACATGAGCTGGGTACTCTTTGAAAAATGACAGAAATATTAAAGCAAATGTTTAGTGTCAAAGAACAGAAAATCACAGTGAATTGGGATAAAATTTAGTGAGGAGGTTTGGGAAAAAAGAAAAGAACTGAAAGAATTTTGAAAATCTTTAAACATTTCAGAACTTTCAAGAAAGATTTCTAAGTGGTTTATACTAAGCTTTTCTTTGTTTCGCATCAGTATCTTCGTTTTAAAAATCAGCTTAAAGTAAAACAAGGTGAAGAGGTTAAATAACTTTGAGAAGAGACCTTCAGATCTTAAGCAAATGCAGTGCTCCAGATTAAACATGAACTTGCACTTTTCTTTAAATTCTTTCTTTTCCTTTTATTCCCCTTTCAAATCTATTTTCAAACTCTAAATTATTTGAAGTGCATTTTGTCCTTTGACACTTTTCTTTAGCTTCTTTTGCAAATATATATTAAAAAAAATGTTCTTAACTGAGCTCTTATCACTGATAACTGCTGGAAAAATACAGAGTGCCAGCTGTTGTTTGTACAGTGCTTGAAAGGGCTTCAATAACACTGTTAACAAAATGGCCAAAGGGACTGGGCAAGACTCAAGGACAAATTCCTACACGAGCTTCCACTGGAGTATTGAAAGTGGTTCATCACACTCCTCAGTTCCCTCCCTTCTCTGCACATCCTCCTTCCCAATCCCTTAAATGCCAACACGTTTTAATAGCTCCTGCTGCCTCTCCAGGAAAGAAATGAAGCCCCCAGGTAAGGTTTCTGTGCTCAAAATGACCACCTGGTGATGGCCTGAGCTCACTCCTCGTGCAGCTTGTTCTGCCTCCCAACCCAGAGATTATTGGGTTTGCTTATCCTCTAAGCTGTGCCTGCAAAAATAGGGCTTTTTGGGGAGCAACCAAAGCCTGTGCACAGAATATCCCCAGCTAATCCAAACCAGAGGCAACTGAACTGTGATTGGACTTGATTAGATTCTCTCTTTTTGGTTTTTTTTTTTTTTAGGTTCTTCTGGGTGATCTCATTGTTCCTATTTACAAGCCAGGGGTTATTTGAAGCAGGTTATTTATTTATTTATGCGCTTCTATTATCACCAGAACCAAATTGCAACCTTCGAGAAAAAAATGTGTTTGTGAAGGGCGGTGGCGGGGGGAGCCAACAAATTAAAGTCAGAGAAAGGGGGCTACATCTTTATCAAAAGACAACATCAAATTAATTTCTGTCTGGTCTCAGGAACTCATGTAAAATTTATAGGCTGTTTGTTAATTTTGCTGTAGTGCCAGCAGCACGGGGTGCCTGTGATTCAGGGGAGGGCTGGGGTGGGGAGGGAGAGGAGGGAAGGGAAGGGAGGCAGAGCAGGAGCAGCAGCCTTGGCCAGGGATCTGTGCATGGAATGACCTTGCTCACGTGCCCAGTCGGGCTGGGATGTGATGGAAGCAGCAGGATGGATGGCTTTGGATGGGCCCTGCTCCCTCCCTCACAGGCACAGCCTGGCTGCTTAAAATTCCAGTGCTGTGCTCAGCTCTCGGTGCAAGGCTGCCCTTTCAACACCAGCACAATGACTCCTCTTACATAACCCAGCAGCCAATTCAGCAGGCTCACAGCTCAGAGGAGAGGGAGAATTAGTTTTGTATGAACACACCTTCTGTGCCCTTTCCCCACCCTCCTCTCCCATTTCTCTACTTTTTGTTGGGTTCTGGAGCACGTCCATGGAAGTGTCTGAGGCATTTGTGCCTTTTCCATTATCTCAGCAGGACGAGGAGCCACAGTCTAAGGCAGCTGGAAAAAAACAGGGAGGTCTCCCCAGTGACTTAACTGAGGTGAGAGAGCACTCTCCCCATCAATGCTTCAAAATGGCAAGGTTATTTTTATTTTGTTCTCCAAAATCTGGAATTAGGGATTTGCAGATTTCAGGAGCTTTTCTGGCTTTGATAAACTCCATATTTCTGCTGAAACCATGTGGTGTCACAGGGAGCATCAGTGGGGGGATCACCAGTGGCACATTCTGGCAGAAATGCTTTCAGAATGAGACATTAAAGGGTCCCACTATCATGTGTGGCTGGTAACTTAGCAAAGGTCACTAGTTCCCCAGCAATGTTTACTAACAGACACCTAACACCACATTAGCAGACAAAAATAAACGAACAGAACTGCTGGAATCAGGTGAATTTAATTTCCATTTCAAACTTTCCAGCTCTCAAAGAAACCTCAGGTGTCTGGGTGTTCATTTTAAGGACATAAACTGGCACTTCTGCAAAACTTCCTGGCTCAATGAGAATGCATCATTTTAAAACAGACCTCTAGCATTGATTTAAAGACTCCCACTTCCCCTGTCAGCTGTCCCAGCATTTTAAAAGCCTTGCTAAGCAGCTATGGGATTTGTTTTTTCTTTCCTTGTCTCCCTCCCTTTTTCAGTTTCAGAGTGTGTAACCTCAGCTACCAGCCTAGGATGCTGATCTGGAGTTGGATTTTCCCAGTCCCATATTCTTATTCCCATCTTCCCATTTATTTCCCAGCTACAAAACAGGTGAGCAAGTCCAGTCCTGCATATGTACCGGAAATGATCAAACCAACAGAAGATTGAGATTAGATCAATACAGAGAAGAATATTTTAGAAAATATTAAGACATCACGCACTGCTCCCCATTGGACCAGAGATTTTATACCAACTTCTAAGGAGGGAAGGAAGAACATTCCTGCCAGCCAGGGGTGATTTTTTCCCCTCCACAGCCACGGAGAGGAACACTGTGCTTCATAAACACACTTCAAAGATGCCACACTATTAAAAATACATGGACATCATGTGGATCTAAGCTAAATACATATGGCCTTTGATTGCTTGGCATTTCCAATTCATACAGGAACATTACTGCCATGCATTATTGATGATCCACAAGCATTTCACTGCCTCAGACTAAGGACACCTCTTCCCCTTCTCCCTTCCTCGCATGCAGCACCCTTTGCTAGAGACTGAGTGGTTTAATTAAGCCGTGATTAACTGTGCACACACGCCTGGCTGTCACCGATTTAGCTGTGGAAATGCCACTGCTGTGAAGGGAAGTGTCCCCTCCGGGTGTCCCAGCTGTTACCAGCACATCTGGCCAGCTGTGTGCCCGGCTCCTGCCAGGTAGATGATGCTTCACGGGGGACAGCGGGGATGGGAGGGGGAAGGAGAGCCCTTGGCTCAGTCTGGGAAGGCTGAGGCTGCAGGAAGGGCTGGGCACAGCCAGGGGAGCAATGAGGACTCGCTGCCTCACCCCGTGCTGGGGTTGAACCTCTGTCCCCGTGGGACATGCCTGTCCTGGCACTGCTTGGCTGGGCAATCCCACACCACTCCCCTGGGCAGAATCACATCCTGCCTCTCTATTCCACTCTGGGATGTTCATCTTCCCTGCTCTCTCCCTGGGTACTCTGACCACTCCTTGCTTTTTTCTTTCCTGGCCCAAAGCACAGCTGGACCCTGCTCCCTTCACACTGGACACATCACCCTGACCATGTGCTGTCACCACGGGCATCTTGGGGAAATTCTACACAAACCCTCATGTCTCTCTGGCTGTCCTTTTAGTACGAGCTCCTCACTGACTCAGTCATACTCCCCCTTTTATTCTTTTAAAATGGAATTATCCAGAAGCAAGAATTTGGGAGGAGAAGAAGATTTGGGGAGAAAAAAAAAAATCATTACAGTTGAGAAACAGCTCTTGAAATTTATTAGCTCATGACTCATCTCCCAGAAAGGAGCTAATACCTTAATTTCATATTTCTCTGCTCAAATGGAGACCAAAGCATAAACTGAAATGAAACTTTACACTAATGGCTTCTTAATTACACCCATCTAAAAGCAATTACCTGAGGTTTAACAGATACAAAGTTAGGGTTGACACGGTCAGTAGAAGGGGATGGGAAAGGATGGGAAAGTGCCATGGCCAGGCTGCCTCTGCTCCCTGCTCTGTCCCCCTGGTGCTGCAGCCCAGCCCTGCTGAGTGTGTGCAGCACCACAGTGAGGGATGGATGTTCCTCAGGAATGTGCTTGCTTGTGCAGTACTGGGATGAAAATTCGGATCATAAAACTCCAGCGTGGAGGACTTGGCAAATGTGGTACCAATCATATTTCCCCCTAGGAAGCCACATCTCCCGCATCCCAGCTCCTTCTGGAAATGCTTCTTCCTTCCACCTCTCCACCTGCAAGAGGAGAACCATTCCTAACAGTCCCAGGGTGCATTTTAAAAATTTCTTAATACTTATTGAAGGTTTTGAAATTATCCAGACTAAGTTACCACAGGAGACTCAGGTGGTGCCACTGCTGTTATTACAAGTACTATTATTACTACTACTGTGAGTAGATTTTAGTGATGTTTTGCTCACAGTTTGATGATTTAGCACTAATAAAGGGACTTAACCAATGGAGTCCAGGCCACCCCGGCAGTGGAGGTTTCCTGTAAAATATCTGGGAGGAATTAGCTTCCAGGAGTGGGATTGAGAACAGGCAGAAAACGATGCTGGAGCCAGGTGAGCTGGGAAGTGGTGGAGGAGGATTTGAATCCCAGTTCCCTCAGAGCTTTACTCTCAGCTGCAAGGAAATAGGTCCTTCCAGTCTCAAAAAGATCCTGCACTGCTTGGTGCCTTTGTGAGGATGGACAAATTTTGGGAGGAATAGCCACTGCTCGAAGAGCTCCCCGAGCCTGCCCAGCCCCACCTCATTCTGTGGACCCTCGCACCATATCGCACCACTGAACGAGATAACACAATTATTGGCTAATTAGAGTCATCAGAAAGCGTTCTGCAATGGCAGGCTTTTAATTGACTTCCCCATTAAGAGATAATGATCGGGCTCTGCCTCCTGCCAGGCTGACCCCCACTCCTCTCCCCCTGAGACAAGAGGTTGACCTGACACTGGAACAGCACAGCTGTCCTGAGCTCAGCCGTGGCTAACACATCCTCCAGTCTGGTCGGGGAAGCAGCAAACTGAGACTGAGAGAAGGAAAAGAGAAGGAAAGGAGAAGGTTCCTGTTTGCCTACCCAGGCCAGGCTCTGACAGAGCAGGGCTGGCACAGTGGCAGTGAAGCTGCACACCCCACTATGCCAGCTCAAAGCTCTCCCCTGCACCAGCCCAGGATCCTGCTTGCTTTCCTCCCCTCCAGCCTGTTGAATAAAGTGGTTTAGAGAACACGAATTCAATTTCACAGCTTCTTTCAGGGTGCCAAACATCTGGTGTTGCCTTGCCCTGGAACTAAAGCTGAATATTTCCATCATATTTTGCAAGACACAACTGGGCTGAATGCTCTTGTTTTGGAAGAAAAGAGTTGAATTCTCTTTTGGAGCTTGCTTCTCTGCAGTCAGGTGTGATTTTCTGGCCTCACAAAGTCCATTGGATACCCTTCTGTGGGGAACTTGAAACGACACACAGCGTGGTGCCTTGGTGAGAAACATTTAACCTCAGGCTGAGCTCTCATTTGGGTACTGAGCACTTGGGGAAAAGGCAGAAGCTCCTGTATCTAGGCATAAATCCTGGTGATGCTTTTAACTGTCCTTGTGTGATCCATCATATAAATAAGTTTTTCCAGAGGCAGCAGGAAGAAAGCCAAGTTTCCTTCTCGTCCTGTAGCCTGGTAACCCGGATTCCCCAGCAGTGACTCAGAAAGACCCCAATTCCTCCTGGCTTTGAAGCAGTGTGGGCAGGAGGCAGCAGGTTCATTAAGGAAATGGCAGCAGCAGAGCTGGGAATTGCTGAACTCCCGCCCAGGTCAAGAGCAGCACCAGTTTCAGACTCTTTTCTCTGCCAGCTTCACCAGCCGAGCTGGAGTTTCACTACTCCTTCCTACTGCATAAAATGTGCTGGAAAACTCTTTATTTTATGAAAAAGTTGTTTGGGAAGGACTGACAGGGAAAAAGAAAGTCTGTTTCCTTAGGAACCAATTTAAAAATAAGCTGAATTTCTGTTTGGTGTGTGGTGCCATCTTCAAGAGTCCAGGGGTTTCTACATCTGCATTTTTCCTTTGCTGTGGGGAACATCACTCACTCACTGGGTTTAAAACCAGTAACAACCTGGAGGTGAGGATTTACTGAGATGCAAGTTGAGCTACTCCTGCATGGGATGAAGGGATAGAAATCAGTGCTGAAAGCTGCAGAGCCTGATCTGTGCTCTCTGGACACCTGGCCATTATTGTTTCTGGAAAAAGAGCAAGCAGCCAACCTTCTCCTGGTGCACTGATTCCCCTTTCCTTTCAGAAATGTAGCTGATCTTGGTCCAGAGGGCTGTGAATGCAGACTGGAAAGTGGAGCTGGAAGGCTTGGTGGGAAGGTGCTGGCTGTTGTGAATTCCAGGAGTGAAGGAGATGCAGGTGTGCAGCCAGAGCTCCAAACCAGCACCAACTGGGACCTCCAGCCACACTCAGAGTGCACAATTCATCCCACTTCAGGTATATATAACTCAGGTGTATTGCTGCTGTGCTGACCACAGGACCCCAGAAAACACAACAAGAAAATTTTCGCTAAGAAACCCAGAGGTTTGCCATGAAAAAAAAATATGCAGAAGTCTACATTTCTACTGTGCTCACTGTTAGGGTCTTTTTTCTTGTTGAGAGCTCAGTCACAACCCATCCAACACAACCCTGCACAAACACCCCGTGGTGGGAAGGGAGAGAACATGAAGGATTGCCGTGATCTGGTTCTTAATTCCTTTTTCCAGGCAAGTGGATAAAGATTGAAATCACCCTAAACTCTGTCTCTCCTAAATGCAGGTCAGCAGATATGTGACCAATAAAAGCAAAAAGGCCCAGTTAAGCTCTAAAGAGAAAGAGAAGCACTGACCAAACTGCATTTCTCCGGCAAATTATTTTGCTGTCTAGACTGGTTGTCAGATGTTGTTTTGCTGTTCTGTATGCCCAGAGGCCAGACCAAAGCTGGGATCCCCACTTAGAGGCAGCTTTGTTTAATGAGAGACAATCCTTGCCCCCAGGGAGCTGTAATCAGAACAGGCAGGACAAACAAATGAAATAAAGTCGCCGTCTTCATCCTGTGAGCACCGATGGAAACAGGACCCCAAAGAGAATAAGTGGCTTGCCTGAGGCCACCCAGAAAACCTGTGGCAATGCCAAGCTAAAAAAAAAAAAACCACAAAAAAAAGCCCACAACAAAACACCTAAAAACAAAACCCCACACAGTCTCAGAATCCCAATACCAGTCTTTGAGACCAATCTGGCTGCGTGTCCCTATTTCCACGAGAATGCAGGGAGATCCCATTTAAGGCAGTTCTGCTGTTCTCTTACAGCTGCATTTCTTCCTGCAGAAATTCAGCTTCTTCCTTCCAGGACCTGGAGATGGTTTTTCCCTCCCTGGAGCGGGCGGGAGCTCCATCCCCGATGGAGAGGGATGCAGGGAGGGAGAGTCGCCAGCCTGCCTGATGCTGGAATGTAAATAGTGTTTTGCAAAAGAGCCATTTATCAGTGAAATTACAGAACCCGTTTGAAGATCCCCCTGGAGGACTCGCTAAAAGATGGCTTGTGTGGAACTTAACGAGAGGTTTCCTGCAACACGCCCGGGCTTCGTGTAGGCAGGAGCACTTTGCTGGGAATTAAAGCCGCGCTGGAAATGTTAATAAATGCAGACACATGTTCTTGTTTGTAGGACGCGCTGTGCCTCCCTTATTTATTTCCTTCATTTCATTCTTCTGGATGTACTGTGGTGCCAGCCCCTTCCCCTGACACCTCCCTGGGGGAAATTGCCGTGTCTTTTCCCATCCCTGGAGCCCAACGTACTGCCCAGCCTGCAGCAGGAGCACACAGACACCTGCAGGGGATGGCAGCAGCTTCCAGCACAGACAGCGAGCTCAGGAATGGGCAGAACTGTTCTGCTGGAGGCTGTGGGAAGGATTCCCCCACCTGGGGAATGGAAAGGAGCTAGGACCGGTTTCCAGAGGGATCCACCTGGGCTGGCTCTCACTGTCCCTGTGTGGAGCAGCTCAGATGTTTCTGCTCTCTGCAACAAACAGAGGGTGCCCTCCAGCACAGCAGCAATTGAAAAAATAAAGTCCATTTTCTTCCTCTCTGGAAGAAAAAAGTCAATTTTCTTCCTCATCATTACATCATGCCCTCACCTTTACAGTGACTCAGAGCAGCACAGTGGCCTTTCTGTGCCTTCAGATAAACCCTGGCAATGACCTGAAGCCAGCACTAGAGGTGACCTCTCCCTCACTTCGTTCTAGGAGATGAACACATCCCAGTGAATTAATCCAAATGCTATATATTTCTTCCTCTCTTTCTTTCTCTCTCTCTTTTTTTTTTTTTTTTTTTTTTTTATCTCAGACAGCCTCCCTAGGAAAGAATTGGCTGCTTTCTAGAACAGAGCAGGTGCTCAAAGCTCTGCAGATCTCTGCCGAGATGTTCAACTTCCTCGAAAAGCAGATATTTCTATTTAAGATCCATAACCAAGCATTCATTTCCCTTTGTAGGAAAACTTAAGTCCAACTGAATCAAAGACAAATTTAAGAGAAATAAAATATAAAAATGATGTGTTCATTTCTCCACAGCAGCCTGCCAGGTGTCCCTTGTCCCCACAAAGCAGAGCATGGAGCTGTCAGGAGAATTAATCTACAAACACCAGGAGTTTATGTTCAAAAAGGAGATAGAGGAGTCCCTTTTGCTTTATTGGAATAAAGGGAGAGGCCCTGGGGCATCTCCTGGGATCTCTCAAATTTTTGGAGGATGCAGCCTCCTTTTTATCCTGTTTTCCTGGCCGCATTTCCCTCTCTCTTGCTCCATTGCTGAGGTACTTGAGAGGTTCAGACTTCCCAAACACTGACACCTGAGATTCCCCTCTAATGTACAACCCTCCCTTTTAAATCTTAGTTCTTACAGAATTCATAGTTTTTCCCTCATTGCTTCTTTCATCTACCAATACCAAATTTCATTTTTCAACAAACCTACAGTTTGTTTGCAAAAGCAAATTTCATTTTCCATTCATCAATCAGTGCAATCAATCCTAATGTTTCTTTTATCTCTCAGTGCTGGTCTTATCTACCAGCAGACCCAGAGCTTGTTTGTAAAGACAAATCCAGCACTCCTCTCAGAGCAAAAGGCTGCAGCAGCCTCACCCTGATCCTTCCCTGTATCAGGTTCAGTGCCTGCCTGTCCCACTGCCCCCTCCTCTGTGCCTGCAGCTGGTTCATCCTCCACACACTGCTCATTTGCTCAGCCCCTTCCCTCTCAATTCCATATTAATTACACTAATTTCACAACTATAAAGTGCACCAAATTATAAGGAACACTTCCGGGTTGTCGGCAAATTTCCCAACTTTGTCCATATATAAGGCGCACCGGACTATAAGGCGCACTTTTTTTTTTTTTTTTTTAAGCAAAGATCCGCACACAACAAAGTAAAGTATTAGTAACGGAATGGCGCAATCGCGGGGTTTACTGCCAGGTGCTCAATTTGCAAACATTTTTCTCGGATTGGCGCAGCCTTCAAACGCAGCCCCAGGCGCCCTCCCCTTGCAGTGGGGCCCGGCATTCCCACCCACCCCTGGTGCCGGCTGGCGCGGCTCTCACAGCTCACACTTCCGGGTTGGCAAATTTCCAAACTTTGTCCATATATAAGGCGCACCGGATTATAAAATGCACTTCAGGTTTTGATCAAAGTTTTAATCAAAAGGGTGCCCCTTATAGTCGTGAAATTACTGTACCTTGTCTAAATAGTTAAATTCTCCTTTTCCCTTCACTCACAGAGTACTCCAGCATCCCTTTCCCACAGCCAGGGGTGGCTTCAGGCAAACACCCTCCCGTCCCCCCAGCAATGCTGCAATTGCCCTCCAGCTCTTCCATTTCCAGCAGGTTTCTCCTCCTGTTTTTCTGCTCCTTTTTGTCAGTCATATTTATTAGAGAAGAAGGAAGAGATGAATTAACCAGACCCTTGTGTCTGTCTGAGGGCAGCTGAGCCAGACTCATGGGCCCAGTAAAATCCAGGAAAGCCAATGACTGAAACTCAGCCTTGGATCTAATCTTTTTTTCAGTTCATATTATTCTCCATTCCTGTAATTTAATTTACAATATAATTTCATATTCTTCCTCTAAAGCAGAACTTCTCTCTTTATATGTACATATATTTTTTTATCCTGCCAGGTTGGATTTGTGTCTGATTTTATTTTATTTTGTTAAACAAGGAGGCTGAAGTCACTTTATTTCCTTGAATAGAGCAGGAGGATAAATCATTGTTGGAGATCCAAAATGTGGATCTTAAGAGTGGATGGAAGAAAATGCTTTAACGAGGCATTTTGACACCTGAGTGAGGGATTGTCCTTTGAATATTTGGTGTATTATATCCACTGAAATATATTACAGCACATTAAGTATTGATGTTTTGTTCTTCTGGAGCTGGAAGAAATATTTACAGGTGTATGAAACTGCTGAAGAGGTCAGAGACCTTTGTAACTTTATCACCGTTTTTTCTAACAAGATTCCAGATGGGAATCAGAGCCCACAAAGCACAAACAAGTAGCAGTGGCAGTGACTACAAACCAGTGCAAGCAGATGCTGAAAAAGGGGTCCTGCAGCCCTTACCAAAAAGTTTCCCCTTGCACTTCCTGGTGTTTTCGCAGCCCAAGTAAGTTTTGCATGGAAAAGAGCTGTGAAATCAGGGGGTGTGGGATGGATCAATAGTGGCAGGAATGAGCCACCCTCCTATTCAACACAATATCAGACAAACCTCCAACTAAATAAAAGTTCTTTTTTTTTATATCGCGTTGTCTCTTTGCCTAAAGCTTTGCAATATCTGTTTAGTGTTCAAAATCCAGTTTAATTCCCACCAAAAAGAAAGAAATTAAAATAATTTCTTGTGTTTTAAAAACAACAGAGAAGAATGATGAAATTTTCAAAGCTATTTCAAACAAGATGTCTCTGGTTACCACCACCTTGGGAAAAAGAACCAAGATTACTTTTGTCTAAACACTGAAATATCTGCAGTAGGAAAATTTTCATATCAATTTCAGTAAGAGTATTTTTTTCTTCTCCAGTGTTCTAGAGATTTCTTTGATGAAACATTCACACTCCAAACTGGGTTAAAGCTTTAAGCATTAGAAATTTTATCCAGCTTTTGTTTGTAGGCAAATTCACTTGCTGCTTGCCAACTTGCCTCCCAACTGCTGTAATCCATCTTGGAGAATAAGAAAAATGTGTTACTCTGCCTGTCAAAGGAAGGGCAGCTTCATTTAATGTCTGGATCACATTTCAATATCCAGATGGCCCCTTTGCCATCTTGCCTGGCCACAATAAAGCAGCTCCATTTCTGTGACCATGTCATTTCTGACATCTTTGTGCAAGAGGTCTACACAACCCACAAGCTTTCCCACCAGGTTTTATTTGATATGCCTTGCTTCAGGTCCTTGCTTTAAACCCCAAATGGGAGTTATGATCCTGCCAAGTGGTTTCCATCTCTGTTCCACCATGGAGACAATTGATTCATCTCAGGCCAAGCCAGTGTGACAGGTATATCCATCCATTCAAGGACAATTCCCAGGTAGGATGGGCTGCTAAATGAATGCACCAGATTGCAGCTGACACCCATAATGCTGATTTTCCCCTCTCCTTATAATCATAATGGGATCTCAGCAATAGAGATGGATTTGCTAATTTCCATCTCCTCTCTGCTTTAATCACTGTCAGGCATAAATTAATTTCTCCTTAAAGAGCTTTCAGGTTGAGATGCTGTCATTGCACAGTGTATTTAAAGGTCCTAAATCAGGGTAATCCCAGAACATTTCCTGCCCCATCCAAGATTCCAGAACACGTAGATATGTGTCATCCCAGCATCATCACAGGCCTTTTCCTTGGGGTAGGGGAAAGGAGGAGGAAAGTTGAATTCTTAGTGTGGGACATTGAAAAGCAAAGCTACAAACGAGCCTGAGTGCTGCTTTTTAGATACTCCCCAGGCCTGTCCTGATCCCAACTCTGTCAAATGACAAACCTGGAAATCCACTGAAGATGGAGAGGGGAACCTGTCCAGAGGGAAGTTCAGCCCCTGCAGGGCCTAAATTGCCCCCTAGAAGAGTTTGTCTTTCTTTACTGCTCTAGAATTGCATGTGCTGCTTCTATCAGGTGGATATTTCACTGCAGGTATTTTCAGTGCACCTGAAAACCAACATAGACTGAGAGAAAGCAGGAAGCTTCTAACAAAACCAGAAGGAGTAAAATCATTAAGCAAAGATATCATTTTTCTTAAAAAAAAATGCTAGTGAATAAATTATCATTCCTTTTCATTAAAAATTCAGTGGAGATGAAACTGTGTGTGGTGATAATGAGCAAATGTTTATATTTGCAGAGAAGTGTAACTGCATGGATGGAAAGTTATTGATTTAGCCCCAGCTTTCACACATTTTGTACAGCTCTTTGGATGGATGTCTGTCCAGCTGGCTGCACAACTAGCAATGGAAGACTTGTTACATCCTGAAAAATGGCTACAACAGATTAAAAGATATTTCCAGAGAAATTTTAACTATTTTTTTTACAATGCAACATAGAGTTACTCCTGAAGAGAAGAAATCTAAAGACAGCACCCATGGCATTCTGTCTGACCCTCAGTTTTCAAAGCACTGAAAATATAGGAAGGGGAAAAAATGCCCACAAACCTTTATTCAATGTTTCAGTCTGAAAGTTGCCATTCCTCTACAGAAATACTAACAGAGTGAAAATTGCTTTCAGACTTCTTAGTTTATCCATTTTTTAGCTTCTTATAACAGATAGGAAGTTTAAGAGACAGTTTAGGAGTAAATAACCTAGCTGGAATTTGTGGGAATACAGAAATGCCCAAGATTATTTTCTGTTTTCCTTCTTCCATTCCATCCAGTTGGTGCTCCTTCAGAAGACCTGCTTTTTCCAGCCCAGACATCCTTGTTTTTTATCCTCTGAATTCCTAGTCCTTTCCTTTCCCGTCCTTCCCTTCTCCATCAGTGGATCTCCACGGCATGTCCCATGGCCCAGCCTGCCCTCAGAGAATCACTCAGGTTGGAAAAGGAGTCAAGATCACTGTGACCCTTGTCCCCAGCCCAGAGCACTGAGTGCCACCTCCAGCCCTTCCTTGGACACCTGCAGGGATGGGCACTCCAAAGCGCCCTGGCAGCCCTTTCCAATGCCTGACCACCCTTTCCATGAAGAAATTCCTGCTGGTGTCCAACCTGAACCTCCACAGCACAGCTTGAAGCCATTCCCTCTCCTCCTGTCGGATGTGAGGACACTGACCCAGCTCCCACCCTGACCAATGCCACTTCCCTCTCCTTTTCCCACCAGTGTTGTCTCCCAGTGTTTCCAGACAGCCCCATTGCAGGCTCTGGGGCAGCCAGCTGGCTCTTTTCCAAACGAGCACTGAATGGCAAACACAGAGATACACGGGGATAAAATGAGCTCCTCTCATTGATTTTTCCAAACCAATATGGCACCGAGGCTGCCTCTTTGTGCCATTTCCCTCCTCTGCCAGGAGGCATTCGCACCTCTTCCATCATTTTAATTAGACATTACACCTGACACAAACGCTGAGTTGATTAACCTAAAAGGAGCTGAATGGGTTGTGGGATCGTTAACACGGGGCCCCTGACACCCCATAACTCACTCCAACGTGTGCTGTTGCACAAACTCACAGCTTCTCCAGCTCCTGCTGAAGCCACAACGCGAGGTAATGGCACCTGCAGAGAGCTTTTTACGAGGCTGTCTCACATAATAATGCCATAAAAGCCAGATTTAAAAGACGGATTGCCCTGGACTCCGCAGACTTCACTTTTTAGTGTTTACATAAACGCACCTTTTCCGCGGTGTTTGCAGGTAACGGCCCTTCCCCGGTTGTGGAAGTCAAGGTAACCATCAGCCTTACCTTCCCAGAAAGCTGCTCTCATCAGGAAGCAGAGTGCTCTGTGGGATTCTCCTGTTGCTGGGATGGAGGGAGGAGGCAGGGAGCAGCCCACACTCATTCGCTACAGCCACGGTCCTCCCATGAATTCCTCATTTGTAGAAGTCTTGTGTGAGCAGAATCCATCCAGCCTTAACATGCCTTTGGTACACCACTAAAGGAGAAACAGTAAGTTTTGGTGTCTCCAGGACTGCTGCCAGAGGAGCTATTTTCCTGCTCAGATGCATTTTCCAACTCACACACTTAGGGCAAACTTGTAGGTTTATCTGTAGGAATAAGCCTGCATCAGCCACTGGCTGACACTGCCCAAGGACAACTGAATCAGCCCAGCCTGGAGCAGAAGAACCATAAATTGCACCAATTTCCCTTTGTGCCTAAGAAGGAGAGTAGCTCAGGCTGCTCACAGCTGGTCCAGCTGTGCCATTTGGCGGCACATGAAGCTTAGCTATGGCTGCAGCATTACCCAGGGTTTTCCTGCCCTCATGTCAGTCCAGTCAGATCCAGTTTTGGAAACAGCAAGAGGACAGCTGATCCTTATTTGCCAGCAACAAAAGGAGGAGGGCTGAGAGATCATTAATGTATCTGCCTATCTGTGTTGGAGGGAGAATAAAATTTTTAAAAAGTGACTTGGTATGGCTTAATTGGTCTGGGATGAGGAGCTGTTCCTCATTCAGCAGGCAGGACCCCACTGAGATTGAGAAATTGCTGGAGATGTATGAGTCCTGACGAGATCCCCTGTTAGTTAGTTGGCAGCACTGATTTTGCCGTGCCTTCTTCTTCCACTTGTTTGTTTAGCTTTGCCCTGCATTAAAACCTGTCAAGCCTGCAAACAAGACAATGTTTTTTGATTAGGCTGCTCAGCTGACAATAAAGCAGAGCTGGGAGAATGTCCTGCTCTTCTAAAGCAGAGAGAAGTTGTGTGATTCTATTAGGATATGGCCAAGGTACATCCTGAGAAAATGAACTTTCTGGATTGATTGGAGATGCCCCCAGTGCTGCCTTGAGCATCATCTGAAGTCCAAAGCTTCCCATCATCCCTATAGCTCACACAGGCTCAGGGAAGAGCTCTGGAGCCTCACAAAGGTGTCTCTGTCTCCACTGGGAGCAGCCAGAGCTGTGGATCTTCTCCTGAAGTCCACCCTAACATCATACCCCGCACTCACACACAGACAGCACTCTGGCAGGGCTGTGCTCTTTTTTTGAGGCTTATTGCATTTTGGAAATAGAACAGCTTGGTTCATGCCTGTCAAAACACTGCTGACAGCCCAAACTTGGACAGCAGTGTGCAAGGTAAGATTTGCTGGAAGCCTGGGATGTGCAAGGATGAGGCATTATCAGGATCCCCCATTGTCTCTCTGGTATTGAAGTTCCTTTGCAGGACCATTTTGCACAAGACTCCATCCACTAAGCAGTGGAGAGTTGGGCAGCAGGTGACAATCTGCTGCTGCTTCCACATCACTGGCTTGTCCTAGAATATCCTCAGTTGGAAGGGACCCACAGGGACCATCAGCTCCAACTCCTGGCTCTGCACAGGACACCCCCAAGAGCCACCACAGGCTTTTTCAAGGTCTGTCCCATTCCTGGCGAGGAAGCAATGAATCACACATTTCCAGTTTGAGAAAGCCTACTCCCACATTGCCTGGCAGCCCAGCAGTGTGGAGGGAGAAGCAGAGGGCAGCCACAGCTGGGCTGAGGAGCAGCTTTCCTTTGAATTCCTGCTCTGCAGCACAAAGGCAGCTGTCCTGCCAGGCTGAACCAGCACAAGTGGCAAACAGTGAATGCAAACACATCTGTGCTGGTGTCAGACATGGGAAGATGTTGGTGGTGTAGGATGAAAATATTGTTCCACCCTCTTCCCACAGAAGTTGTCCTGAGGGTGAGAGAGCTACCTCCTCCAGGCATCAGAAGATCAGAGGAAAGAGAAACTGCTCTGCAGCCTGGGGGCAGCTCAGGCTGTGAATTCCAGCAGGGCTCAGCTGTCTCCAGCTTCACTCCCTGCATTCCCACCAAACCAGAGCCCTCTGAGCAAATGGGGAAGTTGAGGGACAGGCACGAGCTGGGACAGAAACACAGCCCTGTGACATGGGGAGGGATTGAGGAATAACCAGACATAAAATTTGCTTGTTTTCACCCAAGTCTCCTTGCATCAGTTTGTCTGAGTGTCTAATACAGGACAGCAGCCAAACTCCAGCAAGGGAATGCTTGTCCTGAAGGGCTCCTGATTTTGCCTTTTCTGGACAGGAGAAAAGTGTGTAAGTGGCCATACATCCTTTGCTCAGGCCAAGTATTTTCTTTCATGGAGAACAGCTCCATCTTTCTGTTCTCTCCTCCACTGAGCCTTCTGCAGCAAGCCTCCTTCTTCCCCCTATTTGCATAAGTGATGATGCAGCCATCCTAATTATCGAGGGAATCCACTGCTCCCCCCTTCCAGCACCTCCCCCCTTTGCTGCTGCTCTTTCCCTGCCACGGGTTTTGCTGGCAGATGGAACTGGAGCCTCCTCAGCCCACTGGCTCTTCCTTGAAGAAGAACAAAGTGACAGCCCTGCAGGCAGCCGAGCCACAGCACCGTGACTAATCGCTGTCGGGAGCATCCCCAAGGCCAGTGTCAAGGTTGTGCTCCCACAGCTTGGCTGGGGGAACAAGGGTGCTGAGCAGGGGCTGGAGGGGCTGCATTGTCCCCTCACAGGGATCAAGTGTGTCCTCCACACTGCTGAGCCCTGCCAGATGCCTCAAGGCTCTCCTTTTGTACCACAGGCCAAGCGTCAGGGAGGTCTGGAGCCAGTTTGGGGGAAAGCAGCAAGGAGATGAGCAAGCTCATGCATATGGAAGGATGACCTTACCAGCTCCACTCAGCGTTCTGCACATCAGATGTGATTTGCAATCAGCCATGGCCATGCTTCTCTCCATTTCCCCCTCAAGTCCTGCTCTTGCAGCACTGCTTACATATGGTTTTGCCCATGTTTTTTTGATTTATCTGTCCTACTTCTCTGCCCCAACCCATTAGCTCAGCAAATTACCATTTACCCATTATGCCCTTTCAGCCAGATATTTCTGGCTGTGTTTGTGCTAGGATTGGATCTTCCATGCAGAGGAAGGTGGATTTTTTTAATGTTATTTATCTACCTGTGGCAAAGTCCTGACAGCAAATCTGCAGCCGTAGCAAGTCCTGTGTAGCACAGTCCAGTCTGTACACAACTCATTTTTTATGTACATGGCATCAGATGGGCTGCCCATGTGATCCTCTTCTGCTGTGTGCCTGGAAATGCTCCAAAGAGCTGATGAACCAATTGGAATTGCAGACAAGAGTTTAGTTATAGTCCCTGGGGGGAAACGAGGCCTGTGTGGAAGGAAGTAGGACAGGGGAGATGAAAATAGTCTATCAGGAAAGGAAGCCAAAAACCTGCCAAGCTCCTCCACCACGCAAACACAAGGCAGCCTTCTCCCGTACTCCAAGCCATGAGCTCCTGCATCCCACAGCCATCAGCTGAGCTGTCAGCACACTCAGCACTTCCAGGACATCCATTTCAGGACCCAGAGCTGCAAATCGTGACAGCCAGTTTTGGGGGTGCAGCAGCACGGGGGAGGACAGCAACCAGCTCCGTGTCAGCAAGGACAGACTGAGCACCTCCTCCTGTGTGCTGGGCAGCACTCTGGGATCCCACAGGGGCATCTTGGTTCTGCTGGGAAAGGGCAGCAAGAGAGCAAATCACTCAGCTCCCCTCACAGCAAGCTTCTGTGGGTGGACATTGCTGGGCATCAATCCAGGGCTGACCTGAATCTGGTTAATGCTTTAGCAGCTCACACCTCACCTTCCTTAGAGCCCTGGCTCCTGGATCTGTGCTCAGGGATCACCCTCTGTTCTGCCTTCTTGTCAGAGATGTGTTCTGTCATTTCCTGCTTGCTCACTTCCTCCTCCCAGCCAGCATCTCAGTTGGATCTGACACGCTCCATCTGCAAATATCCCAGTCCAGCCTCCCCAGAGTGGCCACAAAAACATTCCCAGCTCCAGCCAGGGAAAAGGCAAAATCCCTCCTGCAGTTGGATTCCACAAGAGCCTTTCACCAGGCTCTCATGCCCCAAACTCTGGCCAGATGGCCTCACCACACGGTGTCCCACCACATTTTGTATGTGGCAAAGGTGCCAATTATCTCTTCCTTCCCTGCTTTGAAATCATCACTCCCTCCACAACACAAACACTCTTTCAGTTGTCCTGCTTTCCGCATTCCAGGTTGGCAAGTAGAATCTGCAACCTCTGAGCTTCTCTGCAAACTGATGAGCTGCTAAAAATACAGCCCCTGCAGGCACCCATTCAACTTCTATTTCTGTATTTTTTATTATTTATTTTTTTACTTTTTTTTTAACCAATTTGAGATGAACAAAGCACTTCAACAAAGGGAAGGAGAAAATGCTGTGATTGTGAAGATGGATTGCTGCCACTTACTTTGTTCATTTTAATTATACAAAGTCATCACTTAGTGGGAAGCCTCAGGATAGGAAAAGGGAGCACAAAGAAGTTACCATATCCCACCTCCTTATTTCACTATGCTTCATTTTAAAGCCTCCCTGACATCCTGGCAACAGTACCTGAACTGGCACTTCCATACTTTTAAATCTTTCCATATTTTACTCACCTGCTGTGCCTTCAACCTGGAAAGCCCAAAAAGCCCCAGTCCTCGTGGTAAAAATCAGAGTGGGCCAGCAGGAGCAAACAGCCTCATCCCTTCAAGGAGGCTAGAGAGTTTGTTTAAAAACTTCTCTTAACCAGTTCTCTTGTGCCACCTCCTAAACTGGCTCCAGCTAGGACATGGGGGTGGAAATTAAGTTCTTTCAGGTACAATTAAGAGGTTTAAGGCAGAAAATTTCCAGCTGGTGCCTGGGTAATGACAAGACCCAGGACTGCCTCCTTTTGCCTTTGCTGTTAACTCACTTTGCCACCTTGGGCAAATAATATCCCTGTTAGTGACTCCACATGGGCAGACTAAGGATCACTTACAGCAATTTCACGGCTATCAGGCTCACCCTTTTGACTAAAATTATGATCAAAACCTGGAAGCGCGTCTTATAGGCCGGTGCGCCTTATATGTGGACAAAGTTCAGAAATTTGCCAACCTGGAAGCGTGAGCCGCGAGAGCCAGAAGCCATGGCAGCTGTGTGGGGAGAGCTGGCAGCAGATCCTCGCTGAAAAAAAAAAAAAAATTGCACTTTATACTCCAGTGCGCCTTATCTGTGGACAAAGTTCAGAAATTTGACATCAACCCGTAAGTGCGCCTTATAGTCCGGTGCGCCTTATAGTTGTGAAATTACTGCAGTTCCTCTGAAGTTAATCCTGTGTTATTCAGTCTGGCATCCCTGCTTGGCTAATGCCAGCGGGTGTGATGGGGTGCTGAGTCCAAAGCTGGAGTGTCCCGGGAGGTTGTGCTCTCATCCAGCACAGGCAGGAGTGGAGTGTTCCCCTCCCAGCCACTGCAGGTGTCACCTGAGGGACCCATTTCACTCTGACCCAGCAGTTTTGCAGAGGCTGAGGGCAGTCACTGCAGTGACAGCTGAGAAATGACAGTGTGCCATTTCCTGAGCACACACCCAGGAAATCCTGTGTCCTGCAGGACACAGAGGCTTCTCAGCAGGACAGACCTTCCCCCAGTGCACTTCAGCTGCTCTTTGGGCCTTTTCTGTTGGTCTGGACCACTCAGGCTCAGCTCAGAGGATGAGAACAGCTCCTTCCCCCATCAGAGCATTTATGCAGAGAGCAGTCTCTGTTTCTAGGGTTGTTTCTGGTGCCAGAATTCCCAGATCCATGACCTCTCCTTTACCCTGATGTGGCTGCAGGAAACTACCTGTTTTTGGGGGGCTGTAGTGATTCTGCCCCTGCTCCCTTTTAACCATGAAATGCCATCATTCCTCAAATAAATTCTCTCACTTGTGTTTCCCACATCTGCCCAAAATGTTTCTGGTGGGCCAAAACAGCTTCCCCATCTTTGCCCAAGCTTCCAGCTCCATCTTTGGCTTCCTAAAAGTTTGGACTTTCCCCCAAGGCCTGATTTGATTGTAACCTTGCAGATCCCATTAATTTTCACCCAAGGGCTATTGCTAAACACGCTGCTTATTGCTGCAAATTTGCAGCTTTAGCATGGAATGATTTTGGTTTTCACTCCAGGATTTCTCTGCCCATTTCATGAGTAGTTGAGGCTGTGTTTAGATATTCTCTTCTCACACACCAATTGCCACCTTGTTCTATGTGTGCATGCATTTTTCCCTGTGTAGTTTTATCTCCAGTGAGCTGTTGTCTCTCGTGTTTCACTGAGGGTTTGCAGGCATTCACAGGTGTCCTTCCCCCTCCATGGCCTGGGGGCTGCATTTCCATTTGCTCCACTGCTTCTGGCATCACTGAGAGCATTCCCACAGCCAGTATCTTGTCCTTAGATTGTTTATTTCCACATTCCTCTCTAATATTTTGTATATATGCTGAACATTTTATTCACAAGTTTGTTCCCACACTCCCGTGTTAACCCCTATTTTTGGATTGCATTCAATATATAAACACTTTCACTTGTGTTGTTGCTGTTTGCCTTAAAATATTTACAGAGTTTCTTACAAGTTTGTTTTTCCTTTTCTCTTCAATTTTGCATTGATTTTCAGAAGTATTTTTTTTAATAATTCTACTCATTTTTCCTTCTTTTTTTCTCATCCACAGGTAGAATTAGATTAGGACAAGAGTCAGAAATTCTATTTCTAACAGAGCTCTTGTAATTTTGTTTCAAAGAAAATCTCATTCCCGAAGATATGCCAGAGTTTTGAAACTCCTTGAAAACAACTTCACTAGAGCAAGTTTTCAAACAACCCAAGTGATTTGTTTGGAAAACATTGAAAGCAAATTGACCTTGGAGGCAAATTGAAACATAAAAATTGTCACCATCATGAAAGTTGATCCACTTGGTTGTTAAAAATAATACCAAGAATGATAGAGCTCTAAATTTTAAAATAATGTTGTTAGGAATGAAGGTTGTGGAGAAGAGGTGAATGGGACAGGATCCAGCACGATAACACTGCAGGAAAATGAGAAACACTCACTGTGGGCAAACAGGGGTTTGGAACTAAGTAATAAGTGATTTGCTGTTTCAACAGCAATAATTTTCAAAAGTTGAGGAAGATTGCAAGCAAAGTTGATTAGAAAAAAAATTCAGGCAGAGAAAATGCTGATTGCAAATTGGTGATTCTGCAAGAAAAGTTTATTAGAAAGTCAAAACACTACAATTTCATATGAAATAAGAACGCAAGTTTAGCTGGAATCCAAACTGCTCTGGTTCAAAAGAAAAAAGAGATGGAAAATCTCTAAACACAAGGATTACATATGAAAATTGAAGGTGGGAAGTGGAATGCTTGCACCAAGACCCTTTGAGGAATTAGCTGAAATCCATTTTGATTTGCTGACTTTAATTTCTAACAGCTATTCTTCACTTGCAGAACTGCAGCACTGCCCCCACTACCCAGAGCTATCCCATCCACATTCATGTCCCTGCTTTTCACCTGAAGGACTCCTCTGAACCTGTCCTGCTCTAAAGGGATCAGTTGCCAGGGAGCATGGCAAGGGACAGGAGTTGGACTGGATGATCTCAAAGGTCTTTTCCAACCTAGTTAATTCTGTAGTTAATTCTGTGAAATTAACCTGTGGAAAAAGAGATGGAAATGTGTTTGTACCCAGGGATCAGGCCAGCCCCAGGAAAACAAGGTACTCCATCTGACTTGCTGAAAATTCTGCCTGGCTGACACAGACCAGCTGAGATCTGGGGATCTTTACCCAAAACCAGCCCCCCAAACCCAGCAGGTCTCACACAGCAGATATGGGAAAAGCTCTCTTTGTGCCAAGCAGGCAAACAGTGACTGAAAGGAGGAGTTAAGGGCCATTTACTCACTGGTTCATTCATTCAGTTACCCTGTGAGATGGACCTCAGACAAGGATCTATACCCCAGCTTTGGCAGCTCTGTGCCTCAATTTCCCAACCTCCACTAAGGAGACACCACTGACCTCCAACGGGAAATGCCCCTTCCCAGGACTGTCCTGTTGTACTTTTTAAGCTTATGCACAGCTTTGCCTTTTCTCTCCTATTCCTTAGAGCTGGCAGCAGCATTTTGTGTTCTTTCTCATCACTCAGAGCTATTATTAACACCCTTCTGGAGACATGAAATGTATCTACAGGCACCTCTGGTAATTAGACTAAAATTCCTACTAGTGCTGATGCAGCTCTTGCAGGATATATTAGGAGCAAAGCCAGCGCTGAAAAGTTTTCTGGAACTTGATAATCACACCTGAGATCAGAATGAGAAGGTGTTTTGCTGCACAGAAGGTGAGCAGGGAAAGGTGGGGGTGAGGAGCTCTGTGTGAGGACTCAGCCTGGTTCCCTGGGTGGCTGTGGCAGTCACAGATGCCCTGTGTCCCCTTTCCAGCACAGCCAGCCTGGCTCTGGCACAGCTGAGCTGCTCTGCAGGACCATGGGCACATCCTTGCTGTGAACAGCCTGCTGTCACGGACAGAGCCTGCTCTGTCACACCTACAGCTGCCTCTGCTGGGAAATAAACTCTGAAAAGAACCACATCCCCTCCATGGCTCCCAAAACCGTGTGTGAGCCATCCTGGCAGGTTAACTTTGCATTCCTGACCTCTCAGATTCAGGGCAAGATGGCCAAGCCTTGTACATTTGAGGGGGAGACTCAGAGCTGGCTCTGCATCTCTTTTTTGTGGCACATCCCTCTCACCTCTCCCCAGGTGTCTCAGACATGGCTGTTCCTGCAGCTGGGGGTCAGGGTGGGATTCAGGCAGTGGGGCTGAGCTGCTAGGATGGACACCCCATGTCCCCCTCTCACAGCTCTGCATCCCTTCTCTTCCATCCTACCCCAGTGCAGGTCTGGGTGTTGGGGCTGAGGAACAGGAGAACAGGAGAAACACTTAGTGGCTGTGGCGATCCCCCTTTTCCTGTGGCCACCCATCAGAGCATTGTGGGGTGCCAGTGAGTGATGCTTTGGGGATCTCTGAGTGCTCCCCTTTCCCCCCAGCCCTGCAGCAGCACCACACGTACTGAGCAGCCAGGACCTGGCAGGCCAGGATCCTTGGGAGGGAGGTTATGTGGAGCAAAATGACCTCTCTAAGTGAAGAGCAGCACTTCATTGCTTTTCAGTCCTTCTGCTGACGCCAGTTCACAGCCTGCAGCGGACTCCAGAATACACCTAAAAATAAAACAACACCTGGGTCCTGTGCTGCTGCAGAGAGCAGGCAGGGTTTGCAATCAGTGCTGGTGGTGGGAGCGCTCTGAGCTCAGGGCAGCAGGCTCAGCCCCAGCCCTCTGCTCCTGGCACTGATTGCAAACATGTCAGCATCTCCTCCAGAGCGCCTTTCCTGCTGCTCCAGCCAGCATTCTGCTGCGGAATGACACACAGAGAAGAGGAAGGTCGTGTTACTCGTGGGAGAATGATGATTTTCTCAGCGGCAGGGCATTCCTGGGTGCATGTTCTGCTGGAACAGGCAGACCCACAGTGCCATGCTGATACACCACAACCCCAGGGAGAGGGCAGGGACTGGGACATGTGCCCTGCCCAGACAAGGGACCAATCCCAAATCTGGGGTCACAATGCTCAGTGCTGCCAGACACTCATGAGGGTTTCTCTCATGCTCACGTCATGGCTCAGAGGCAGGAATCAGGTTGGAAACCACCTTTAGTGAAAACATCAGCATGAGCAAACATCAGTGTGTTCAGTGACAGAGAAAGGGAGATCAGGGAGACTTCTTTATACCAAAATTCTTCATGGCAATAGCAGTGAGCATAATATTCTCCAAAAATGGGAGAAAGGGAGAAGGAGAGGAGGAGGAAAGAGGAGAAAGGAAGAAATGGAGAAAGGGAGAAGGAGAGGAGGGAAAGGAGAGAAAGGGAGAAGTGGAGAAAGAGAGAAGAGGAGAAAGGGAGATTTATCTCATGTCAACTAGGAATTTTTTCCACCTCCAAAGCAAACAAATGGTCCCCCAAAATTTATACCTAGGAAATTAATTTCTTCGGAACCAAGATTGAGCTAAGCAGTGATGTAGCAGATTGATTCAGCTAAACAATGATGTAGGAGGTTGATCAGCTACTTAGACACTACTAGCCTCAGAGTCTGTTTGAGGATATAGTTTTACAAGTGCATGTGAAATCAGGTTTCTGAGACCTCTGAGATGTCGTTTGCTAAAATGTCTGTGTGAAAGGGAATAAAATATTTTGTTTCAAAAGATCACACAATAATGGGAAGACGAGAAATGCAAAGGTTGTCTGATCTGCTACTGCAATTCTGATAAAAAATTCAGTACTGGGTGATTCAGAAGAAGGTTTAACATACCTGCTCATCAGCTCGGATCTAACACATCTAATTGTGCAATTCTTCCCATGGGAGGTCATTTTTGCCTAACCCTGTCTGATAATTAGATTATGTTGTACAGATTTAGTCATTATAAATTTCAACCTGCATAATGTTTGGCTGGACACAGCTCTCAATGAGGTTGTAAACTCTTTGATTCCCCCTAAATTATTCATTTCAGTAATATCCTGTGACAATAAATTCCACAGGTTCAGTTCATCTCATACATGGGAGGTTTTCTCATGCCTACACTATCTGTACCTTGTCACCCTTGTGTGAAATCCTGCCAGGTTTTGGGGTGGATTTCTCCAGAGGGGAGTGTTTTTATAGGTTGGGATGATCACTTTCTTCAGAGCACCACCCATCATTAGGGGCTTCTCCTCCAGAGGAAGCATCCCAAGAGGAGACTGCAGGGAGCTTGTTCTCTGTGTACACCGAGTAGTAAATGTGTTGTTCATCACAGCTGGGTGAGAAAAATAGATGGAGAAGCTCAAATGCAAGGAGAATGTGATGTCACGGTGGAAGCCAGGGTGAAAGGATGGAGCTCATCTGCTCAGGGCCACTGAGAGCCCTGTCAGTCACGCCGTGGGTGACACTGCAATGTTTGACCTCATTTCAGCCAATGTGCAGCAATGTTTGTAATAACCAGCTGTCAGAGGAGCAAGGAACACAGGAAAACAGACAGCAGGGACACACAGGAGGGGGAGGAAGGAAGCAGGACAAGCAGACCAAGCTGATGGTGAACTCTGGGCTAAATCACCCTCCCTCAGCCACCTGCACTGCCATGGGCACAGAAATGCATGGGAGCATCCCAGCTCAAGAATTCCAGCCCCTGGAGATCCCAGAGTTTAGGTGACACCCAGACACACCTCAGAGCAAAGATGGGAGCAGCAGATGGTGGCTCTAGGCAGGAATGCTGCCACAAAGCATGGAAATGCTGCAGGAGTTGTAGAAAATACATGAAGGGAATGTCACCATGGGCACCAGCAGCTGTCTCTGCCAAGAGCTGTTCCTTCAGATGAGCTCAGGCTGGGTCTCTCCTCTGCACACCCCTGACCTGACTCCCTTCCAGGAGCACTGCCTCCTCTTCCTCAGCCTCTCTCAAGCCCACTGCTTTGGGCTCAAAGGCTTCATCTGCGCTCCAGCCTTCCTCCACCTTTCCTGGCAGGTACCTCTGGATCTCAGCCATCCCACACCATCCTCCATCCTCTCTGCTTTCCAGAGCCCTCCCACAGATCCAACCCACATCCCTGCTGCCTCTGGACTCTCAGAGTAAATCCAGGCTCTGCTCCCTGCTTGCCCCTCTCCAGTGCACACTGTGGAGCAGGCAGTGACTGCTTTCCCCACAGCCACCTCCCTGCTGCACACTTTGCTCTTCTCTTCATTTCCTCCTCCCCTCAGGGTATTGATGCTGGATGAAGTTTCCCATTAAAGCAGCCACTCTTGTAGAAAGGGGGGCTGACATGATTAATGCCATCCAGCAGGAAGGCAGAAGTGCAGCCAGGGAACAAGGAGACAGGCACGTTCCCAGCAGCCACTCATTATCATTTGCCCCAAAGTGCCAGCAGGGCACAGGATGGACACAATTTTTCCAGCTCTTTCTTGTGCTGGATGCAAACTTTTTGAGAGCAAGACGGAAGAGAAGCCTCCTTCTCTCTGTTTCATTTTTCATTTAATTTGTGCCCAAACAGTGCTGCCTTGGGCCCAGGTACCAAGGAAAAAGATATTCTCCCCATCCTGTCTTGGTGGCAGTGTGGAATCCACAATTCAAGCTTCAGATTGGGCTCAAGGGAGGGCAGATTTATTTCTGGTCTTTTTAGGTTTAGCAGCTTTATGTTTTCTCCCTCTTCACCCTGTTCCCTCTTCCTCTCTGCCATTTGCAGCAGGTTCTGTGTGAGCAGCTCTGCTGACAAACCCATTCCTGAGATTTTTTTACTAACCTGGAAACCCCCAAGAGAGGCCATCCCCTTATCCTGACTCCAAACTGCCCTCATTTGGGAGAAGGGGCTTGGATGGCAGCCCCAGCTGCACTCAGCTGAGTGGAGCTCCCCTGGTAGTCAAGAGAGAGGAAAAAACCCTCTCCACATTATGAAAAGCAGGAATTTGGTTTGTGTGAGCTGGAGGAGTGTTTCCCTCAGCTGGCAGCCAGAGCAGGTTATGGTGATTGGATTTTGGCCTTTGCAAACTTCCCCCACCACCAGCACACTGTGATCAAGATCCTACATCGTCCCATCATAGTTTGCTCTAAGCACCCTGAATATTTAAATAAGCAAATCAATGAATAAGTAATTTAAATTTAAAAAAAAAAGGAAATCCAGTTTTTAATTGGATTTATTGCCTTCAGCTTCCAGCCATTGATTATCCTTATGCCTTTTCCAGACTGAAGAGTATCCATGATCTTCTCCCTGTGCAAGTGCCTGTGAAGAACTCCAACAGTTTCCAAGTCATCCTTCCTTCCTCAATTGTTTTTAGAATACTTTACAAATCATCCACGAAAAATGTAGAAAGGGAGCAGTTCTGGCACTTCTCTCTGTGTAAAATCTCAGAGATACTCTTGTTTGGCTTGGTTTGTTTATTTGTTTTTCCAGGTTACTCAGTGTCCATAAGACCTGCAGTTATCCAGTTTCAAATGTGTAAATGCCCCTAATGTCAAATGAAATTAGCACCATAAAGAGCCAGGGGCCTGGGAATTGCTTCAACAAAAGTCAATCCATTATGTTCATCCACACTTTTCTCAATCAAAACCTCATTCTCATAGAATAAAACCAATTCTCTTTGAAAAGATATTTTTTTCTACAAAATCATGTTGACAATGCTGGTTTCTAGCCTTTGATTCTTCTTCACTGGCATCAGATTATGTGGCCCCATTATTTGATCTGACTGATAACACGTTACCTATTACACAGCTACAACCCTCTGTCCTTTTTGAAAAATAATGTTATTACATAAAGTTCACACAATTACCTATCATGCTGTGAGGTTTATTAGAAACTACAGTCAGCAGACCAAGAGCAAGTTCAGCTAATTCCTCCAAGGGTCTTGGAGCAAGTTTTCCATTTCCCATCTTGAATTTTCCAGTGTAATCCTTGTGGATGGATGTAGAATGTCCATCCTTCTTTTGCTTTGTAACAGAGCAAGGCTTGGATTCCAGCCAATGTTGTGTTCTTATTTCATATCAAATTGTGGTGTTTGGGATTTTGGCGCTCTAATAAACTCTTCTTACAGAATCACCAATTTGCAATCAACATTTTCTCTGCCTACAGTTTCTCTTCTAATCATTTTTGCTTGTAGTTTTGCTCAACTTTTGAAAATTATTGCTTTTGAGACAGCAAACGTACTTATTACTAGTCACAATCCTCTGTTTGCCCATATTGAGTGTTTCTTGACTATGCAAACATCTGATAAGTGAAGAATAGGGAAAATTGTCCAGAGAGTTCTTGCAACTCATTAAGGAAAAAGAAAAATCAGAAAGAAAAAGAAATGGAAAACCAGAAACAAGGAAAGAAGAAATTTCTCAGTAAAAGTATTTTAGAGCTGGAAGGGAGGAACATTTGAGGCACTGATTTTGTGCCTTTGGAAGAAAGCAAGAAAATATACAGTGTCACTGAGCTGGCATCCTCACTCCCACGACACTCCCACTCATGCTCGTGCTTTGTCTTCAGCAGTGTGTGAGTTTGGGGTGTCCCTGACAGAAGTTGTGTCACAGATCCAAAGGGACTCAGGATCTCACTCAGTTCTCCCTCCTCAGAGTAAGGAGAGCACTCAGTTCTGACCTGCTCTTACCCAGCCAGGTCTGGTAAAAATCCAGGAGCAGATGGCTGGGTGGAGGAATGGGAGTGACTGGGTAACCCCAGAGCAGAGGGAATTCTCCTGCCTTGGTGTGACAGGTCCTGCCTCGGGGCACAGGTCCCTAAAAATCCCTTTTCCTATGACTCAGTAGGCCCTGCTTTAGCTACAATCAGCTTCCAGTCTAGAGAATAGTTTATCCCACATAATGTTTCCTTTTGTAGAAGAGCTACAAGAAGTATCACACATTACAGAAGCTGTTGGAAAATCACATTTCCAGAAGTTAGCCTAACATTTTCACAGAGGCAGGCATCACACAGGGGGACTGCTGTGCCTTTCCCACTCCACGTGAGCTCTGTTGAGGCTGCACATGAGCAGTGCTGATGGAGAAGCCCCTGGTGCTCTCTGCAGCATCCCTGAGCTTTGCTGAGGTCACTCCATGCTGCAGCTGGGCTCAGTTCCTGCCTGAGGCACTGGGGATGCTCCTCCACCAACATGTTGCCCTAATTTTGCTCCCTTAGTTAAAATCTTCTCGGTGCTGGCTCCCTTTGTAGGCAACAGAGAGAAACATGGACTTGCTGCTGCCTGTGCATGGTTCCAGGGGAGACTAATTGTTTTAATTAGACTTTTTAATAATATCTGAAGTGAGGCAGCTCGAATGTTTCTTATGCTTCTTCCTTGATCTAAGCGCATGCCAGAATCCTGCTTTCTGTGTTATCAATTACATCCAGCCTGTATTTTCACTTCCAGTTCCCTCCCTTTCTGCTGAGGTCTTTCCCTACCACTGAATTTCAAGCCTGCCAGTTAAAAAACATTTTCTTTCCTCTCTGTACTTCTTGTTTGTTAAGCAGCATGAGGACCTAGATCAGTGATGAACTAATTTTTGATATTTACTGAAACATTTGCCCAGTCCCTATGAGCTTTTCCCACTAATTTGAGATGGAGTCCAAGCCTTGGTTTCCACCCTTTCCTTTCTTTTCAGCTCCTCCACTTTTTTTCTCCTTTCAGCACCTCTCAGTTGACATCCAGTCTAACTTTGGTGAGAAGCTGAAGTTCCCTGCCTGTGAAGGCTGAAACTCTCTGTGACCATTCCTCCTTCCTTATGCAAATTATCTTTGTCTGGATCAGGAAGTATCCTGGCAGATACACGACTCAGACATGGAGATGAAAATAAATCGTTATCAGATCTCTGCTCCTGACTTAGATAAATAAGCATTGGGCATGATTCGCCACTCATTAAAGTGTCTCCCTCAGGAGATGGCTGACAGTTCATTAAGTAAGATGAAATATTATTATTTAAACTCAAGACTGATCAGGCTGGTTGGAAACTCAGTCTACTGTATTCATGATTTCATGCATTGACAATCAACTTCTCCAAAACATTCCTCTGAAGTGGCTGACCCACGTGGACATTTAGATGCTGCTGTAATTTATCTGACAGGGTAAATTGTGTCATTTAAGTGCCAGAGCTCTGTGCTCAGGCCTTGCATTCCAAATATCCGTGCCCACTCCCAAAGAGGTTTGGTACAGTGTGCATTCACCAGTCTAAGTTAGATCCAAGTCCCAAGCTCAAGATATGTGGCTTTCCGGTTCCTCCATCCCAATAATCCCATTTTGCAGGCTCTGGTCAGTAGGAAGTGGCCCACAGTCTGCCCGCAAAGCAGGACTCAGTGGTTTCTGGCAATGAGATGAAGAGCCAGCACAAACTGCCCATCCTTGTTTGTCTTCCTTCATCTCACACCTCCAGTTCAGCTCTTCAGGTTGCTCTCCTCAGCGGTGCTGTACCTGATGCAGGGTCATTCATCTTCAGGACAAGTGCCTATTGATCAGCTGTTCTCCAATTTACAGTTCATGTAATACAACACGCACTCCGGGGCTCAGCAGGGAATTCAGTGTGGGGCCAAGGAAAGCACCAGAGCAAGCACAGCATGGCCAGATGCTGGTGCTTTACAGCACAGCCCCCAGCCCCAAGCACAGCAAGAGCAGCAGCATCACTGCCAGAAAAAAAAA